>VXBU01005720.1:997980-1056834 GCA_013400315.1 Bombycilla garrulus
ATCTGCTGTTCACAAATCCAGCAGCCCCTGAATTCAGATGTAGGATACAAGGGCATCCTGACCAGACAGCTACAGCAACCCAGGAGTGCTGTACACCAGAGGACATCACACATATTGGCCAAAGTCTCCCATATTTATTGTCAGGAACCTGGAGTGTCTGCAGTGGTTATAGTGGCAGATAACCAGGAGGCCACAGTGACTCTGCTGGGTTACAAAGGGTCTAGGGAAGAGAGGAGGTCTGACACTCAGCCATAAATCTGTGGTAAACTTACTGACTCCCCTCTGTTTCTTCTGGGCAAACATGTTTAAAAGCAGGTGCAAAACTGAGTTTTAAAAATAAATATCAACTATCAGAGTTCACAGACCACAAGTTTACCCTGTTTCTTTTAAAGTAAGTATAAACACTAAAAGTGTTTGAGGCTTGCCTGCTCACGTCCATCGTGAGAAGCATTGGGATGTGAGAAATATCAGTGCTGAGGAAAGACACATCCATGTTTTCTGGGACATCAGGACTGCTGCTTTTCTGCCAAAGCCTTATAGAAAGCCAGTGAGTCACTGAAGCCCTCAGTGAAAAGAGGGATCTCTTCAGGGCACCACTGAAAGCCATCACCTCCAGACACAAGCATGCCTCAATGCTACCCCTCAAATCATCCCAGTACTGCCAAGATGAAGCTAAATTTCCCCAGAGCAAGGACTTCTGATCCAACAGTCCACCAGGAACAGCGCCAGTGCCTGGCTTGAGCAGGCTGATGTACAACCATCTGGTGGCGGTGGCTTTGGGTCACTGCAAGCCACAGTAGTGAGAGAGTACATAAATAACACCTGCCCAAATGTGTATTTATACACAGCAAAGTAATAGCTCCATCAGACCTTTACATTCTATCAGCCAAATAATATGAGTTTTTAAAAGCATTTAGTACTTTTAACAGGCATTTTAACAGCTCTCATTACTCAACTGCATCTTTGCTGTAAATCACTTGATAGTTGAATACTCCACTATATGATCTAATCTCCTTCAGTGTTTCAGAAAGGAACAAAAAACCTTCCCAGGGTTGTTTAGGAAGGCAAACAACTTTGCTAGGTGCTTGAAATGGGAGAAAAATCAGCCAGGCAGAGACCAGTTAAACTCATGTGCCCTGCTTTGTATGAGCACAGGGTTCAGTCCTGAAAGGAGCTGCTCAAACATCACAGAGGACAGTCCTGCCAGAGAACCCAGCCCAGTGACACCCAGCCCAGCAGGAGTAACTCTGAAGGCAGCAGAGAAGAAACAGCTCGTGTTTTTCTGCAAGGCTGCTCCACCAGGGGCATCAGCACCATCCAGGGCTGGCACCAGGGGCTTTTCTCCCCCTGGACCCCCAGTGAACACAGGAGCTGCTGGGTCACACACACCAGAGCTCACCCCCACACCAAGGACAGCAGATCCTGACCCAGCAGCTCTGTGAAACCCCTCCTGCTGCCAGCCAGCATCAGGGCATTTAGCTTCAACTTGGCACTTGTTGAGGGAGCAGGAAGCCACATCCCCTCTGTGCAAACAGGAATCATCACCTCCCAGCTCAGCAAGGACAGCCCAGCTGAAGGGAGACACGTTAGACACGGGGAGCAGAAGATGGGAGAACACAAGCCCACTGAGGAGTGGGGTGTCCATACACAGGCACACATGTGGGCATGAGACACCATACTTCCAGCATCCAGCCTCCATCTCCCCTCACCTCCCTCAGAAGTGGCAGGTTACATCCTGACAGTCCCCATCCTGCCCCCAGACAGAGGGCCCAGTTCTTGCTTTCTGTTATATGTTTCAAAGTGCACAGACAGAAGCAGGAGAGGCAATTAAGTCTAGATGTAGGTAGAAAGGAGATCTGCAACAAACCAGTGTTTGAGAAACATAGTCTCAAATCAGACATTTCGCTCTGTTTCACTCTGGCTTTTATGATCTACTCTGATGAGCTCTTTAAAAAAACAAATACACACAGACTCTTGCTACATACATATATCTCCATCCAGATGAATGCTTTGGTTCACTTAGCAGAAGTTTTTCTTGGCTGTAAAAGATGGCAGGCTGGGGAGACTAAATGAGCGTGGGGAAGAGCCGAGACAGCTGGATCCCAGCTGTGTGGAGCCTGGACCAGCTCTGTGGAAAACAAGGACCAAGCCAGAGACAACACAGAGAGACTGACATCATGCAGGGCCCTGCACGGACAACAACAATGACACAGCGGGTGCACCACATTGGCCAAATTTCCTTAAATAAATGCTTGGTGAAGCTCCTGCAGGTTTTGAGCATGGATTTGTTCTTCCCCCTCCCCAAAGCACGCAACGCCTAAGAGACAAAGATCTCAGCTGCCTCGTTTGTTCATAGTGTTTGTACCTGCAAACACTTCCCCAGCCCTCCAGAGCTGCACAGAGTGAAACTTGCTGTGCTGTGACCTCAGGCTGGGGGTGCTGCCACGAGCCTGGATGGCAGAGCAGGCACGAGCCTGGCAGTGAGGTGGGCATGAGCACACGGTGTCCCCATGCCTGCCAGTGCTCCTGGACACGCTGGGACAGTCGGACTGGCCACCCCACCCTGACATCCCCCATGCATGGCTTTGGTTCACTGTGTGCCAGAATAATACAGCCAGCCTCATGCTTGCCAAATAACAAACACCCCTGAAGCCACTGACAAATCCTCCTTGCAAACCTTTCCTCTAGGCAACTTCTGCCCCAATTCCCCCTGCATATCTCAATATAACATGGGCGGAAACTTTCAGGCTGGAGAGCATCCCTCAGCCTGACTCCAAGCCCCAGTAAACCAGATCATCACATCCTGGTGAAACACAGAAGAAAACAACAGAAAAACAAGGAAGAGAATCTGCTAGGAGATAACAAGGACCCACAGAAAATCCTCCCCAGCAGGCTTTTTCAGGCAAAGGAAGGAGGTGAAATACTAAAGGGTGGAAGAAGGTAAATTATCAGAGTTGAGACATTTCAAATGACTGTTCCCTGCTGTGTTCAGCAGCTTTTCTTGATGGAGTCACTAATCACTGTAGTCTACCGAATGACCTTGTTGTGGCCATCTCATCTTCAGGGTACCACAAGCTGCAACAATCCCTGGTGCAGGGAAATGCCTTTTGGGCTGTGCTAAATCACAGCCATTGAATGCTGACCACAGACTGTCATGACAGAGCAGAGGGACAGCCCAGTTTGGGGTAAAATATCTCCACAGAGGTGTTCATCCTGTCCAGCACATACAGCAAGCTCTGTACTCCAGGCAGAGGTGGAGAGACTGAGGCAGAAATCCTTCTGTACATACATTTAAAATACTGGCTGCCACAAGCTGGAAAAAATGCTATAGAAAAATTAAATATTTACTTCTTCTGTTTGTTAATATCTTTCATTAGTTACTCAGCTGTAACAGTCATTAAAATGCTGAAAGGGAACTTCATGTAAATTCATCACTAGCCTGGGAATACTCCTGCATTTGTGAGCAGGCTGAATGCTGCAGCAGAGCTTGGAGCCTCAATTTCCCTACAGGAAAGGCCAAACGTCTGGTTCACTCACAATTTACAAATGATTATTTTTCTAATTAATCATTCATCAAAAAACACAAATAGCAACAGGGCATGAAAGGCAGTGCTGGCGTTAACAGAAGGCAGAGTCAATCCATCACAGCCTCACCCTCCTCAGTGCTGTAACTCCAGTGGCTGCAGGGAAGGAGCTGGGGAAACACCCTCTGTTCTCCCCAGTTACCAGAAGGAGAGGGATGATGTATGTTTCTCTTATGCCAAACCTCATCTGTGTAAATTGGAGTTGCAACAGGTCTGTGAAACATACTGGGAGCTAAACATGGTGAGGGTTTCAAAGAGGCAGGTTGGGATCTCGAGAAGAGGAAAGGAGGGGCAAGGCAGCAGGGTGCGAGGAGAGAAACTTCAGCAACACAATGCACCAAGGCTGGAGAAACACACAAAAACAACCCTGGGGGGAAGAGGCCCCAAGGGAGATGGCAGAACAAGGAACAGGCACTTGCCAAATACCCTCCCTGGCTCTCTGTGGCAATGACTTGGCTACAACTGGCCCAGCACCTCACAGAGCCACCCGGACCCAGAGGAGGTGGGTCCTGTCAGCCCTCCCAGACCCTGAACGATGACTGCAAGTGCCAACACACTGACCCCTTTTTTGCCTTAGTTTGGATTAAGGATCTCTGAAACCACAAGCAAATCTTCTGAGTATAAAATGTGTTGGAATCACCTCTGCCAGTATTCAGAGCTTGACCCTGCAGCCCTCTGTGCTGCTGACTTGCAGATGGCTTGCAGAAGAAGACAACATATCCACACACCTGGAGTTTGAAAACAAACTGCAAATGCACAAGATTTTCACCTTTCCACCCCAATTCTCTGTTCCCATAATAATTAATCCAGGCTAGATATTTCATGTACTCCAAGGACAGCTGTTTAAAAGGTGTAACTATTTCCAGGACCCCAGACCTCTCCTTGTTTGGCTCTGCCTTGCTCAGGCTGCTGGCCAACCTCTTGCCAAGACAACAACTCTTCAAAAGGCAGTATGAACTGGTAAAAGCAGGCAGCAGCATGATATTTCAGCCTTGCTGTAGTCTCCTGCTGCTTTTTATTACACTTCACAGGGCTAGGTTTGAAACATATAATCACATTTCAAAGAGACTGCAGTATTATTGGCAGTTGCTTCATTCTTGACCACTGAGATTGTGAGATCTGTCCTTGCTGCTCTGAGAAAGAGAAGATTTCCTCCTTCCAGCTATTAATTAAACAAACTTAAACCCTACAACAACAAAGCACATCCAAGATAACCAGGACTTTTGCAGGATTGGCTTTTACTGAAACTCTGCCAGTGCAGTGTCGCCACGTGTTGCGCAGGAGTGGCAAAGCAAAACTAGCCCAAAACAGGAAAATTATTCTGGGGAGCAGAATACACCATACATCCTAATACACCATTCCCCAGCACCCTCAGATGAAGCAGTCATCTGTGCTGTGAAGAGAGAGCCTTGAGGGGAGAGGTAATGCCAATGAGGCAAGGAGGGAAGAGCCCATAGCCTGTCTTCTGCAGCTCTAGAGGATCTGTCCTGAATGGAGTTTGCAGGTTCAGATCAAAGTGGGTCCTCAAAACTGCATGGCCTAATCTTGGACTGTTCCTGACCTCATTCTAACACCCTCGAGAATTTGCACTGACGCTCTGGATATGCCAGACACAGCAGTGGGCAGGAGGGGTGTTCACCTCCCCAGAGGGCAGCCAGAACTGGGGAAGCCTTGGCTCAAACCCTGCCACACTGCGAGGTCACTGTGCTCCTGTTTCAGATACTCGTGTGCAGTGCTGGGGCCATTACGTCTTCAAGACACTGGGACAGGAGGGCCTCGTGGGAATGAAGGACCACATGAGCTGCTCAGAGAGCCAGGAAAGGATTTCCTTAGGAGACAAAATAGCAAATTCTGAGCTTATTAGTAACACATACAGCTCAATACCCAGCAAGCTCCCAAGACAGCATTTTGCTTAATGGCATGAACTTAGCCAAGCAGGAGGAGTGACAGGGCCTGAAGATGGAACAGTGCCACATGCCCCATGTTGCTCCTTTGGCACCTCTGCAAGGGCCCAAATCCACACCAAGCAGCAGAACCAGCCTTGTAAAATCCTTCCTGCAAGTTACTCATAGCACAAGAGGAGCTGCAAGAAACACAAATTCAAGCACAGTGTGAGAAGCAAGTATGTGTGCAGCTGTGGAGGACAGCCAAACCCACCTTCCTACAGCCCGGTAACAGGCAAACATGGGCTTCAGACCTGCCACGTGGGAGGAGAGAATCACTCCAGCATTTCTGTCCATTGCTGGACAAGTCAAATGAGAAACTCAATCCAGACACCAGCATTTCAACACAGAAGTCCTATATTAGCTCATAAGCACTAAATGAGGGCAGAAATCCATATTCACAGAAGCCACTGATAAGAAAAGATCATGGGTTCCAGCTTTTTCTGGTGGTTGGCCTCTTCTCTCCAGTGCTTGCATCAGTATGTCTGTGAAGCACCCACTGCAACAACTGTAACTCAATACATTTACAGGAGGTAGAAAACCATTCAGAATGAAGTAGCTTTTGGCCTTAGATGTGGGGCACTTTTAAAGGTTTTATTACTAGGCAGATTTGTCACAGGAAAACTATGACATAAATGATGTGTCTGAGTATTTTTTCTAAGTGAGAGTATTTCCTGACATTATTTTCTTGTGTTTATGTTCTCTCCAGTGCATCCTAATATAGCAAATCTGTTTGGAAGGGCTCCATTCCTAAAGATGACGCAAGCTCCAAGAATGCCTTCTTCCCAAGCAATATTCCTAAAGAAACCAGTCGTACCACTCGTGTGCTTCATGATAATCAGATGCACAGGGGCACTACATAAGCAAACCAAGAGCACCAGCACACTGCAGACTGGGCTATAAATAACCAATTATTTCAGTTTTTGAAGCTACCACTTTTTCTAGCCCATTTAGCAAGATCAGTTTCTGACCCAAGATCTGCATTTACGTAAGAGACACCCCCATCCAAACTCCATGCTCAGGGACAGAGTGCTGAAAACCAAGATGAGTTCTCTATGAACATCTCCAGCACTCATTCCAGTTCTTCAAAAACACAGCTAACCCACTCCCTGAAGGAGGACATGGTAATCACTCATACCCTTTATTTTTAGCCTTGTTCTTCCTTCAAAGCCCAGCAAGATATGTGGAGTTTTGCAGTGTGCAAAGAATCCCTGCTCATGATTAACATCTATGTGAATAATAGAGCTTTAATCTGGTTTCAGTCAGTTACCTACTGCTTCAGCAGTTTAACATCATGTGGGAGCAAGAGCAGTGAGGCTATCCATCCAGCTTTCATATAACTCAAAGTAGTACTACAAGGCTTAATTAATTGAGATCACCAGATGAAAAATCTCATCAGATATATATAAAAGGTAAAACATCTGCTGATGCTCAGGCAGCCCTGAGATGGGATGCTACAAGGAAATCTCAGACAAAACTCCAAAGAGAAGGGGGTGAAAATATCTGCCTGTAAGAATTGTGCTCCTCCTGCTCCAGAGTCCCAGCCTCAGCAGGGTGATGGGTCTGAAATATAATGGCAGGAACACAAGCAAAGTTCAATGTTTTAATCTGACACCTATTTTCAAGCCCATTTTTTCAGTAAACGCAGTGTGGACTGAGCTCTCCTTTTCAAACAGCACAAGTGTGAAGGCAGCTCAGGCAGCAGATCCACCTCTCAGACCATGCACATGCTTTCTGTCATTGCACAGGTGGTCTTGGTGCCACCAGGCCTGGCTGAACAGAAGCAGGGAGGGAAATGCACTTCCTGCAGGCCACGCTGTGATATGGCTGCAACTCATTCTCCTTCCATATGTGCCCTTCTCACATTCAGAGAGGGGCTGATCTGAAGCCAGCCAAAGTCACTGTGAGAGAAAGCAGCAAATCTGGCATCTCAAAGGAAATCAAACCCTGCTGCACCGGTTCCTGCTCTCAGCACAGATCAAGTGAGAGAAACAGGCAACCATCTAAAGATGCTTTGAAAGGGCAGCTTGGTATTTTCCAGGCCTCCTTGGACATGTCTGACTGAGAGAAGGTCCCTGGCTGCACCAGGCAGTTACCCTTTGAGCAGTGACCATCTATCATCACAAGTCACTCAGCCATGAGTCACAGCTGTGCTCAGACCCTGTTCAAACATCTGCTCTCCTGCTGTCCGGGTTCAGATCCTGCAACAGATCCAGATTCTGCTGGAGTAGTAGGCAGACTGCAAAAATCATTTTAGACTTGCCTTCCTCATCACGTAAGCCAAGCTCTCTTCTCCACTAACTTCCTACTCTTCACCTTTTCTCCTCCTCTATGCCCTCACCCTCAGGTGCTCAGAGAGAGGGATAGCTCTCTGTGAGGCCACTCTGATCCATGTCTGTGAGCCCTGCACAGACTCCTGGCCCTCCAGCAGGCACTGAGATCTCCCACAGCTCTCACAATGTCCTCACACAGAAATGTCATAACAACCAAGAGCATTAATTACCCACAGGGACACAGCTCCAAGCCGGGCACAGCCCCACAGGCTGGCAGTGCCTCTGTCTGTGCCACCAGAGACACAGAAACACTGGGGCTGGAAAAGCCCTTTGAGCACATCGAGTCCAACCGTTCCCCCAGCACTGCAAGGCCACCACTAACCCCTGTCCACATCCACATCCACACATCTGTTAAACCCCTCTGGGCCTGGGGACTCCATCACTGCCCTGGGCAGCTGTGCCAGGGCTGGACAGCCCTCCTGGACCATCCTGACCCCTTGCACTCACCTGCCCACAGCACCACTGCCCAACACCACTTCCCACACTCGTGGGACACAGCTCCCAATTAAATCCAGGCAAACCTTTCTAGAGACTGGGCTGGGTGACATACCTCTATCTACTCTCCAGTTCACAAAATAAATGTGATACTGATTTTTTTTCCCCAAGTACATGCTTAGGCATAATATATTTTAATGGCAAAAAGATGCTTTGTTCCATAAGGGATGTGTATATGTGTATTTGATTCCTGTGCTTCAAACAGATCCAGGAATGGAATTTCATACTTTTATAAAATTAGGAACAGATGTTGTGGACTGTTTAAACCAGCAGAGAAAATAATAAGAGGAACACTCTAAGGAAGGTGACATGAAAAAAATGCTGAACATTGCAGGAAAATGGAAATATAATCATGAGTGTGGGACTTCTGGGACACACGGGTCCATGCCACAAATCCCTCAGGAAAGACAGCTCCCAGCTCGAGCACACTGAAGGTTCTTCTACATGAGCTAGAGACAGAAAAGTAATAGATAACAGCAGCTGAATATAAAGCACACTTATCTTCTAGTACAACAGAGATGCAATTCACCTCAAAATATAAATCACGGCACATGCAAAGAGAAATCTCTTCCTTTTCTATCAAGTTTACCTCAAAATATTAAAACCAATGAAAGGTTGAATTATGTTTGCCTGCTGCTTCTCTCTTTACTTCTTTCTGGCAGGTCCCTTGGCTGGGACAGTGGGGTTTCCTGGGAAGCTGAGGCACTGCCAGCACCACACCAGGCACTGATATTTTTGTTCAGTGTTCTGTATTTCCATTCCAGCTTTCAGAAGTGATGGAAACTTCTCCTGATGGCGTTCAGCACCCTGTTTGTTATCACAGGGTTTGTATCCGGGGCTGAACCCTGTTGAAATTAACTAGTTTGGAATGAAAGCCTGCCTCTCTCTCTCCCACACTGACTCGGGGGACAGCTCACCTGTATGGAAAGGTGCCACATTTCCATAAGGAAAGGCACAGCTCAAAGTGTCAGAAGTGCTTCCAGCCTCTCTCTTCAGCTCCATACAGCACTGCATGGTGCCACTGGCACTGTCACCCCCGTTCTGCAGAGCTTTATGCTGAGCTATGGAGGACATTCAGCAACTTTTGCCTCTGGTCACAGAAATAACGGCAAGAATGGGACTGGAATTCAGAGCCTAAGCTCAGCTCCTGCCTCACACTTCCTGCACACAGAAGAACCTCTATTGGACTTGCAGATCACACATTTGCATTGCAAAGTAAGGAGCAGTGCATAAATGCCTGTATGTACAAGCAGATGTGTATTCAGTAGGCAGATCTTTGGAAATTTACCACATAACATTCTGTCTACAAGTCAAAAGCCATCTCCAATTGCTAAAACTTAAATCAAAACACAAGTTGCTACAATTCATAAGGAGCTTAATATTTATTACCATGTATTGCAAGCGTGCAGCTATGTAGAAAGACTCCCTTACTGTCTCCAGTGATTATTCAAGGGACTGGGAAAAGAAAGAATAGCCTTTGATAGTAACAAAAAAAAGCAAGTGTGGAGAAAGCAATGTATTAAATCCTTTTCACAGCCAAGAGGCCAATGAAAATGCTATATATTTATAAAGGAAATGAAAACCTGTCAGGGACAAAATGAACTGAATAACAGAGCTTGGGCTGAATAAAGATAAGCAAGAACTCAAGAACGAAAAACAACACCAGGGTGGAAAATGCAGCTCTGCATCCTCAGGAAGAGGGCTCTGAATGGATGCACAGCCCATTTGGGTACAAGTCAGAGAGGAGTCCCCAGCTACTCCCTTCTTCTGATCATCTGCAGGCAAAGTGAGGTCAGCAGATGTGTTGTTCACAGGATGGGTAACACTGAAACAACTGGAGCATCTCCTGCCTTTCCTGAGCAGGGATACAGGAGAGGAGCACCCTGCAGCTCCCCGGGGCAGTGGAGCTCAGGACACCCCACCAGGGTCTGCAGAGCAGCTGCTCCACCGAGGCTGGAGTAAGCTCTGGTCTCACACCCTGGATTTGTCCCCAGTCCTCTGCTGAGCCCACCAGGGTGGTCATGGCTACAGCAGGAGGCTGCAGGGGCAGACATCAACTCCCAGCTCACAAGAGAAGATGAAGCCTTCAGGATACAGAGAAAGAAAACCTTTAATTTGCCACAGAAAAAATGCCCACAGGCCAAAGATGTGGCCTGTATGGGCTGGTCTGAATTCTAATTCCACATCTGGAAGAGCTGGCCCATCATATTTCTAAATTCTTGATGTTAAAAGACTGCTTGAAGAATCACTGGGAAATATAGCAATTAATGAAAAGTCATAAAAAATACAATAGTTATAAACCCCATCATGATAGAAACAAGGCTTTTTACTGTGCAGATGACTTGGATTCAGTTCCTGATATTAAATAATTTAGCTTTATGTATCTAATTGCAGGAAGTTTGTGTGATTTTGAAAATAAACAACATAAGTATTTCATAATTCAGATACTTAATTACTATTACCATATTGATTGCAGGAAATAGGATTAACCACATATTATATATTGTCAGAGGATAACGTCAACAATCTTGAAGTGAAGGCTACCAATGAATTAGCTGGCTGTACTACAATGAAAACAAAGTACAAACCGTGGCCATTGGGAAGAAGAAGTCCCAATAAACTGGCATGTTCATCATTCCACATGGACTTCCCAGTAAATCCAGGAGGGGAGTAGAAACTGTGTAAACATACAAAGTTTGACTCATGCTCAGGAGGAAGAAAGTTGGAAAATCTTTATCTCTTGAAGCTTTCCTTTCTTAGATGATTCAGCCGAGCAGTCATTAAATAGGTCCCAAAATGAGCCCTACGAAGAACAATAATGCTCCTTCCCCCAGCAGTTCCTACAGGGATGTTGAGTGAACCAGCAGGAGGGATCTGCTTGAGTGCATTTCCCAAAAGACTCCTAGGTTGGCACGACCTGTGCAGCTCAGCAGGTCACCTCCTGCTCCCTGTGGCCCTGCTCTGCTGGGCTCTGCTACCAGGGCAGATTGGTCACAAAGGCACCTCAGCATTTACAGCAAACTGCCCGGGGCTCTGCCCCTGCGCCCTCACACAAAGGGGCGTGCCATGGGACATGCCTCGGGAAAGCTTCATGAAACACCACCGAGCATTTCCTACCAAATAAAGCTCTCCAGAGCAGCTGTTTTCAGTCCCTGCACAACCAGAGCCACCTGGAAGCCTGTGCTGCACTAAACCCCCACACGACAGCATGGAGTACAACCTGGAGAGCCCACTTCAGTTCTCTCAGCACAGACACGCTGTCATCTCAGGTGGCAGCAGCAGAGGTTAAGTTGTGCATTAATGAGAAGCATTGGTCTCAAATCTGAAAAGATGTATTTAAAACCAAAAAACACAAAAATGCACTGGGTTTGCATCTTCCTCACCACAGACTGCAGATACCTCTCCTTACAGCAACAGAAGGGAAAGGACATAACAGGAAAGCAGCAGAGTCCTTTCCCTTGTACATGAAAAGCAGGTTGAGAATCTCCACAGAGGCACTTGAACATCTCTTTCTGTATAGAACACAATGCTCTGGGTACTCCTGTTATTTGCTTTTCATCATCTCAAGGATTCCACAATTCCTCGAGTGTGCTGGGAGCTGCTGGGCAGATCCTGCACGGGAAGGTGGCAGTGGGAGAGGGAGGGAGCCTGGCAGCATCCCACTGGTCTGCACGGGCAGGGATGGCCACTGACCACTGCAAAGTGATCTCCAGGCATCACAAACACAGCTTCCAGCAGCCCTGCCTCATTGTTTCTCCTCACCAGAGGAGCAGAAGAACACAAACCCCCGATTTAGAGTGAAGGCACAAACCTGCTGCAGTCACCCACCCACAGACAAGAGAGTCCCCTCAGGGCAGCTCTTCGAGCTGGGAACAGCTTTGCAAAGGAAATTTCTCAATGCCTTTTAGCCTTGGGAGCAGAGCAAATCCCTTCAACCCTAACTAGCATCCAAATTAGCAGCCAAAGGAATGCCAATGGATGTCCCCAGAGAAACTGGCTCTGGCGGAAGGAATTAGAACTTTGATCCTCCTCTCTGGACAGTGAGAGCACTCATTTGCACTCACAGCTAACACAGTGCAGGACCAAACACATGAGTTGTTCCTTGAGGGGACAGCCCCTGACAATGTGCTAACGACACCTGCCTCATCCATGGCTAATGCTGCATTTCCCAGTGATTTGTCCAGGATCTCCCTGGTGGGAGATCACACCTGGCTTCAGCCCCCACAGAAATACTGGTACATTCAGAGCTCACCCAGACTGAAATCAGCACTTACTACAGCTTTGTGTTTTTGCTTTGGCTCCTTCCGTGACAAGGTGGATTACAGGGAAGTGATGTTCATCTTTCAAATGCAGAGGAGCCCTGCCTGGTTCCCCAGGTTGGCATTACCGGTACAGCCAGCACTCGCAGCCTGAGGCAGCTGCTGGGCATTTCCCACAGCCTAAAACAGGTGGAGATTCTGGAGAACAGTGATCCACAGCAGCCTTACACCTTTTAGGAGCTAGGACACCAGGATCTGCACCCTCATGTCCCGCAGAGACAGGGCAGGAAAGCAGAGCTGGACTGGTGTGGGGCTGACAAACGTCCTCAAATCCCCCATGTGCACCCTGAAAGGTCGATTACTGCAACATTTGCACATGCGAATACCTCTGAGCTAGCTTCTCAGACTGACTTTTACCAGATTGGAGCAGATTGATCCAGGGCCCACAGGCACTAAACTCAGGCCTTAGCAAGTGAGAGCTGTGGTCTGATTTCCAGTGTACAGCAGCTGGGAACAACAGACAACTCCTGGCACTGCCATGGAAAACTCTCCTCATTATCTTTATAATTGTGTATTACATGACTTAGCTACAAAATATCTCCCATCAGATGTGACAGAAAGAGAAACTGCTGTATTTACATAGAGCAGCACACAGCACATGTTTGTGTGTGTGCGTGTGTACACACCCTCCTTATGTTTTTCCAGAAAGCTACAGGAATCAAAATCCATCTCCATTTGAGTTAGATAACCTGCACAGACTTTCTTGAAAATCCCTCCATTTTTCATTTCTTCAACATCGTAAGCTTAACCAAATATCCTAAAACTGAAACACAAATGAACACCAACGAATCTGCCTTGACTCCACCTATTCTACATAAAAGGAGCATTTATAAACTCATTACCAACACTAGGAGGATTTCCCTGGCCTCTCTGAAACCCAGCAAACCATGGCCTGCTGCTCAAAGCACCACAAATCTTGGCAACTCTAAGCCATATGAAGTTTTAATAGAAACGCCAGGAGTAGGTAATGAAGGCAAACAGACACAGCCCTCTGGAGCTGCCCTCCCACCAGGAAAAATTCTCATGGCTGACACTCCTCATGCTCCACATTGGAAAGCACAAGGATGCTTAAAGAGAATCAGAAAGCAAAATACTTTATGGCACATTCAAAGCCCAAATAATAATGTTGAACTGGAGGTACATGCATTTGAACAGAAGTGCTTCCAAGAGGACCCAACAGCAGGAGATTTCATGGCAGTGCACAGTGTTTCCAGAAAACTCAGCTGAGGTTTTGGACCTTGCACCGCCAGCACTTCACTTAAATCTATTTTTTGGAATATTGTGTGACCATGGAGGCCATCAACATAAAGACTATTTTTCCCAATGCCAGTTTGTAAAGGAGCACCAGCAAAATACACCAAGAGCCCAAGGAGCTCTCCCACATCAGACAAACAGCTTCTTTCTCCACAGAAATCCCACAGACTGCAGGCCTGACACCACGTTTCCCACGCTGGCAATGCCAGCCACCTAAAAACCAGGTCCCTAAGGAGTTAAATTTAGATATGAACTCTCAGTCTCACTTAAATGACACTTGTGATGACTCAAACAGGGGTGTGAGTTTTGATGATGACTTGGCTGGTTTTTGAAAGGAGGACACCAAGGTGCAGCCGAGCTCTGCAGTCATTTTAGCTTGCAATATCAAATGTCAAAATACTGCCAGCAAAACAGGTAAACCATAAGGACGTGATTACATCCACACCCTGAAGACATAGTGCCTCACCAGACAGCAGGAGGAGGAGGTCAGGCCTGGGTAGAGACAGCTGCAGATCTCCCCAGCACATCCCAGCCCTGCAAGACACGGCTCTGCCAATACAACACCCCAGAAAGGCATGGCAAAACGTAAACATGGAAAAGTTCAGATTTCCTGATAAGACAAGGAAAACCACAGTTCGTGCCATCTTGCATTTCCAAAAATCCCATGGCAGGTTTCCTTGTTGACCTGGTGAGTTGACCTGGTGAGGTGACCCAACCCCCATTAGACTCCAGCACAGGTAATCAGCTTTTCTTCTGCCTGGACCAAATAGCTCCAACTGTTCCATCTCCACTGGAATCTGGCACTTTGGAGCTTTACCGGCTTCTAACTGTGCAGAAGGGCCACTGTGGGGTGAGCACTGAGGAGGTGAGCATGGCACAGCTTTAGGTGGTGCCCACAGCAGCTGGCCCCAAACCTTCATTTCTCTGGTGGCATTTGATGTCCATTCTGCAACAAAATCTCAGTCAGCGTGTAAGGAAAACTGGATGATTAAATAGTGGCAAAAGCTCATAACTATCAGTCTGCAGCAACCAGGCGGCATCCTTGATTAGGAAGGAGGGAAGAGAGGCTACAGGAGACCTTGATAACAGGGTGGCCACCACAGAAATGTGCCCACGCCTTTGGTACCTCCTGGCTGCAGCTGCTGTGCAGCCACTACTCCTCACTCTGTCACTGTGTCTGTCACCTCTTCACTGTGTCCATCCCTGGCACAGGGGCAGCTCAGAGTGTGGCAGAGCTGGCCTTGTGAAGCCGCTGTGCTTCTGTGGCACAGCCAAGGCAGGAGAGGCCCCCCCAGGACAAAGCCACCCCTCCTGCCTCTCCGCTGTCACCTCCCTGGAGACAATCCACAACACTGGCCCTCGGTGGAAGCAGGGGACCAAGAGTGTTCTGTGTCCTCACAATGGACAGAACTATGGAACCTTCTGGAATGTGCTGCCCACTTAGGAGCCTCTCACCCAAATGGGGGCACCTGGGGCCACTCCCTACAAGGCCACTCACCTCAAGTTTACAGTGAGCTGCTCAGAGACCCACAGCACACTCTCCACGGTTAATGTAAAATATTAATGTCTCATTTGTTCAACAATTTTGTGGAAATTAAAACTTTTAGGTTAATCATATACTGAACAATTTTAATTAAAGCAGTTATAAAACAATTAATCCACAAGAGCTGGCTTGGATCCTTGCCAGCTTTATTGGTTTAATACATGTAGGCAAAGCTTATTTCTCCCCGTGTTTGACTTAATGAATGCTAATAAGTGACACAAAATATGCATGCAGCGCTCCTAATATAGTTAGTCCATCTGGTTTCACTTGCATTTTGTATTTGTCATTTTGCTTTGATAGAGGAATTGAAAATGAATTCTCTGCGCTAGAAATTAGAAGAACTTTGTACCCTGCTTAATTTAAAATAATTTTTGCAAACCTTTGGGGGAAAAAAGAGACAGCAATTGAGTACAGCACATTAGCCAGCTAACTTTTAGGTTGTTCGAAGGTTGGAAAAGAGCACAGTACAGAAATATAAGACTGTGACACAGCACAAAGGAACAAACAACATGCACTCAGCGTAATATAAAGGCAGGGGATAAAATATGATTTTAAGCATCTGAGACAAATCCTCTACTATTCCAATTTGTTCTGCATTACAACTTGTTTGATCCATTTGGGGATGTACTTGTTTGCCAAAGCAAGCAGAGCTCAACCTCTTTGTTGAATATTTAATCTATGATAAAAATTTTTTCACCTTTTAGCACTTATGCTTGAGTTACACAGTCATGTTATTTCCATTAATGCTCCAGACCATCACTGCTGGATGCAACCACTCAACTTTGACATGTAAAAGCCATGGGCAAAGGTCCTGCAGAGCTGAACTCCTGTGCCTGCAGGTCCAACCACCCTGTGAAGAGCCTGATCTCTCCCAGTGATATGCCTTCTTTGCCTAAAATCCAAAGAGCACGACTCATGTCATTCTGAGATCATACACGATGTGTGACAGCAGTGGGAAGTGGCCTCTATGGAGATTCTAGCACGCAGCACACCACCAGCACCCCTCTGCAGTCCCTTCCAAGGGCCTCAGCTGCCCCTGAGCAGCCAGTGAGGGTCCTTCCATTAATACCACTGGGGTCTGCACCAGCTCCAGAGCTCTGGACACGTCCCTTTAAAACCAGAGTGACACAGCAGGAGGCACAGCTTAAACTGTGCACAGCTCCCTTCTTCCCTGCCTAAGGTCACTTCCTGTTTCTGCTGCTGAGATGTCCCAAATGGTGACAATAGAGAGCCTGCCAGAGCTTAAAAACTAGCTCTGCTCCCAGGGTACCAGTGTGCCAAATCCAGCCACATCAGGACAAGCAGGAGGAAGGAAATCCCGTGTGCATGTCTTGACAAGGGCATGAGAGGCAGGAGAGCCGGAGAGGAGAGCAGGAGAGGAGAGCACCACCCACTGACCATCACGACCCTGGCTGCACCCTCGAGGTGATGAGGGGGAAAGCTTCCTTTCTCCTAGTGCTTCAGAACTGCAAAAGTGACAATAGATCTGTGCACAACCACTGGCATTACCTGCTTAACCTGTAATTGGTTTATGGGCCACCCTTGGGCTCACCTTGATCTACAATTTCTGAGTCACTCTGCTCCTTACTGCTGTCTCCTGGGACTTCCCCCAGGAAAGGTGCTCTGACCACTGCAGGAAGGAGATGTGGGCACTCAGCCTGTGCTCCACACTCATCCCACACCTTACCTGCTCTGTCCAGCAGCATCTAGTCACTCATGGCCTGAAGGCAGAAAGACCTGGGACACCTCCAGGGTAGAAGATGGAGCCTCAGTCCACGCTGAATTTCCAGCCTCTCATTAAAGTGGCAGCACAAGAGGAAGACGGAGTGTAGGGAGCACAAGGGAAAGACAGGGAGGAGGTGAAACAAATGGGAACAGCTTCAGGTACATGAATAACTGCCTTACAATGAACATCCTCACTGTTGCTGAGCAAAATTTGGAAACTGGTGTGTGAAACGCAGCCCTCTGAGAGCTCAGGGTATTGGGGGAGGGCAGCACGGAGCTGCCCCTTGGCCAGGGCTCAGAGCCCATGAAATTGTCAGCCTGGTTAACCCCTCCTGCAGCGTGACAGGAGGGGCTGAGCGTGCCTGTGCCTACACCCCACTGCAGATCCCCCTGCCTGGGAGCTCTCTGCAGTTTGCCAGCTCAGATCTTAGTCACAGTTTATCCCGCAGCAGTCTCTTCAAGGATGATATTGCACTTTTCTGCCAGAAACGTCCCAAAATAGCTCACGAATCACACGCAGGCTGCTGGAGCCCACGGAATAGCAGCTCCTGGTGCAGCAGGCAGGGGAGCTGGGACTCCTGCTGAGGTGATGCCCAGCAGGTACCACAGATCCCCAGGTGATGCCCCAGCAAGTACCACAGAACCCCAGGTGATGCTCAGTAGGTACCACAGATCCCCAGACAATGCCCAGCAAGTACCACAGAACCAGATGTGATACCCAGCAGGTACCACAGAACTCTGAGGTGATGCCCAGCAGGTACCACAGAACCTGGGAGGTGAAGCTGTCACAAAGCAGCCCCGCCTGTGCACATCCCACCCAGCACTGATGCTCCTGGTTGTGACTCCAGACCAGTGGGCTGATTCTGTGCAGAGGATGAGCAGAAAGGGAAAGCCATCACCAAAATGAAATTAAAATAGAGCACCTGGCTCACCCCTGTGTCCCTAGAACTGAGAGCTCGCCAACAAGCTCTTTGTAAGTGCTAAATACCTTCTCTGTGTGTCACTTAGAAAAAGGGAGATGTGAAGATGTGAACCTGGCAGAGCAGCTTTGCTGCCTTTTTTTTTTTTTTTTAGTGTTTAAACATCCTACAAACTCTGTTTAGGGAAGTCAGCAGGAGGTCAAATAGAAGCCTTGTGTCTCAGTGGATAACAATCCTTCTGTGAAATCATTCCAGCACGAATCAAGTCACTCTTACATCTCCCTCTCCACCTTTTTTTTCTTTTATTTTAAAGGCATTTTAGCAAAGCTCACTTTGAAGTTTAAACATTCTGCAACAACACCGCTTGCCAACAAGATAAAATATTTAGTGCTGCTATATACTGAAATCATATCTCCAACAATACCTTCCACGCCTGACATAGCACAAAAGTTAATTCAGCCAACAAAGCAATGCTTGCATTTTGTGTCTCGAGAAGCAGCAATTTATCTTTTTTGTATATATAAATTACATACACTATTGTGCCATTTAAACCTAAAGCCTCCTGTTGTTAAACAGAGAATAGAAAGATCTTTAAATACAGACAAAAAGATCAGAGTTCTAGAAAGAGCTGTGACAAATGCAGGATAATGTTACTGGCAAAATAAATGTGAAAACCATGATGCTCCCCAGTAAATCCTCCCTGCTCGAGCTGACAGGAGTCCTTCATCTCCTCGGGTTGGCTGGGGCTGCCTCCCTCCCTTGGAGGGTTCCTGGACAGCTGATGGGAAGCACTCACCATCATGGACTGAAAACAAAACAACTGCAGGTGAGCAGCAGCAGTGCCAGGCAGTGAGAACAGCCTGTGTCACACCTCCTGCACCCACTGCCTCGGAGCAGGGTCAGCCAGGAGAGGCTCCCCCCTGCAGAGATGTGCTCCCAGCAAAGGCAGGAGTGGTGCAAGGCTTAGGGACAAGGGACACTCATCCTGCAGTCTGACCTTCTGGGTTTGTTTGAGAAAACAATGGAAATGTTGCAATGTCTGCGATGCTTCATTGGCAAGGTTGTTTCTCAGTTTTTTCTCTGCTAGTGGTCTTGCCTTCTTTAGTCACCTCTTAAAAACAAACTTAAAGAACCAATAAGTACCTTCCCCCAACAAAAATCTCACCATCTGTTCCCATTTCTGCCCTTGCTTTTATAAGCTGCTCTTTACCACATGAAGAGGCATCACCTCAGTGCCTCATGTATCCCTCACGTCCCCTATCTCAGCATAATTCAATGCATTTTACTCTTCCACATAAAATTAGCAAAAACAGTCCCAAAACGTCTGTCTTTTCTCATCTCTTTTCTATACCTAGAGCTGACAAACTTCTCTCCAAGCAATTCAATTCCCCTCTCACATATGCTCAGCACACATGCACTCAGTAATGCCATCTCCACAGAACCGGCTCAGGGCTCCCAAACTCAAAAAAAGGCAAACTAATCTAAAACAAACCCATAGATGTTTTTTCTATCCTTTCTGCCTCCACAGGATGCCAACCACAGCAGTGGCAGTGGGAATGAACCCCAGCCCATCTCTGGAGTCTGCCTTACCCTGGCCACGCTCCCTGCACTGCTCCATGGTGCCAGCTGGGATGGGATTTGCCTTCCCGTGCTGGTGCTCCCCCACCTGGCCCTGCCTCACTCTGGTTCCATTCAAATCCTGTCTTCAACCTCCACGTTCATCTCTCCAAGCCTTCTAAGCAGGAGCTTTAACCATGTTTCACATCCTCTCCTGCACCCTGGTGTCTCTCCCCTTGCCCAGCCCTTCCCTGCAGCCCCACACCAGCAGACTGGAGGAGGCCCCACTGGAAGCACGGGGCGGAAAACATCACAGCTGGGGGCTTTTTACAATGTGAGCCAAACAAAACCCAGACACTGCCAAATAACTGTTACCTGAGGCTTAAATAACTGCTTTCTGTAGGTTTATTATTTCTTAAACAATAGTTTGTGTGTACACATCCATATATGTGCTTTTTTTAAAGTACAGACAGGATTCTCATGTCAGGGATTTTATCTTGCTTTTCTTTGAAATTAAGAGTATAATTCACCAAGTGCAAACTTCTGCTAGGAACAAGCATTTCTAAAAATTCATCCTCTGCTTTCCCATTTAGAATTACACCATAGCAAGAGCCTCAATCTTTATCTCACACGTGATGTAATTCAAGGGCAGAAGCAGAAATACTACTAATTTAATCCAGAATAAACATTGCATTTGTATTCATGACATTAGGATCAATGGCACAGAATGAAGCCCTCCTAACTCAAGTCCAGCACCAGGACAGTACCTATCATAATCTGGTTCAGGCAAGGATTTAGGCAGCACCTCCAGGTTATTGTTTCCTCCCTGCCTTGTGCAACTGCTGCTGCAATGTTTTTTTAAGAAACCTGGCTCAGGGTTCTGACTGCCAACAGAGGAACCTGATGGTCAAGGCAAGAAGCAAGATTCTGCCACCATGAGAGGCAGAGAAAGGTGGAAAGAAACTTGCCCACCTTGAAGGCAATGCCACTGAGCCCTGTCCCTGGGAGAGCACCCCAAAGCCCTGGGGAGCTCTGCTGCCCTCCTGCTTCCCCACGGCAGCTGGGAAACGTGACCGAGAGACCGAGCTCTGCAAAATGATCTATGAGAGGGAATCAAATAACAGTAATAAAAAAGCACTCCACCTGTGGGTGATCATACTTTTTAAGATGGATTAACAAAATGACTGCTTATTTATTGAAAATAATGAATAGCCTAGTGCTTTTAGTTCAGAAAGGGATGCAGGGGGGAACCTGCTGCAGCAGGGTTTTAAATAAACTGAAAACTTATGGCAATGGCATGCATCACAGCCAGGAGGGAAACAGGGACTCTGGGGAACATGACTAATGGCAGCTCCTGGAAAGCACACCAGGACAATAAGCAAAGCCAGTAAAAGACTCAAATGGAGAGAAAGGGAAACGTAGAAAGAAAATGTAGGTTTGCTCAGCCTGGCTTGAGGTTGATTCTTCAAACCAGGATTTCAAAGAATTCTGAAACAAAGGGAAGGAAATGCCACCTCTGAAGTAACCCTTGCATCAGATTCTATCTTGTGGCTCTGGACTCTGGCCAAGCCCATGTGCACAATGAGCTAGAGCAGAGACTGTCTAAAAGGAAGAGGAGCAAAACTCTCAGCCTGGGCTCCAGGGTCTATCAGCCAGACTTCCAACAGGTCATCACTAAGCCTTCAGAGCAGATTTTCAATTCTGGGTATTTTCCCTCTTACCAGACTCTTTAAACACCTAAATCTTAAAGCCATCTTTCATCAGCACCTATTAGTGACGCAAGGAAGGATTCTTTGTTTTTACAGAGCAGTGCAGAGAAAGCAAGGGATCAGATTTCCGGGTCTAAATTCCCCTCCCTGCACCACGGGCTGTCTTTAGTACACCTTGTCTAGAGATCTTCAGGGTGCTTTGCCACAAGAAACCTCAGGAGTGAGGATTTAGGCCAGATTCAGCTATTCTTTACATGACCAAGTCCCCTGCCAGAAGTGAAACTAAATAAACCCAAGTTCCCCTATTGTTCCTGTCCATTACACATCCCCCGCCACCAAAAAGCCATTACAGCCATCCCTGATATTTCACAAGTGGTGAAAAACAGGTATCAGCAAAGGTATCACTAGGATTTTAACCCCAACAACCAAAAGAGAAATGCAACACCACAAAAGTAAAAATGCCTTTTAGAGATGAATGCTGCAAACCCAGATTTAACTTTACTCTTTTCTTGGGGTTTCATTAAGCAGCAGCAAGAAACAGGCAAAGCAAGTGTGACACTTCACCAGGACCTTCATGACAATGGGATTAGGAACACCCCAAAGGTAACACAGCGGCACCACAGAGTCATTTTTTTCAGCACTTTGTAACACAGCAGTGTAAGAGGAAAGTGGGGTCATTCAGGACACTGTGATCTCCAGTACACATGCTTCCCTCTGGATTAGCTTTCTTCCCAACGGTACCCAGCGAATCATGGAAGCAGATTAGTTCTGGGTGTTCATCCCAGCCATAATCCTCTCACCCCAGTGCTGCTGCCTTCATGGTGCTAATTCCCTGAAACAGAAGATCCCCTACAAAAGCCCTCACGTCTCATCTCGATTCCCAAGTGATGGCTGATATAAAACAGCTACCAAATTCAAATTTCAGCTACCACAGTGCAGAAGCATGGAGTACTTTACTTTGACACAAAAACTACCTCAAGAACTTACTAGTTCCTTTTAAACTAAAAAAATGCACATTCTTGGCTTTTCTGCCTGTCACATTTCTATTTGGACATCCAGGACTTGCACAGCACTGAACAAAAAAAATATACTGCTCCTGACAGCTCATTCCTATACAGGAAAGAGTTAGATGAAAACTGAAACTCAGCATCCAAGCTTTTAAGAAACTAACCTGGCAGATTGCATGCAAACTTCCTTGGCAAACACAAACAGGAGCTGAATAATACATAAAAATATATATTGACAGAACTGTTTCTGTGCACACCACTTTCAACGTATATGATGGAAGCACCACAGAATCTTTATGGAAAGCCAGCACTGACTCAGCTTGAAAGGTACCTCAACAAACAAAGAAAGTACATTAAAAAATGCAGTGCTAAGACGTTATCAAAACATGCATTATAGCTTGTGAAAGGTCTCTGTGAGTGAGTGTGTCTGCAGAGGACTGTGCAGAGCATTGATCTGTCTGTCCTGGGTGCCTTTCGGGTGATGCCTGACCAGAGTTTACAAGGGCAAGCTCAGAGGTCCCCGTTGTTTATTTCTCTGCAGTCTTTTACTTGTCACTGATAACAGTTTTCAAGCCATCCAGCCTGGGAGGATGCAGACAGGGGTTTGCCAGGGGTAAGAGATCAAAGCAATAATGTGCCGACCAGGGTCCGAAATACTTATCTGCACCAAAATGGGTCTAGATAATCAAATAGGTGAAAATTAGTTTTGTGACGGGGCTCCCGTCTATTATTTGGCCGTTTTCCTTACACAACAGAAATAAGGAGCAGGGCCTGTCTCCAATGGGGAGGACACTCCACCACGTCTGTCTCACCTGCTGCATGCAGAGTTTGCCAATCCTGCTGTGGCATTTATCAGCCTGCTCCTGCCACCGTGGAGAGAGCCCCTGCCTGGCTCCAGCCCTTTGAGCTCCCTGCAGGACAAGGGCTGCAGTCAGAGGCTTCAGGGGACAAGGAGCAGCCACTGCCAGGAATCAAACATCCTGATGATGAAATCATCAAGCTCCCTAAGTGGTACAGGGGGAAGATCAGATACTCAGCTAACAATAAATACTGAAAACAAGATTGCTTTGGAGCTGGCTGAGAGCTAAAATCTTCTGGACAGACAAAATCAGTCACAAAAATACACCTGAGTGTGATCCCTTCTGCAGATCAGCAGGCATTGGTATTCTCCCTCTACTTTCTACTCTGCCAGCTGTTTTTCACTTCATGTTTACTGGCATCAGCCCCCTGAATTTCAGTAAAGTATTTACTCACTCTGAAATGGGAAAACATTGCTCTTGTTAAAAATTTCCATCAGACAGAAGCAGATCTGCTCCTCAGATAATATAATGACACTGAGGTCCTCAAGAGAACCCCCTCCAAAGCTAATAAAGTGAAAACAAATCCAGTTACACCGGGTTAATTTAAAGAACTTCTCTTTTTTTAAACGTACATGGAGAGAAAATGGAAGAAACCTTCTAAAATAGTCTCAGCATTATAAATTTGATTTAGCGAGTGCAGTGTGCACCACTGTGAGAGCAAGAACAATATAGGAATGTTTTAAGCAGAGAAAAGAAATTATTTCAAAAGGGAGTGATGAGGGAAGAAACAACAAATGTGTGAGAGAACCCACTCCAATATTAATTAGAGATCTGCAGTTCTGTTTGCATTTGGCTTCATTAAATGAGGAACTGGAATTAGCAAAGGCTCCAGACTCAATGGAGAGAAACAGCTGGAAACTCAGCCAAACCCCTCCAGATGTGCCTGGTTCTTACCCCCAGCCACAGCAGAGCTCTGGGTAGACCAGCTTGTGTTCCTGCTCCCATTTTTTGCACACCCAGGTGCAAATGATGAGCCCCATCTCTGGGGAGCAGTTGCAGTCCCAGCTACTACAAAGGAACAAGGGAGACTTCAGGCTTCAAATCAATGAGTCTATGCAAGCTACAGCTCCCAAAGGGGGTTTTAAACCCATCTAAAGTGAGCAGTAATCAAGAAAGTGAAGAGCTTCAGCAAGCAAGCAAATGAACTGCAGGTTGTACTAGCTAAATGTGGGAGCGTGTCCCTATGCTCCCCATGCCTGGTTCCTCAGGAGCCAGGACAGAGCCGATGTTGGGATGTTCTGGGCACCTCCTGCTGGGACTGAGTCTCCAGCAAACCCTGTACTGGAGCAAGCAAACAGAAAATGCTGAAGGATCTTGCTGGGAACAGCAAGCGAGGACAGTCACCCTTCTCCCAGGATAACAGGAACACAGGGGAGCTCCCAGCCAAACAATGCACCTACATGTCCCCAGGTAACTCATACTGCAAATTCTTGCACTTTCACAAGAACAGGGATTTTTTTTTCTCCCACTCCAGGAGATACTGACCCAAAACACGTTCCCTTGATGCAACTCCACGTCTCCTTGCAAAGCAATTGGAATGTTTTCCTTGGGCTTAGTATCAATCACACTGGCCTCTCAAACCCTGGTAGCTGGCAAGCAACTGCTATGGCTACAAAACTTCACCCCAAAGCAGTGGGAGACTTGAAAGAACAACAAACCCTTGCCCACCGTGTGTGAATTGCTGCCACTCCTGGAGGAGCCTTGCTGCTGTGCAGGCACCGCTGGGGCCCTGCTCCAGGCTGGAGGACCAGCTCCTCCACCCCCAGCACCGTGTGGAAAAAGGGAAAGCAAACGTAGCAGCAATTTAATCCAAAGCAGATAACACCAACCATGGATGTATTCAATGAAAAAAAAAAACCAAAACCCAAAAGACAACACAAGGAACAGCAAATTAATACACAAGCTGAGCTCTTTTTCATATATAGCATCTGTCAAAATACTGAAGTGTTTGCTTTTTTTGTACAAGCAGGAGGTTATGATTGTGCAGACAGTCATAAAGCAGGGCAGTAGTATAAAAATTAGGGATTTCCTTCACTGTCTCTACTGCTTTGCAGTTACTAATTATGAGACTGCTAAGTGCCAAATGGTCAACGAGCAAATCTAATTGTTATTTAAGTGCAGCCAGCCAGGTTGTAGATGCACTCACAATGCACATATGTACATTTAATACACTGCTGGTTGCATGTGGAGTCGAGTCTAGCAAAGGGAAGACAGCACCACATCTCCCAGGCACGTGTTTGGACACACTCTGCCAGAAGGCACATCGAGGCAGCTGAGAAAGAGGCTCATTTTTTCTGACTTGGGCTCCTTATTGCAGGAACAAAGTAGCAGGAGGCAGAATATAGAACCAGCGAATCAAAGAATGGTTTGGGCTGGAAGGGACCTTGAAAGGTCACACAGTCCAACCCCCCTGCCATGGGCAGGGCCACTTAAACAAGATCAGGCTGCTCAGAGCCCCATCCCTGACCTTTAGAGTGTCCAAGAATCGGGCATCCACCACCTCTCTGAGAAACCTGTACCAGTGTTTTATCACCCTCCCTGTAAAAGTTTCTCCTTTATGTCTAATTTTAACCAAGCCTCCTAATTTAAAACCAGTTCCCCTGTCCTACAGGCTCTACTAAAAAGTTTCCCCATCTTTCTCACAAACCCCTTATAGTATTGAAGGGCTGTAATAAGGTTTCCCTGGAATTCTCTGAATTTCTTTAAAAGTCACAGGAGACTTCCATGCCACTCAGAATAGTGACCACAACTGAGGCTTTAACCCCTTAAAATTCCAAAATCTGGCCCCTTTCTACAGCAGGGGATGGGAACTGACTCATTCCATGGGCTGGAAAGGGTGGGAGAGATGGCAATGGGGTAGAGATAACAGGGTACAAATATTAAATTAACACTGCCACAGGGCCACATCGGTCACTTGCAAGTCCCCAGAGGTGCAGCAGAGTGAGGATCAGTGCATAAACTCGGGGATGGACAGGGAGGGAGTGGAGTCTGGGACTGCTGCCACCCACCCTTCACAGCCAGAGGGCTGCTGTGTCACAAGGGCAGGTGATACAGCCCCAAGAACGGGAGGAGATGAAGCACCTCAGAGTCCAGCAGCTGCACTGCAGTGGCTGGGTCCATTCCCCCTGCAGTGCCCATCTGGGAGCAGGGAGCAGCACCCAGTGAAATAACTCACACTTCCCCTTGCACAGCCGAGCACCGAGCCTGAATTACAGCACTGCACTCTCAGAATGATCCCCAGCTGACAGGGACTGGGGCTGCCAGGAGTCCAGCACCTGCCTCTGCTCCATCTCTGCACCCTGGGGGCACAAGCTTCCCAAAAAAGCCAGTGCTCAGTCACCGTGTCCTGGGGCAGGCAGCTCACACAATCCCTGAGCAAAGCAAGGAGGGTGGCCCTGAGCAGCAAGCTCACCTGAGCCTCTGGCACTGAGGTAAATTTACCCTCTCTCCAAGCCCCAGTTCCCCAGATCAATCCTGGTCAGAATGGAATTGACCACCACTCCAGAGACAGAAAGAGTCAGCTGAAAATGGGACATGGAGGGTCCACAGGAATGAATGAAGCAATTCTTCCCAAGCAGCACAAACAAAGTACAGCATGAGAGTGAGGAAAAACCTATTGTTTTTATCCATTTGCAATGCAGTTATCATCTCAGATTTGCAGTTCTACTTCACCCTGCCAACTTCTGAGTTATTTTAGAGTTTAGGTCAGCTTTTTAGGTTTGATTTTTGTTCTTTAACTGTATTGTTTTCCTGAAATTTTCTGGGGTACTGCATTACAATGGACTCCACAGAGCTAGTTTATGACAGTTCACCTTTAAAGGATTAGGCAGCCACAGAAAGTATTATAGCAATGCAGTTTGTGTAGACCTGGAATGTATTCTCCAATGAGATTAACCTATCTAATAGGATTTGGGGAAGCTTTCAGGGCCATTAGGATGCCCCCTACATGCTAAAGGCTCCAGATGCTGTAACCATTTGATTTAATCTAATCAAGACTGCCTAGGTGTATTTTGTCAGTGGATGTTTCTGTCATTTTCACGTTACATCTCAATAGACAACTTCCATCCAAGTTCCATTGTGTACAAACAGGCAGACACATTAGAGGCTGATCTTCAATTACAAGAGACACTAATTATTAAAGCCTGGGTTTATAGTCTAATCCTGCAGGGTATGGAGCATTCCCCTAATGCTGCTGAAAGGATGCTCCATGGCCCCACTTTCCTTTATTCTACCTTAAAAACCATTCCACCCTGTCTCTATTTGTCACCCCTCCCCAGGAAGAGCTCTCGGTGCTCCTGGGTGCCAGGTGCTGTGCAGAGCAGCAGCGCTGGGGATCAAAAGGAAATAAAATCATTCTTATTCCAGAGCTCTGGCTGTGCAAACACAAACAGCCTGACCCAGCCACAGGCCAGCACGGAATGGGAGAGTGGCTGGGAAGGGGAATGGAGGGGCTCTGCACACATCTCCTTTGATGAGCAAAGATGCTGCCATAAATCCCACTGATGAGCACTTACCCTCTGTGAGTGAGCAAGGGCCCTGGGAGACATGAGCAAGTGCAGGAGTTACCATCTCCTCGGGGGCTTTTAGCCCTAGCAAAAACATTTACTTTCTCCACAGGTTAAACAGAGATCCTCAGGACACATTCTTTAAATCCCAGCCTGGAGAGGAAAGCCAAGGTCAGCTCCCAGGTGGGCACTCCTGGCTGACAGACAGACAGAAGTGTCCTGCATCCCCAAAAAACATCCACACATCAACTGAAGTCAACTGTGCACACACAGCTCCCACCAAGCAAGGAAAGCACACATGAGTGAGAGGGGCTAGAGCAACATCTGGAGCATCCAGGTGTGACTTCTGCAGTAATCTGCTCATTTGTCACCTATGCCCTTGCAAGTATGAAGCAAACATAGATCTTTAGGATTTAGGAGGTTGCACTGGAGAAAGTCCTGGGTGCCAGATTCACCTGAGGTGTGATTGTGACTGTCACACATCCACCTATGTCGTTCTAAGCTCACAAGGAACAGCTGCAGTGCCAAGTGACTTTAACCTGGATTGGGCTCAGCAATGCTGCAGATCTATTCAAGCCCTCCTTTGTGTTTATTTTCAAGGACTAGTTCAGGCATCTCTTCCTCAGTGATATTCATCAGAGAAAGGAGCTAAGATGAAAGCCTGCAGCAGCCTCTGGGCAGGATTTGTCCAACCCCGTAATTCAGCCCTCCCAACAGATCAAAATTTGAGAGGTATGGGCACACCATGAAACATGAACCATGTGAGCTGATCCTGATTTACCAGGAGGCGAGGAAGGGATTCCTCATCCCTCAAACACCTTCTCACGTCACCTTTTTCCTAAATGAGTATTTTTTTCCCATCATTTTTCCAGTGGAAACAATTATTTTTAGAATCAAGGCTAAAAGGCCCAATGTTTGTTACTGACAACTCAGAAACACAATGTTCCTCCAAAAGCCTTCAACCCTGCCCCTACAGAAATCCCACTGTCAGCAGCTTGGCCCTCTTGGGTTGCCTGTGCTGCAGAACAAATATCATCACTCATCCCATGGAGCTTGTAGAAAATCAAAATACACCACAGGCACAGCACAGGGTATATTTTTGTTTTAGGGCCTGGCTCGTATGTAGCAATTTGTGGTTGTGAACAGTGAGTGGAGGTTACAGAACCAGCATTTCAGGAGATACCAAAATGAAGTCAAGATGGATGGAAAGCAGCAGACGCTCAGCTCTGTAATGCAGAGGATCTCCACTGATTTCAACAGCTTTATATTCAGATGCAACCATCACCAGTTTCTGGCCTGGTGCATGTTGCCAGATACTGGGTGTTCTCCAGTCCCATACCAAGGCACAGGAGACCTCTGAGCAAGTCAAGGGAAATCTAACACTGGAATATACTAATAACTTCACATGCAGATTGACTGACTCACTGCAAATCTTTTTGCCTTGGTATTCATGAGAAAAGCCAGGTTTAGCTTTCAAATTCCCTCAAAATGCTTAAATACTGCACTTGTTGTAAAATGAGAATTAAATCCACATTCAGGAAGTTACTTTGGACGTAGGCTGGCGCTAACTCAAATTAAATTATAGTTCTATTTTTCTTAAACAAAAATTTTGTCACTTCTAGAAGTCCGGCCAAAACCAAATGGCCCCACGGCTTGATGAAATCCATGGAGTCAAGTCTTGCAGATGCAAGTCTGGCTCTGCCACAGGTGACCTAAAGCAAGTCCCTTAAGAGTCCCCAGGCTGCCCTGTCCCACAGGAGAGCACTCCACGAGGTTTCATTTGAGCTCAGCAAGTACTGTCAAGTCTTTGGAAAGAAAATATTGAAGAAATGCAAATAACTGCATGCTAATTCTCACTGCTGCACTGCAATACTTCTTTTTGCCCTAGTGTTTTTATAATGCTCTTTTATTTCCTTTTGCCCTTTCTGTGCACAGGCTGCTTGTGTAACAAAAGCAGGACAAGCTGCTATAGGTTATGCCTCGACTCCTTTGGGCTCTCTCCAGTTTTACATTTCCCTCTTGCAGAGCTGCTCTGGCTTGGACAGGAGGGAGCTGGAAGGGAGGAAGGCTCAGGACAGAGCCCCCATTTTGATGGAGACTAATGACAAAACCCTGAGCCACCATTTGGCCACAAATTAAAAGCCATCCCAAAACAGTCTGTAACACTTTCAGAAAATTGCCTAAATAAACTGAAAATAAATGCAACTCCTGTATCAAATCCAGCTGCTGCTTTAAAAAAATAAAATAGTAATAACAAAAAAATCTTACAAGCCCTCCAGAGCCCCATCCATAACTACAGAGGGATCAAGTACAAACACAGAAATACAGGAACTAACCTGTGAAAATTAGTGAGACTAGGCATAAAATGAATGCATGACCACCACTGGTTTAGACATTAAAAATCTTCATTTTCTTCCTTTATGTCAACTTTGCAGATTCTCCTCTTTAACAAAGCTGAGATAAAAAAAAGGAAGCTATATCTGATCTCATCAGCCATTCTGTCTTTAAAGCATTTGACTACAATCCGCACCAGACATACTTAGCAAACTTTAAAATACAGCCTCTCAACATTGTTACAATTAAGTCACTCTGAAATGTCATGAAAAGCAATCTAGTCCCATTAAAATCTTCACACTCATTAAAAAAGCACTTACAGACTCGAAAATGTTCCTAATACATTATTTAAAGACACAAGATGTACAGTGACTAAAAACCTTGTAGAGAAAGAGAATAGCAACAGTCTGCTTTAAAAAAGCCTGTGTGCAAATGTGTGTTATAATTAGCTAATTGGGAAACTGCAGGTAGAAGGCAGTTTGTCATCTACTGGGTTTTGTCTAGCGGTTTTATTTATTTCACTCTCTTTTTATTAAAGGAAAAAGGAAAAGGGTGCTTTCTTTTTATGGAAGGAAAAAAAATCCCATTGTAGGCAGTTTAAGATCATTATGCAGATGACATGTGCCAAAGCCACCTCTTTTCCTGGAAGGGGTAAGGGAAAACCACAGACATCCTCCAACACCAGGCAGACAAACAAAGGAGGGGTCACTGGAAGTTGTGCCTGTGAGGACCAGAATCCCAGAACAAGGACAAATGAGCTCAGGCTGTAATACAGCCACTGTCCTCCTATAATGCTGCATCTTTTTTGATGTTAATAGAAGATGAAGGTATAAAATTTGCATCTTTTTTGAACCCACTGCTAGATAACCATGTTCCTGCAGAGCCCCAGAGCAACAGAACAACACTGGATGCTTCTTCCAGGGAAGGCTCTCACTTCTCCCTGCACCTCACCCCATTTAAATACTTGGATTTTACTGAGGTTTTTCACAGTTCTGACCAGTGCAAGAAGGAAATCAGGCTGCAGAAAGGCATTCAGCCGTCATTTGAAGGAGTTGGAAGAACAGGAAAGAATTTGGAAAAATGGACCATTGTGAGAGGGATCTCCCTGTTTTCAGCAACACCAGGACAAAGCAGTAATTTAAAAAAAGAATCTGGAGAAGAGGACAAATAAAAACTGAATTTACTTGCAGAGAATGAGGGGCAAGAGCTCCTTGGCATCCCACAGAAGCTTCCAAACAATCAACAACAAAAAAAAAAAAGAAAAAAAAATAAAAAGAAAAAAAAATCCAGTATAAGTAAGTCAACTTTGTGAACAGCCTCCTTCTCCCCAAACCATATAACCATATAACCCTCTGGAGAGCAGCACGAGGGCTCAGCCCAGCCTGCTGCCAGATGCTTCCAAGCAGCCCTGTGCCTTTTCCCCAGGAAAACATAAACCATCGCTCTGACACCATCAGAGAGGCCACCTCGCTGGGTGCTCTGCCAACAGCCAGCTGAAGGTCTAAGGAAGATCAGAACAGGCTCAGAGCATAATGAGTCTACCCAGAATAATCAGCCACCTGCACAAGTTGTGACTAGGGATCTCCTGAGTCATGCTCTCTAGCAGCCTTGCTCTGTGTCTCTTCCACAAATGCCTCCAGCACATTTCCAAACCCACATCAGTTTCTCACACCCACCCAGAGGTGATGATTTCCACAGCTTGCTGCCTGCTTGCAGGAAGAAATATCTTCTTCTGAGCATCCACACTTCATCTGCCACCTCTAGGTCTGGTATGAAGAAGAACTTGAACAGTCACTCTCCATCTACTTTATTCATGGCTGCATCAATGTTTATCACACTCCTGCTTAATCATCCCTTTTCCAGAGTAGAGCTCTCCTCTGTACACTGAAGGTTCTTTCTCTCCCTCTGATCACCATCTTCACAGCCCATCCTGTACCTCTTCCAATTCTATTACACCCATTAGAGACGGGGAGCACATTCCAGACATAGAAACCCATGGATGTCCACAGAAGTATGATGGTATCTTCTTTCTCTCCTGTATTTCTGCTGCACAAGTCCTGATATCCCATCTGTCCTGTGAATGGAACCAGTTCTCTGAAATTGTTGTTTCTTTAGGATTGTTCTCAGAGGGCAGGGGAAGAGAACTGTGCAGGTTGTGTATCAACCAAGGGAGTGCCTTGCTCTGCTCATGCACGGCCCAAGAGTGCTCAGACTCGTGGCCCAAAGTCTGGGGACAGAGCAGCTGGGGGTGGGACACAGCAGCCACACCCCCAAACAGGAGTGGGATCCATCACACGCTGCTCCTCCAGCTTCACCAGCTGGGTTAACACATTACAGCTGAAACGCACTGAAGCACAACAGATTCATTGTTCATCACAGTGACTGGTTACTCCAAATCTCCGATGAACATACTCAAGGGATGGCCAAAAACTTAATGACTGTAGCCACTGAAAAAGTGTCTGGTTCAGGATGCAAACCCCAGAACTATCGTGCTCATTATAATACTATTAATAAGTACCTAAAGTGTCAGAATAAGATTCTCTATTTGATACTCTCGGGAGGGGCTACAAAAGTGATGAGCAGACTACGTGAATAAGTTTATCTTGGAGAATAATGAGTTTATCTTTAAAGAAAAGCCCATTACAGGCAATTTATGACAGTTATCTATACAGGTTAGAGAAGGGGGGAAGCATGGGAGAAAAGGAGATGAAAGAGAGAAGCAAGAACATCTTTTACAAATGCCAAAGACCTGAAATAATGTCACTTTAACTGCCAAATGCACTTCAGCTTTCAGGCAAATCAGTCACAAGGACGAGCAACTTCTCAAATCATAGTGCAGCTGCATCTCAAAAAAAGCTCTCCTTAGCTCCAGTCTTCTCCTTGCAAAATCTGCTCCTGCTCTGAAGCGTGTCCCAGGCCCCTTCTGAACAAAGGTCCCCAATGAAAGGGACACCAAGATCCCATGGTGACATGGACCATTACTCACGAGGGACCCGCCCACAGCACCAACTCTTTTCACTTGTGAAATGGCTGTATCTGAATTTGGGCCTCTGGAAGCACAAATCTCACAGATCTTCACCTATGAATGCTCCTGCCCCTGCAAAGCTCCTGGAACTATTCAACTATTCTCCCCAGAAAGCCAAAGGAAGGTTTCTGACAGAATGACTGTCCTTGTGTAAGGTTTATCTTCTGACAACGTCCTTCCCAGCCACGCTGCTGCCAGTAAAAAATTCTGCCTGCACAGCCCCTTCCTCTCTCACACTGCCCCAGTCAGGTTTGGTTCTTCTGGTGGACCTTAATAGTTCATGTAAATAGTAGAATGCTACAGGGCATAAAATAGCAAGAACAATCTGGACATATTTTATTACAGTGCTTTATCATTTAACACACAATGGGGGCATGTATTATGAAATACCACACCAGTGAAGGTGAGATATTCTATTTTAATACCACTCTACAGCTTCCACAGGAGAACAGATTGTTTTAACTTCAGCTCCAGTAATTTCCAAATATGCAAAGATAAATGCTAGTCCTCGTACAAAATGTGCTATTGTGAATATTGAACAAAGTCGATGCTCAGTGAGAATGCAGGGAACTAACTATAGTTCTCCCATGGCTGTCTCTCCCTGAACCTGCCTCTCCAAACAAAAAGGCAGGGGTTGGTAAACACACAGCTGTTTCTGTTTCTCTCCTACAGCCCTCCCAGCGCTGCAGGATTCCCACAGCTCTGAGATTAATGCTCTGAAAATGGCTCTAAAGCCAAGACAAAGGTTTAGCTAATCGAGGCACTCCACCAGTGTGTGAAAACATGGACTGCATCCACCAGCAAACCCCACACTCACCTCACCCACTGCTGCGTGAGGATCTGGGTGCTCAGACAGTGCCAGCACCTGCAGTGGGCTCAGGCTGAACCCAAAAACCACCGGGTTTGAGCATGGGAAACCCCCAGCCCAGAGTCAGCCGGAACTATCCTCAGTTCTGCACACCTACAGGGAGGTTAAAGCTTGCCTGCTACAGACAGCGCCCTTCAGGATGCAGTCATACTTTTAAAAACACCAGTTAGTTCACAAGCACTGTCAGTGGAAGAGGGACTTTGTGCCTTGTGCTCTGAGCAGCCATTTGCACTGAGCCCATCCTGTATGTACAGGGCAAAATCACAAATTTTCTACAAATCGGGGAAGTATGAAACAGAAGAGGGAAAAAACCCTAAACAAAACATCAGTAATCTTTGGCCTCATTCTGTTCCCCATTTCCTCCTTCTCCCAACACATTTAGTCTCTTGCTTTAGTTCTGCTCCTCTGTACTAGAATTAAAAGTATATTCATCTTTAGTGCCCAGAAGAGGAGAAATTAGGCTGTCCACAACAGGAGACAGCCTGCAGCCTCTGCCAGAGACAGCAGGAAATGGCTCTGCTCTTTGAACAGGCCATTGCAATCAGACTTGATAAAAACATTGAAAAGAAACCCCACAAAATTTGGGGAGAGACCCTACCTGAGCTCTCTGTGAGTAAACCATACATGGAAACACCTGCACTGGAAGGGAAGAGTTCCTGTTGCTGCACAGAAACATCTGGATGAAGAGGCTGGGACTTGAGGTAATTCGTGGACCCGGGCTGGGGTTCCACTCCAGCACTCACAGAGCCCTGCTGTGCCTGATGTGCAGCCTGTGGGCTCACCTAGGGCTTGCAGCACACCTCCTTCCCTCTCAAAGCAGCTCCTCAGGCCAAAGGCACCATCCTCTCCCTCTCACTGGGGACTCACTGTTTAGAGCTGGGGGAATCCCTTCAAAATCACAGCAGGGAAGAGCCCAGACATCAATTTGTGCTTTCATCCAGCCCATAGAAAAGTGATTTGTTACATTTATTATTGTTATTCCTTAGATCCCTTCAATTTTAAGCGCTCCTAGAGCCACCCCTTCCTATTGGGAGCCTTTGCCAGGCAGCCAGCACAGAGGCTGAGCACTCAGCAGTGCTCACAGGAGATGCAGCAGCTCCACATCCCACTGGGCTGTCAGCTCACCTGGGGGAACAGGGACAAGCAGGACAAAGGGGTCTGATCACATAGCAGTGAAGGGAGCACAGATCCTGTCTGTGAATGCAGGGAGCAGGGCTGGCCACTAACAATTTGTTCATCTCTCAAATATCACAAAGGACTGTGCTTTAGCCTTTACAGCAGCAAAAAGCTGCCACACTGAAGGGAACCCTTGCTCAAAGGAATCCTCACTGCCTGAGACTGGCAGTGCTCTGCACCACTGGAATAAACACTGAGGGCAGCGAGTATCTGTGTGTCCTCACACCCCAGGGGTGGATCCTAGCACAGGAGGCTTTGCTGAGGTAAAAACAGAGAGTAAAGCAAACACAGTAAAGCTCAAGAACTGAACAATGCAGGAGGAAATGCTGAAGAGCAGCATTTACACCTGTGTTTATGTGAAGTGCAGCTCTCCTATTCCTACTGCCTCCCATGTCCATCTCCTCCACCCCCAGTCTTGTCCCCCATAGCTCATTCCTGATACTCCCATTTACACCAACAGATTAATTTGCATTCTGTCTCAAATAACTTATTTTTATGTGCTTTTAAATCTCTCATGCTACTAAAATACTTGCTTTGTACATGTGTCTTTTCCAGGAAAGCAAGGTGAGGAGCAGGTCCATGCGCCCCCAAAGGCACCTGCCAGTGGAGCACCATCCTCACCTCAGCAGTGTGTCCCACCAGAGCAGGGGCTGCTCCAAGAGCAGGCTGGCACATCCAGAGGGCAGATATCTGCCTGGGCCAGTGCCATGGGAGATCCTGTTTCATGGCAAAACAATTGCTCATAAAAATTCCATTTAAGTTACTATAACTTAACGTTGTCCAAATGAAAACCCAGAGGCTACAGCTGAACCCCGGGTGACTCTATTGAGTTGAAGGGCATTTTTTGTATTTTTTTGTCTTGCCTTTTTTTTTTAATATTCATTGATCTGAACAAACATAATAATCACCATCTGTTGTGAGCACAGTTGGAATGGAAAAAAACCCACACAAAACAAAGGAAAAAAAAAAAAGGAGGATCACATACTAGACTGGTGTAAACCAGCATAATTCCTCTGACCCCAGCAGATCCATCAACACTCAGGTAAAGTGCTTCATTCAATTTCTGTCTGAAATTGCTCATAACATTAAAAATATACTTTAGCCGGAGGGGTTTTGGTTTGGTTTCTTTTGTGATGCAGGGCTGCTTTCTGTTTCCTTTTGTTCTAAAGCTCTTGTACACTAAGTGGAAAAGGATCTCAGATCTTGACATCCCACTTCACTAGAAAGATGTCACAGGCAGCAACATCCCTGCCTCTGCCTGCCGAGTCAGGCAGTCAAGCACCTCCTCAGGCCCTGCATTACCGGACTGAGACATTGAATAAATTCCCTCTGCTCCTACACAGAGTAAAAACAACAAAACGCTGGCAGAAATGTTTAATGACTCAGTGCCACAGAAAATAAATGGCTCAAAAACATAAGTGCTTTTTGGGAAAGTAAGCTCTCCAGTGCTAGAGAGGAGCTGAGGCTGACTGGATCCTTTCACCACTGCAGGTCCCTCACCACGGAGGTGTCCCAGTGTTTGTGATCCCAGTCCCTTCCCCAGGCACCTGCTGGGTCCTCTTGCTGAGCTGAGGGAGCACAGTGGACCCTGCTCTGGGTTATTTTTGCATGGAGTGCAGGCAGCTGGAGACAAGGGAGACTCATGGGTGGAGGGTGAGCAGGACACACCATTCCCATGGTCACTGTCAGCATGGTAAAACCAGTGCCACTGAAGGCACAGGTTTTACCCAAAACCCAAACACTCCTGGCTCATGGGCACAGACCAACTCACAGCACTCAAGGACAATTCAGGGAAAGAGGCTTTGAAAAAGAAGCCCTGTTCCCATGTATTATGTGTTCTTCTGCTTAGCATCTTGCAAAATGCTCAGAAAACTCCATCGCTGCTCACGTGAGCACAGGGGTGGAGAGAGACAGGACAGGCTGGTGTGGGTGTCAGGAGCAGCCCCAGCAGCCCTGACCACACGGCCATGGGCAAAAGCTGTGGCAGCTCCACACCTTTTACACAGCTCAGGACACCCAGAGTGCAGAATGCCACAGTGTCTGCACAGACCTGTTAACAATACAGGGAAAAAAGCAGCAAAAATACAGGTGAGATTGTCCATCACTCACATGTAATGGCAACAGGTTAACAAGAGCTGGATATTAAGCACTAACCAGTGCTTTTAAACAAAACCAAACCCACAACACTTCCAGCCTCCCAAAAGCCACCTTACTTCTGTTCCCATTTCAATGGAACTTCTGCAGCCAGGATCCTGATGGCACTAGAGAATGGTACAGACCACCTAGATCCAGGATGAAACTCTTCACATAGTAAGAGGAATTGATTCTGAGCAACATGGAATTTTTGCTGAATTTGGAGTATTTTTCTGGGTTCTGCTGAAAGCAAGCACTAAGATGAAGCTAGACTTGAAGTGGAAAGGGATCTCATATCACTGGAGCAGGAAACAAACCGTGGAAAAGCTGCGATGTGATGCAGGATGAAAAGCAATTGGTTTCTATCTCTGGTGACTTGTGAATTTATTACTGTGTTCCTTCTAAAGCATCTCACACTGATCTCAAACCTTCATGTTGTCATGAGTTTCCTGGACAAGCAGGATTATTTTGGTATTAATCCTTTGCCAGATTTAGCAGTGCCTCAGACACTGAAACTCCACATGAGAGCCAATCTCCCTCTATGAGCACTGGTAAGTATTTCTAAGCCCCTGGCATCACTCAGCCCAGGACAATTAGCATTATTTTGTCAAAAAGGGCTTTAAGTGCATGCAACTGTACCACACCACCATTCACATCACACTCCTCAGGCTGACAGACGGGGGTTACATTACCTACTACTTTATATTACAACTATTATACACATTTTTCCTGGATAACACTAAGCCTGAGTCTTTTGCAGTCCTCAGGGAGCCTTCTCACTGATGAGGTGGATCTGGGTGTAAAAGGCAGAGTGACCTAAAATCGGAGGCTTAAAGAGTTGCGCAACCTTTGAAAGAAAAAAAAAATTACAAATTAAATTTCCAAATAAACCAGAACCTCAAGGGAAGAGTCTCAGCTTAGTATTTGGGAGCTGTTAGCCACATATTTCCAGCTAACATTTAATGTAGCTGGAAGGGTAAATCCCTCTCTCAAGGAAGAATATGGCCTTTAGGTTTCCCATCCCAAGGGATTAAGAATGGAGAAGAGGGTTATTTGCATTTACATTTGAAAAATGTGAATTGCCAGATACTGAAAGAAAAAAAAATAGCTATATACTAATGTCTGCCCTCAATTGTACTCTGCAAATTCAAGAAAGTGGACAGGCTAAACAGCCATCCAGATAAATCATTCAACACTTTAAAAAATCCACCACAAAACCAACTAAATTTCCTTCTTTGATATTTTCATACCACATCCAGGATGTAACAGTAGGCACAACAAGGCTTCCTGCAACCCAACAATGTCAACCATGTGGGTAAAGCCTAAATTTCCATTTGGTGGGCCAGGTTACTTCCTGGCATCCAGCAGCAATGCCAAAGCAGAAGTTTTCCCACTTGTTCACAACTCAACAAAATCCCAAACATCACCAGGTCAGGAGAGCATTACAGCCTGGTTTTGGGTTGATTTTGGAGCCTATTTGCTCTCTCCTCTCTCTAGAGAAGGGGCAAAGGAACCCACAATAGTTTGTCATCTTTGTGCACCAGGAAAATTAAAAACCCCAGTGTGTCTGAAACACAAGTTTGCTTATGTCTCTGCATAGTAACAAAGAGTGAACTTTATCCTGTACGAAAGATGAGCACAAAAGCAAAATTCACTTTAAGCTCTCTGTTTTCACATGGATATTGAGATTAAAAGGCACAAACAACCCAGAAAGAAACAGGGCTGACCTGTCCCTTAGTCCCTCTTCAAACACTAACTTCATCCAAGCTCTTGGCTTTTATCAGCAGCAGATCTGCCTTACCCAGGCGACTACGTAGATACCATGTCTCCTTCCAGGGGCAGATTAAAAAAAGGCTCTTGGAAGCGCTGCTCCCCATCTGCATCTACGGGCTGAGGCAGACAGCGAGCCCAAGCCCCAGGGAGGGTTTCCATCGGCTCAAGGCACTGGTGCAACAACACAAAAGCCGAAAATGAGACTTTACGTATACATAAGCACACCCACAGACACACAGGGAAAATTGCTATCAATTATGCTAGTTAATTATACATCATAATAGAATTAGAGTAAACACTCCTCATTATCTCCTGGTTCAGCCCCTGCTCCTCAGCGAGCTGACCACATGCTGCACTAATGCCAATAGCCCTTCACATTAACCTTTATCTGTGCCTCGCAGCTTCGCTGTTTGCTCTGTGTATCACACTTGTTTTGACCTTGTTTCTGGCTGACCTTTCATTGAAATACAACATTTGTAGCAGTCCTGGAGACTGGCTCATCTCCCATGGCCTTGCAACCGCGATACATTTTTGTACAGGATCTGAAACACAGGACGCCTTGTTTGTGTTCCTGGGATCCTCGCCCACCCTTCGTCTTTCTCAGAGAGGCTGTGACATTACCAAGACAGTTTACAACGGCTGCTGTGCGTTCAGTTATTAAAAGGAAATCCTAAGGGACATTTCATTATTATTATTATTACTATTTTGCCCAGAGGCTGTCAAAGAGGGATAATCCCAGCCATGCCTGTGTGCAGAGCACCGAGCGCCCTGGCTGAGGTGTCGTGGCCGCAGCAGCCAGGGCACAGAGCCCCGAACCAGCCTGCAATCTCCAGACTGGCACTGCTGCACATTAAAGGGGCCTCTCTCAGTGGGATTCACTGCTGGAGGAAGCAGTTTACTGCTGGATATTCAGAGGGATGGTGTTTAAGGAGATGCCGGTGTGGGATCGTGGGCTCCTGTGCGCAGCACATCCTTCAGCATCGCTTCCAAGTCCTGACTCCACAGACTTGCACTGCAGGAACAAAATCATCCTCATGCACAGGAGGAAGCTGTGACCTGCGTAATATTTTCTCTGCAAAGTAAACATGATCTATTTCAATTTTTTTTTAAAGAAAGATAGGGAAATGAACCCAGAATAAAGTTCTCCTTTGAAGGGTTACAGAAAAATCCATCAGGAGGAGGAAGTGTCTTTACAAAAAGGGCAACTGCCACATAACTGATTTGACACAGCAGTGCAGAGAAGACAGTAATTTATACTCCCAGGAGCACAGGGGGTGTGATTTTCCTCTTTTTCCCCTACAGTAATAACACAAAGTGGCAAACCCCTTCCTGGTTTCAATCTCTGCTGTGCATTCCCTATGACCTTCCCCATCAACTTTCATAGGGGCTTGGGTGTCAGAGATAAAACCTGAAAATCCCATTTGTGAGGGAAGGTCCAGGTAAGATTATGCTAGGAAAAAAAAGGTAGAGAGAAAAGATGAATAAAAAAAGATTCACTGAAGATTTAGCTCAAAAATGGTTGAAGCTTCCAATTTGGCAAAGGGAAGTATTAATAAAAAAACTAATAATCCCCTAAGAAAGATCATAAAAATAATTAAGCTAAATTGACAAATCAAGGCCATAGGAAAATTTGGTTCCTGAGAACTTCCTCTACAAGCACACTGGACATGGGACAGAGCCAACGTGGACTGCTGAGAGGTGGTGGTGGCAGCAGCTGAGGATGACACACACCAGGTGCCTCAGGAGCAGAGGAATTTCCTTACTGAGCAGATCTGGTGAAGTCACACATGTGCCCCACCAGGCAGCGCACCCTGGCTGCCTCCCCAGCTTCACTCTGCCCACAGCAGAGACACAAAACCAATTGCTGGGGGCTCCTCCATTTGTCTCCACCTGCCCCTCCACCAAGGGCACCAGGTCCACGGAGACCCCTCCCAGCCCCCTGCACACACAGACTGGTAAAGGCCACCGCCAAGAAATGCTCTGCTGACAGAGAAAAAGGTTTGTGTTCTTATTTTTTTTTCCTCTGACCTGTATTTGTCCTGATATATGAAGCTTAAACAACTCAGCATTTAAGGATCATCAACGAAAGTCACAAATAGCTATATTTTAAAAAATTGCTTTAACATTTTAAACCCTCAAATGTCATCCAAAATAACTGCGTTCAGCTTGAAAAGATGGTATTTTTCACTTTGCATATGTCCAGTGCAGGGTTTATGTCTTGCTTTCAAACAGCATCATTTCAGCCTTGCAATGGAAACTTTTTTCTCAGGAGAGGCTTAGTGACTGGAGAGGAAGAGATGCTGAGCACAGGGAAACTGAAGGCCATGGCACTCTGTCCTTCGGGCCAGGGAGCCCCAGGAGGAGCCTCTGGGTGACAGAGGGACACAAAAGCCACCAAGCACTTCCAGCAGGAGCAGAAGGGATGAAGAGAACCCCACGCGGAAGGGCAGTGAACCTGCTGATAGCTGTGCCCTGCTCCTGCTGCTGCACTCCCCCAGCTGCTCCCAGAAGTGAAATAATCTGGCCTTTCAACAGGGTCCACAGCACCTGAGCCCAAAGCCAGCAAGGAAAAGCAGGGCGAGCAGGACGGCGTGCCAGGTGTTGGGGTGAGATATCCTTCAATACCTGCTAGGTTTTGAAAAGGCTTTTTATACCTTAGATCCACCCCTTTTTTAATACTATGAGGACAAAACTGCACTTACAAGGGAAAGGAGCATAAAAAAGGTAATAAACATTTAATGATCCAATAATTGGTTATATCAGAGTAATCACTGTTCAGTAATTAACTCCCATTCCTGCTTGCTCATTTGATATCTTCTGTACCCTTTGATAGGTTCCTGTGAATATCAGCATTCCTTAGAAACCCTTACACTGAAACCTTTTGATGAAGCTAAAAAGCAACGACACCATTAATCACTGCACACGTCCCAGTGGCTTTCAGACTCCATCTGAGACAGAGCCTTTCCTCCTGCACATCACTCCTCAGCTGCCTTTAGCACAACCCCTTGGCCCTACAATTTAAGATTTTCTCCCTTGCTTCTTCACATTCCCAGAAAAATGAATTAGCTGTACATTTTTTGTGCCAAAGGGTTACTGGGAAAGGACACCAACATAAAATTACATCTCGAAAGATAACAAAAAAATAATTACATTGCAGTGTCACGGAAGAATACAGGGAACAGCTGGCATGTTGTTGCAATGTAAAACTAGAATTAAGCTCAGGTTAGTGTCACTTCCAACAAACTGCCCACGGTAAGCAAGAGCAGACAGGCACTGGGCTCCTGCCACAGCCTTCCACAGCCAGTCCTTTCTCACCCCCAGCCAACAAAGCTCTCTCTCCCTGGGGAGAGCAGAGTGTGCTGGCACAGCTTCATTTCTACCATGGCAATCCCAACACACCTCAGGCAAGACGGCAAGGGCTCTCCCTGACAAAGTGCCCAGATGATCAGCTTTGTCCAAACAGGTGCTTCTCCAGCCCTCGTCCTAAATCTGACCAGCTGTGGCAAGTATTTTAAGACAAACTCATATAATGAAAGGAGGCTTCATTTATGGTCTTTAAACTTTAAAAAATGTATTACACAATTTACTTCTCTAGAGTAACAGCTCTGTGATTTTACTGCTCTAAGTTTGTTTAAGAAAAATGATGATATAGAAATGCTGACTCCAGTTTTTTCCAAAGTAATAGATATCATTGCCTGTAGGGGAAAAAAAAATGTGCTAAATTTGAGTTACTCTCTTTGGGGTGGATTTTTATCTCTATCACATCAATGCAGAGCCAAAGTAAATCCATGGTATTTCCTTATAGTCCACATTTATTGCAGCAAGACATTTGTTCAATCAAAAGTTCTTTCTTGAGACAAATATCTACTGAACTTAAAACTAGTCAAGCTATTTTCCCCCTTTACCCTATATTTATGAATCCTTTACCCTATATTTCTTTTCAGACGCCACCATTTTATACCAAATCAGATCTGCTGCTTGCAGTGGAGCTGCCTTTGGCTGCCAGGCTCTGAGTATGAGGTGCTTTTCTTCCAAAACACACACACACCTCCATCAGCAGAAACCACAGAGCAGTAACTTCTGCCTCAAAGGTTTTAAAAATCAGGGGGCACAGAAGAGCACAGAAGAAAAAAGACGTTCTTCAGAAGTCAAATACTCTGCCCCAATTGTCAATATTATGCAAAATGCTGGCATTGCAAAATTGTATTTTTAACTGCTGCTATATAAATTAATGGAGGTCAGTTAGCTCGAGGAATGCTGATACTGAACATGAAATATCAAGTTAAACAAAACCACATGCATGGAGCAGTCAGTTCTGCCCTGCACGGGCCAGAGGGATTTCCCAAAGCACAGTGAGTTGGAGCCACAGCGTTTGCAGATCTGAACCAGAGGGATTGTGAGCTCTTTGTATGTTACTCATGCATTTCAAGGCATTAGTAGTGATGGGAAGGGAGGGAGACAGGGAAACAGATTGAAAGGGGCAGGAGAATTAGAGAGAGCTCCTTGCCATTAATGGAAAAATAACTACAGAGTGTTGTAACAGATTTCTCCTCTTTTGTATGCATAGGAATATTTATTTAATCAATGTTCTGTAACAAAACAGGCCTCTGGTGAGCTATTGTGGAGAGAGAACTCCATTCAGAGAGTGGTGATTTGAATCTTGCCACCTGTTTAGCTGGTACTGGAGAAAGCAACAATATGTGGTGGGATGGGAAGGTGTCTGCCCGGGGGAGAGGAGGAAGCACCCTGCAGAAGCTTTCCAAAGTAATTACCCAAAGGAATGCCTCTTTCCAGGGAAATCTTGATGACTCCTCACTACCAGGACTTCTGCGAGCAAAGCTGCAAAGTTCACCATTTCTCTTAGGGAGGGATAAAATCCAACCCCATACAATAGAGACTTCTGATGCTGTGTGTTACTTCCAGACCTGAACCTGTGCTTAAATGCAAACTGATCCAGCTAAGGGACAGAAAAAAGCTTTTGACAAATACTCATGCCAATGAGTTATTTCAGTCCCACTGTTACCAGTGGTCCCCCAGCCAAGCTCTCTGTTGGGCTTTTCCAGCATAGCCAGGGATAATCCAGCATGTGGCCACATCCTTCATCCCACAGGATGATGCTGAGCTGCATCACGAGGCAGAGTTTGGAACATCCAGGAGCTGTCCCACCAGACTCTCAATCCCCTGAAGGCCCCAAACAAAAAAAAAATCCCAAGCCACTCTCCCAAGCTCCCCCTCAAAATAAACTATTATTTAAAAACAAGCCACTGTTAGGGAGCTTCATATTAAAGGTGTGTTTCTGTATACACCTTGTAACATCCTGCTCCTGACTGCACTTCAGCATGTCCTGAGTTTAAATACACTGTGCTATGGTTTTTAACATACTCAAACTTTCTTAAAGAGGGACTGATTTAAACATCTGCATACATAAGTCCTTAAATAAAGGCCCAGAGCAAAACCTGGGGATATCAGTGGGGGCTTCTCACTAGACTGGTTCCTTCTCCCTTCTGCACTGTCTGCTGCAAAAACATACCATATACATGAACTTTGTGTTCACCTCACACAAACGTTATGGTAAAGCAGCTTTGCTCTTATATTTACTATACCAGGATTAAACCCCCCTGTATTTATTTATTTTAATAGGCCACCTAGTACCAGAGATATACCAGTTTTATGACATATTATACCTGCAGACCCTGGCATTAATGACAGACCTAATTTGCTTATCACCATCACAGCTGCCAGAGTTAGTAATACATCCCTTAACATTTCTTTTAGGCAGAATGAGAGTTTCTTCTCTATTCTGCAATGGATTTAAGGAAAGATATTACCATAAATAGCCATGACACCCACCACAGTTGGGACATACAATTTTGTAAGTGATTTAAAACTGAAGCAAGCCATAACTAAGCAACACCAACTTTTACACACTTATTAATAGTAACAGTATAAAAAAGATAAAGCATTAATCAGAATTTCACTGTGTTGCCCTTCACATCAGATTTCCTTAATGAAGCCGGCTGTTGCCAGTAATTTTAAGGCAAAATTAAAGCTTTATTTTAAAAGGTGGTTGACAACAAAAAAAGTGTTTTCAGTTATTTAAATAAGTGTTCTATTCAGGTTCCTGATACATGTGTACAGGCACTGGTGCTTTATTGTCCTACAGTAAAATCACGTAGATATTTTAAGTTAACCACTTACTATTTGAGCCCCCTGCAGATGCTAATTAAGTAGCCAAGCAAACTTGGAAGAGGGATTGTATTATTAAACCTATTTTGTGGACAGAAAAAGCTACAGCAAAACTAATGCTCTAGCTCAAGCTGATCCCTAATCACATATTTTGACTTCACACTAAATATTACCTCACACATCAGCATTGTACCCACATGCCTGTTCTTCCCAGTCAAGAACCCCAAATCTACAGCCTGGATGCAGCAGGTCCCCTGAGACACACATGGATCCAATCCCAAACCCATCCCCACTCAGCACAACCCCAGAGCAGGTGCTCGAATGGGAAAGGAGTGACAGCTACAAGGTCACCAAGGGTGACAGTGCCTGCACAGAAACCAGTCCCTGTCCCTGAGGGACCAGCTCAGCATCTTCATTACAAGAGTGTGTTTGTTTGAGGGAAAAGAGGTATCCAAGAGTTGTTTTGGAAGTGACCTCTGCAAACCCAAGCACAACAGCAAATGCAATGGTGAAGGTGGCCATGGGCCAAACAAGCCCACATCGGCCTCAGGGCCCCAGCCAGGCAGAGCACGGAACTGAGCAGGCTGCAAAAAGCAAGACAAAAACGGTAATAAAACTAAAAAAGAAGGTTCTTCTTTATGTGCATTTTCCCTCCCAGTCTCTAGCTTTCCCCTTTAGATGGTGTAAAGAGCATGAGCATCACTCCAGGCTGGGGACAGGCTGCGTGCCGTGTCTGTGCCATGTGCATCCCATGATGAGAATGCTGCACAGGCCTTTGCTGACAGAGGCACTGCAGACCTTCAACCACCCCAGAAAAGCCACACCTCAAACTGTGAAGACAGAAAAAGAGGTAAAAGCTGAACAGATTGCCCTGTACTCTAAAATGTGTGGAGCTATGCAGTGTAAAATGAGCACAAAACTAATACACAAAATGTTCAGAGTAGCAGCCCAGCATGGAGAACTTAAAAAAAAAAAGCCCTTAAATTTTCAAAGCCAATTTTGTGGGGCTTACATTCTGTATATCTTTCCACGTTGTAAATGGTATTTACTGATGAGATATCGTGTCAGTGTGGATGGCGAGCCCTGAACAAGCCATGCAGGGTGAGGCGGGGCCATGGTCCTCGGACAGAGCTGCAGCTCCCACCATGCACGAGACACCTCCTTCTCCATGTGTTTGAAAGGACCTTATATCAGATATTTTCAATGAATAAACAAACCTTCCCTAACAGGTAACATAAACCAACACATGCAGTGCAGCCTATCCCCATGAAAATGTGGTGACCCACACTCTAACACTGTAATCTAATCCTTGAACTAAAGACAGTTTAATGCCTTTACAAATCCATATGTTTTCTAATACCACCATTGCTGTCAGCAGACTACAGGAGCGCCTCTTTGAAGATGGAAGGAAAATGACAAAGCACATCATTGTGAAGGCAATTATATGCTGCAGTAACCATTTTACAATGGCCCATATGGGCTGTATTTCAACAACGCAATTTCCAAATCTGCTTTAGCAAACATATATCTCCATCCCAATCCCAGGTAGATTTTGCAAAACAAAATAAGACTGCAGCCAGAACAAATCGCAAATATGGATAACAGATGTAAAAATATGCCAACAAGGACACCGGAACAATTTTTTGTCGGAGTACCAAACAAAGAGAGCAGCCACAGCAGACCTCACGAGGCCATTCACAGCAAAGCTGCCCATTCAAGGGACTCAGAGACCTGGGTTTATCAGAAATCTGATTATTCACTCGTGTGCTCTCCTATGCAGCTGCCCAATTCACTGCTGCAGCCACCCGCCCATCCACCTCCCCAGGGACCACAGGGCAGGGGAGCTGCAATCCCAGTTTGGAAACTAAAATCAGACACAAACCAAGGCTGTGCACGCTCATTGCAAATCCTCCCTGACATCCAGGACCAGGGCCTAAATAAAAGGAAACAAGGAAAAAAACAAAACAAAACCAAACATAAAAACCTCTCTTGTCCTTACCCTTGTGACAGCAGTTTCAATGGCCTGCTCTGTTTACCTTGCTCCTTGCTGCCTGAGCTGTGCTGTGGTAGCTGGGGCCATGTCACCACCCCAGCATCACTTCCACAGCCCCAGGGCTGCTCTCTCCCTGGCTCCTTAGGAGGCACAGAGCACTGAAACTGCATCTCCAGCCCAAAATCTCTCCCTCCTGTTGATGGAGAAGCAGGAGCCAGGGCTGAGGAGCAGCCTTCACACAGCAAAATTATGCAAAAGCTGTACTCTAGTGAAAAGGGGGTTTAATTGTGCTTCTATTCAGTAGTCCTCTGCAGTGCTACATTGCTTTTGAAGGCTCTGCAGTGGGTACCTGTTTTGGGATATCTCTGTGCCAGTGCCACAATTTTCTAGGGGCTCTGGGGCCACACACTGGCCCTCCAGGCAGGATGCAGGTTACAGGACACCAGTTGGACAGTCCTGCATGTATTAGTAGCAGCAATAAAGACAGGAACAGACATGAACAGCATTCTCCCAGAAGTGAAGTAGTAATAAAAATGCCTTAAGCTGCCTATAACAAAGACAGGAATGGTAAAGGTGAAAACTTACAAGTTCATTGCTAATTCATTAACAACAAACTGTCTCCATCAAACATCTTACATTTCAATGCCAAGGGCAACAAGCAAAGGAGCACATGCACAGCATGGAGCAAAAAATCACCAACACCAGGGAAACACAAAACTGGATATTCAGTAGCCAGGTCCTGCAAAGGGCATGATCCAGTTCTTATCATTCTCAGCTCCTCAAAATCATCCAGTGAATCTGGGCAAAAGCATTTCAAAGACTAATCCATGTGAAATATTACTTCCTGGAACCGGAAATTCAATCCCTGGCAATGAAAACAAAAGCACACTCATAAATGCACCTTTCAACTCAGCCAATATAGCCATATTTAGGCTCATGCTCTCTCAAAAAAATCCTTTAGTCATTAATATAGAGTAAACTTGAAATGATTGCTATAATTGCAGTTAAAAATTTAATCGTGTTTTGAGATAAATTCAGATAAAAGCATGTTTTACTAATTATCTTTTGAAGCTTCTGCTCATGAAAGATTAAAGGTGAAAGAAAAGTTGTTGAAATATTGAAGACAAAAAATCCTACCATTTGAAATCACTTTGAAGCCATGTACCTCGTATGAGTGATCCTTCACGTCCAGATGTACTAAAAAAGGAGTCTCTTTAATGCAGAACAAGTCTAACAAAACATGCCAGTTGGAGTTTTTATGCTGTCAGCTCCCTGGAAATTGTGCATTTAGCAGCCCCTGCTCTACAGAACTCCAGACCATAGTGGGATTTTCTTGTGGTTCATCCCCAACCAGGACAAAAAACTTCAAGCCCGAATTCAAAACTGAGTTCAAGAATTTTGGGCTTCATTGAGCTCTGCAGAGCTCCCATAGTATCAACCCACTTATAACTAGTTTTACATACCTAAGCAACCATCTAAGGAATCCACAAAGAGTAGCACTTTTCCCACTCAGGGAGGAGGAACTGGAGGCACAGATATCATTGACAGAAGACCCTCATCACCAGCCACAAGGTTACTCCCAAGCCACATGAAGACTTGTTTCTGTCCCCAGGACACTTAAAGGAATGCAGGTTATCTGGGGCGCAAATTACTCAAAAGCAAGGCTGGCATTTCCATTCACAGCCCTGGAACTAACAAGGCAAATAATTCCCTTCCTGCTCCATACCCCCAGCCTGTTTGACATCAGCAGTTTGCAGACTGAGTGTTAATTAGGAGAGCAGATCTATTGACCAGGCTGAAATGGATGTCCACAACTCCACTGGAAATGTTTTAGGCTTCTGCAAATTGAAACAAGTTGAAAAACACTCTTAGGTAAAATTCCTAAGCAACTTTATAGCCATTTCACAGACCTAGTAACGATTTCCATCAGATCTGAATTGGTGCAAAAGTATAAATATTAGTAGTTTGCACCTGCAGCACGACAGAACCAAGGCCTGTTGTTACAGGGCAGTTTTCAAAAGCACTGAACTGTGCTCAAAAGCTACTGAGTGTCAATGTCAAGAACTCTTCAGTGCTCTGGAGTTTGAAGAGTCAGGGCAGATCTGAAATGGAGCAGCTGACACCTCTTTGCTAAGGGAAGGGTCCCACTGTAAATAACATTTCTCCCCAGCAGCCCCTGCACTGTATTTCTCCTTTAACCCCTCTGCCCATCACAAAGCATGGTGACACCAAATTATTAAGTTCTACCCTTGCTACAAACCTGAGCCAGGCCTAGGTAAACGATTAAATAGTTGGTTTTTCATAACCACGCATCCAAGGAAATTTGCCAGTGTCTTTATTTGCATATCTGGCAGACTGCCCCAGACAACTAATACATAAGTGACAGCGTACAGGTGTATTAGTTTAGAGTTTGCCTTTAATCTAGAGGTGTCAATTTGCTTCTGTTTTAATTACATCCATCTTGATATGTTATTACAACCTCATGAAACTTCTTCATTATGTGAATGGCTATAAATACATACACATGACAAACAGTTGTTATAAATTTTCTGGTTCAGCAGTGGAGGCACAATATCTTAGCCCACACATCATGTTCATTTAAAATTGCAGCTCTCCCTCCCCTCTCTACCCCACTCCATTCCCTTCCTTCTCTTTTCTTTCATCCAATACCAAAATATTTGCCCCCCTACATTTAATGGATTCTCTAATATTTACTAGTAGCAGCATCCCAGTACAAATACTCTCAGCTTAGGGAACTGTTTCAGCCCATGTGTGTCCTGGGCTGCGCCTCTGTGAGATATCTGTTTGTCATTAGGCAAATATAAGGAGATTGCACTGAGGCCTTATAAACATACAAAGATACATTTTTGTAGCTACATAATTCACTGAGTTTTTCAATACACATTCTGAGGTTGAAATCTTGGCTAATCCATCCACCAGATGTATCTTTATGATCCCAGAGCTCATTAAAATTTACTTTTTTTCCCGTCTTTTTTTTTTAAAGTCCAGCAGACTCAGCTGTTGAGCCATATTAATTGCATTTTTATTTTTTTCCATAGTTAAAATGACTAATGCTAGCAGAGTCACTGCCTACAAGCACAATAGCCAGACAGTAAAAATTAGTAGGACTTCTAATCGTTCAGTAATATCCAAATCCCATAAAATTAAGAGAGGCAATTTGGTCCTCTCAAAACAGATGGTTTTGATTTTCAGTACTTATTTTGAATTTTCTTTAAGGGGAGAAAAGAGAGGACAAAAGACACAAATTCACACCAAAAGATTCAATTCAAAGGTCAAAGTGCCCTTGACATGCATTAAACCCCACGACACTAACAGAGTCACAACATAAATCATCCCCAACAGCAGCACTTCTTCCCTTGCCTTTTCACCACACAGACCCCTCAAAGCTCAAAACTACTTTCACTGCCTCAGCCCTCCACCAGTGGATGGATCCCTCTGATGGATGCCACGCCGTGCCAGCCATTCCACACCATCTGCAGCAGGCTGGGGAGCGTGTGTTACCCAGCTCTTGCAACAGCAGCACCTCCCAGCTCCTTCCCCTGAGCATTCTGGAAGCTGGGCAACAGATCCCAGTTTCTGGAGAACCCTTGGAAGACACTCATGGTGCCCTCTGGAGCCATGTGGTGCTGGTGGAGACAAGAGGAAGTTGGCAGAAGTCGTCAGGAGTCAGGTGAAGAACAAAGCCCCATTCCTGGCAGCAAGTCAGGTCCTTTGGCTGCCTCTCTACCATTCCCACCATCCATGTAAGCAAGGAGCCAGGTCCTTCAGCCACCTGTCCTCTATTCCCACCTTCCGCAGAAATAGATGTCTCAAAAATAAAATACAATTGAGCAGATTCTCAGACTCAAAGGTCTCAGGTCACTTAGGACTTCCAGAGAGAAAATAAACAAAAATCTGTGCCAACAGCAATTATCACCATATTTGTAACTCATCTCAGCCTCACAAATAGGAAATGGTGTGCAAACAACAAAACATGGGCTGTCAGAATTTGCCAGGAGGGAGAAGTTTCACCACACAGGTTTCGTACCCTGCTCTCCTGTACCCAAGAGCCACCCAAGTGTGGTCCTGGAGAAGTCAGTGGCAACCATTTCTGCCTCACTGGTTCCACTTCACAGGCAAAGGAATTAAAATGCCCTTACTACACCAGGAGGGTGAGTTAGGAGCAGCTGTAGGACCCTCTAAAGCAACCTGCGAGAGGGTCCCCAAGGAAGGGTCTCCTGGGACATGGAAACCCAAACCTGCACCCAGGGAAACAGGCAGCAGTGGCTCTGGGTTTCACTGACAGGGAAGTTGCTATCTGCACCAGCTATTATCACTGGTACACACTCTCCTCTAAAACATTGTTCCTTCTCTCACAACCAACCTATGAAAGAAAAATGTTTCTCACAAACTTTCATGAATCGGTCTGGATCTGGCCACTGTTTAATTTCATGGAAGTGTAAAACTTTGTTTTAAAGTCTGATACAACTATTAGCATTACCTCACAACATAAAATTCTCCAGAATTTCAGCCACCCAGATGTTAATCTAACCTAGAACCTCTTGGTGCCTAGCTTGATCTGCTTCTGGTGTACACTGACATCCTGCACCATCCACAAACCTGCTCCAGGAGGCTTCACACAAATGATGCTCAGCAAAGGGCTTGTCCCAAAGGCTGACAATGTTTGCCTCTTTTCATGAGTTCATCCAAAAAAGGGCAAGTCCAGGTTTGTGTCTGGATGGGGAGGATAGGTTGATAATAGTTGTATTCTCAAACTATTAGGTCTCCCTTGGTACCAAATAAAAGTATGAAAAGAGACAATTTATAAGAGCACTAACTGTAGAAGAGAAGAAACTTCCACTCTAGAAAGCTGGCAACCACATGTGAGACAGATTAAAGAGTGATCATTCCTGGGAAGAACATGGAGCTGAACTCCTGCATGGCTCTGAGTAACTACTCCTATGTGGAGTTGGTATATTAATCATATCAGTAACATGTGCATCAGCCAGCATTACACAATCAGGAGTTCAGCCAGCCAGGAACTCGGGCACATCACATATCAGCACACCTCTGCACATCTCCCATGCCTTTGTCTCAGGACATTTTGAAAACAGCAAGACTGAGATGCCTGACTGAGACACCAAAAACCAAGTAAATCCACATGGAGCATATGCACTGTGACCAAATTAAACCTCATGAGTAGAACCTCACAAACAGAACAGTATGTGCAGGGCCAAGGGATAATGCACTTCTTTTGCTGACTTACTCCACCACTACTGCACAGAGGATGACAGAACCAAAACTCCTGCCTATAGTATTTACCAGACCGAAGACATAATCTTTTGGTTAAAACCTTCTCTCTCCACCACATGAGTGTGTGAACTTTGGCTGCAGTGTTGCCAAGAAACAAGGAGAAAAATCTCAAGACATTAAGGTAACACACTATTTAAAGGCATATAGTACAGCAAAGCTGAGCTGGGGATCTGACAAATTGCCACTGCACGTTGTGCTGTTACAGCAAAACAAATCCCTACCTGCATTAGCCATTCCTCATTACTTGCAAAGTGGATTTTCATATCCATTTTACAACAAAGGAGTTTAGAGGACTATGATGTTCTGAAGTGGTCTTCACCATGGCTTGGCATCGAGTCAAAACGACAACAAACTGACTATACAAAAAATGCACGCAGCTGGTAATTTGTGGCACATACAGAGCCAAACCCCAACAAAAACACAAGACACTGAACTGATAAATTATAAGGATGATATACAAAAGACAGAGAAATGTTGGAAGCAATTTTCTCTTGCAGAACCAAGGCAGCACTGCAGTTCAAGTGCAGGAAAAGTGAGAGTTAAACATTTCCATATTTCAGCCTGCAACTTCCTAACTCCATTACCTTTTTATTAATTGCGTCTGAGACTTCACTAAACTTGAGCTTGGGCTATTTTTAAAACCTATCTGACTCAACTTATTTGCAGATAATTACAAGGCTGCAGGTCACACCCCCAGTGTAATGTGGTAGGGTGTCCCAGTCAAACCGATAGGTATTCAAAATAACCCTAAAAAACAATTGTAGCAGAGCTGGGGGAAAGAGGGGATCATCTTCAGTGACAGAAGAATCTTTCAGCCTTCCTCCCACCTGAAGTTACTGGGATTAATAACTCCTTAAATACAGACAGATTTGGTTGAGTGTCTCCCCTTGGTACTGACAGCAGGGCTCTCACCAAGGAGCATTTTCATACACAGCAATGGATCTGTCCTGAAACTTCCACTTTTGGAAACAACATCCCCCTCTAGTTCTCTGTGTTCCCGTACAGTCCCTGCTATTTCTCTATTGATCTCACTGTTGTAAGTCAATTTTTCAATTACTCAAACCCTTGATGTCTTTCTGACGATTTTTTTTGCCTTTCCCTAATGATCATTTTCCTTCCAAGTTCCTGATCCTTTACCCTTATTTTATAAATCAGAGATTCATATAACTGTTTAGGTTGGAAAAGGCCCCTAAGATCAGAGAGTCCAACCATTAACTCAGCACAGCTAGCCCTACTGCCAACCATGTGTCTTAAGTGCACCATCTACACTTCTTTTAACTCTCTCCAGGGATGGTGACTCCACCACTGCCCTCATTTTTACACTCCTTCAATGCCAGCAAAGGCCCCAGACATCTAATCAGAAAGGGGGTACTTACTCCCCCAAATAGCAGGAAAAAAAGATGCCAAGATAAGGGAGGATAAGGGTGTCTTTTGATGTGTGGCATATTTCTCATTAATGCTAATCTTAAAGAGCAGTTCTAGTGGAGATTAATTGAATCACATTCATCTAAAAGAACTTGTCCTTATAATTTAAACTCTTCCTTCTTCAACTCAAGGCCATTGTGACTCCTACTACCACCTATGGGAATGGCAAAAATCCCCACCCTCATTACATGGTTACCTTCAGGAGCTTAAAAGAATATTTATGCAACAATCTCAGTCCTTGGTGATTATCTACCCAAAGAGACAGCTTCAGCACTTCAACAGCTACTGAAATCAGCTGGAGTTAGGAGTGCCTCGCCTCCCAGAAAGGTACCACACTTTTCAAAATAAATTTTAAAGTTTTTTTAAAGTATTCAGATACCCAAATGATAGCAACATATGTTTCAAACATCACACTAGACATTCTTTTTGTGGAATATGCATCCTGGTGTTTCCAGTCCCAGTTTTAGTTTGAGTTGCTATTTTTTCAGGTCTGGTCATTGAGGTTTTCACCAAGATAGTCAGCTGTTCTGTCAAGGTTATCTTGAAATTTAATCTCGAGTCAGTTTACTGACTAAATACAGTTTCCTCTAAATACACGGTGAAAATAATAAATGCATCACTTTGTATGATATCCCAGTGTCACACAAAGCTTAATGCCTCTCCTCATCCCCAGATATCTTCATTTAGTTAGTCCCTTCTTTTCTCTGCTGGTCTAAATCTGCAGACTTGCATGTGCAAACAGAAACTGGGACAAACACCTAAGCATCTAAGCAGTCAATAAACACAAGAAGGGCCACCAAGATTTGCTGACAGCACTAAACAAACACCTGATGTTATGATGCTGCTGTGGTAAGGCAGGAAGACCAAATTCCTTTTGAAATATGAAGGGATAGAGACAAGGCAGAACAAACTTTCTTGAAATCTCAAAGAATTTAGCAAACAGGCTAATCAGGTCAGTTAGAAGATTGCTGAGAAGAGAATGATTTGAGGAGGAAAAGCACACAGCAAGCCAGCCATTCTGGTGTCCAGCTCAAAGCTGCTGCTGTCACACAGCCAAGCTATTTCTATTTTCAGTGGGCCATGCCTAGAGATGAGTATCACACACCAGTTATTAAAGCAAATTCCTGCATTCAGATGCATACACAGAGCCGCACTGTCAGTGCACACAGATACACAACTGAGATCACAGGATCTTCAAAACCTTCCTGCTACTTGCAGTTTGTTTCTGTAGTGTCTCTATTTTAAAGCCCAGATCAGCTGTTAAGCTTTACTCCATCTAGTTTCATACTATCTGTGCAACCTGTAAAAGTGCTGCAGCTAACATCTGCCTACACCACACAAACACTGTGGAACAATTGCTTAAAAATAATTTACACTAGGTGGATGGAATCATCTGACACAGAATTTGAAGCTCATTAAACAGCTCCTTGACAAATATTTGTCAGCATTTCTCATTTGTAATTAATTATATTGGGCTTTACCTGACGATAATTTAGCACGGTCTCAAAACAGACTAATGCCTGTGTGCTGAACAGAAATTAGCTCAGCAAATGCACAGTGAGAAATTGTCACAGTTTTATGAAACAAGAATCCCCATTTAAATGCGAGTTCCCCGCTTCCCACCCCACTTCTATCTGTGCTTTATAAATATCTGTGTCCCATTTCAGGCTTGTCAGAAGAGCTGCCTGAGTTGAAGCTAAACAAACATCCGCAGAAAAAACTCATTACCTTACTCAGTGTTCAGAAAACCTGAAACCAACTGCTTACTCCATAGGGATGGTCAGAGCTGACTCAGGAAACATAAAGTACTTCCTAGGCTTTAAGCCATCTTAACATTCAGGTCAGATTTCCTTTCTCTTCACAGCAAACCATCTTCACCACAGCACGTCAACAGCCATGTCACGTCATTCTCCTGCCTGGACACCTCTGCACCAGGGGTAGGAGAGAGACAAACATCTTCCTGAAATCTCACCTCACCAGAGTGCTCTGCAGAAGCCTCCTTGCCAGCACTGCCAGAGCACATCATGGAGAAAGTCACTCCAACGGACTGATTTATCACATTCTGAGAAATAATCTTTCCCTGTCAAACTGGTGTCTAAAATGCCCAGCTGGGTTTGGAGAACCTCATGCTATTATTGCTGGTAACAAACACAGCAGCAGCGCAGCACAGGCTCCTCCAAGCTGGGAAAAGAAGTCACCAAGAAGCCACCAACACAGGTACAGAGTGTCTGTGCCTCCCTGCTTTTCCAGGTTGGGACTTCTGGGGAGGTCAGGGCAGCAACTGCTCTGGAGTGAACACAGAGCTTGCTGCTGTCAGTCCCAGCAAGGTCACTCACAGGAGAATCTGGTGAATCCGATCAAATTGTAGGACCACATCTCAACTGCTTTACTACAGATTAAGGGCTGGTTTTTGAAGATCAAGGTTCCAAAATGCTCCCCAGTGTAGGGGACAGTCCCATATTGCAAATAGCTCCACCCAAGTCTTGCAAGGCTAGGCAAAGATCAGACCGGCCACATCTGCAATGACACTGAAATTGCTCAACTGTCACTCCAAGAAGGAAAAAATCCACAGTGAGATCCCAATGTCTTCATTTAATTCCCTCTTCCTGTGTATTCCCCACACAAACATTAGAGACATCAAGGTATGGGGTGCCATAAATGAAGAGACAGATAACCAGAAGCAGATGGCCTCTATTTCAACACCAAACAATTTACACTTGAGAAGTATGAGAAGGCTACTGACACCTGGACAGAAAAGCAGTTCCCAGAGTGGGAGCTGGTTAAAGTTTTGCTTCAAGGGATGGGAACTTTTATCAACATAACCATAACAGATTGGATGACTCCTCCTGAAGTTACAGTGGCATGGGATCTGTGTTCTTGAGTGGCACCTGTGTCCCTTTGACATCTACAAGCTTCACATAACCTGGTATTTTGCACAGGTTGGGATTTTTCAGTCACCCCAACAAAAAGCAAAAGCATTTAGTAAAACACAGGTGAAATCAAGCTGTGTAGAAATTCTTGCTCCTTTTTTTGCAATTTGATACATAAAAAGGTCCTGGGCTGACACCTCACACCCAGCCAACCCACAACCCTACAGCTGCAAGGATGTCCCCAGAAGCAGAGAGTTCAGCCTCGTCCCTCCATGATGACTGTCCCCTCCTGCATGAGCCACCACCCACCTGTGTCCCCTCTTCTGGACCGTGGGCTGAGATCCTCCAGTGAGTGAAATGTTCTGCACTTTCCCTCTCACAGTTTTTCGCACCAAGCAGACAAAACACTGTCTCTACACCCTTCCAGCTGTGCTAAGCCGACAAAAATCTGAAGTTCAAGCACAAGGCATGGGCTGGGAAAGTCTTGTCTACATTCTGGGCACGAGTGTCTTCTGGAACCTGGGGAAAATCTCCATGGCCTCCAACAAGCTGGGGGCAGACCCACAGCATGAGGTGTATGAATACCAGGACACCTCTCCACAGCACCCAGAGCTTCCTAACTAGACTCAAACACACCTAAACATCTCACCGAGGCTGAGGTATATCACTCGATCAGCCACTCACAAGCTCCTCACCACCACCAGAATTACAATAAAAACTCCAGGCTGCTACATGCTGCTACAGAGCAATTCCTGCCACACTGGGCTTGTGCCTGAGACACCTTCATCTCCCTCTGATCTTCACAAACAAGTTTCTCAACGAACATATGGAGCTGCAGGAAAAAGCACCTAACAACGATTTTGTGACATTATTTCTTAACGCAGCATGAAATCGTTAGGTCAAAACGTGCCACCTATCACATGAACATCAAAAGTATGTCAAGTCTCAGTGTGCAAGCTATTGTTTTATCTGAATGTGATATTAGCTGGCAGAACTGGGTAATATATCTGTGCTCCTTTTTACTAATACAGGATTATGAGAAGATGCAAGTAGTAGCCATGCTTGGCTTGGCAAAGAGAAGAGAGCACAGCAATTATTTTCAAGTTGAAAATAAACAAATAAGAAGTGAAACAGAATAAAGACATTTTCTAAAATGCCCTACCAGGTTCTAAACTTGCTCTTCACTTCCTCTCCAAAAAGGACTACAGCCAAATTCTCAAGTCCTTATTCCCATAAAAATGCTTAATGACACAAACTAGGGCTTTGTTTGAGGAAAACCAGAATTTTGTCCGAAACAGAGGCATACAAATTTCTCTCTAGCCAGTAAATACACATTCACACTTTTCATCTCTCAGGTTTGAACAGGGCACTTGCAGATGGGCTTACTAGGTGAGAAATGGTGGATTAATTGAGTCTGGACATTACCTCAGCATTTGCTCCTTATTGCTTACATGAGTCTAAAACCAACCATGTGGAGGTTTGTTGGAGTGAACAAATCCTCCCTTAATTACACCAGAGTAAGTTCTGTTGGAGGCAGAGTGTGGATGGATACAGGTGTAACCAAGGACAAAATCTGGCTACAAATCAAGAAACAAAATAAAACAACAACAAAATAAACCCTTGAAAATGCCACTAAGTATTCCTGGCTGAACATTTAAACATCTTACAAGCTACACAGATGATTTTTTTTTTTTGTTAAACTATCAGCTTCACCTCCACATTTATTTTGACAGTTCATCATCGTTCCAGTTGTGACTCCAGTGCACATAAACTCAAATAATTCTGCTTTTCACCACAGCAAACTTCTCCTGATCAGAACTTACAAACAACAAAGCCCTTCAAACACACAGGCTGGAGGTCCCCTTCCATGGCAGCATCAGCACCGCGACCCTGGCTGGACTGACAGCGGCTCCACGCTCGCGAGTGGGTGGGAGGAGGGAATACCGAGAGCCGAGGCCGGGCCGGGCGGAGGGAAGCGACGCCCGAGAAGCCCCGCGGGGCTTC
>VXBU01005720.1:1058868-1091070 GCA_013400315.1 Bombycilla garrulus
ACACCGCTCCTCACAGCGCCCCAAAACACCGCCCCTCACACCGCTCCTCACAGCGCCCCAAAACACCGCCCCTCAGCCCCGGCCGCGCCCGTCCCGCGCTGCTCCGGCACTGCTCCGGCACTGCTCCGGCACTGCTCCGGCACTGCTCCGGCACTGCTCCGGCACTGCTCCGGCCCTCCAGCCGCGCAGGCATAGCCCTCCGGGAGCAGGCTGCGGGTGGAGGGCGCGGAGTGTCCCTTTCTGGAGTCATTCCAAACCCAGCCGGACGTGTCCCTGTGTCACCTGCTCCGGGTGGCCCTGCCGTGGCACGGGGTTGGACTGGATGATCTCCTGAAGTCCCTTCCATCCCCAGCTATTCTGTGGTTCCGCGGTTCTGTTCGAGCCCTTGTCCCTCTGCCTGGTCTCTTTCCCTCACGGCGCCGGGCGCTGCCCCTGCCCAGCCCTGGGTGGGTTGTGCTCCTGCTCCCGCTGTCCCTGAGCGGAGCCCGCACCCCTCTTCCCCGGGATGGCTGCTGCAGCCCTCGCCAGGGTGACCCTCCACCATGACTGGCACAGATGTTGAGGCTGCGGGCAGAACAACTTGTGGCCGCCCACCTGCAGCTCACCTGTCCTTGGCTCTCCCCGTGCTGTGTGGCCTTTCACTTGTATCAGCCTCAGCTTTGCAGTCTCCCCTCTTCATGTTCTTGACTCCATGGTATTCAGGCATATTGCCTGTGTCACCTCAGCACCGAGAGGGCTGTGGAACAAACAAATTCGCTTTTTAAGCTGGTTCTTATGGTCACCCTTCTCACCTGGTGCTTCTGTGTCCTGCTCAGAAGAACATGCTGAGGAAATTGGCATGGAAGGAGAAGGGTGTATGGAGCTGTTTGGTCTGCCTTTGGGGATAAAGCATTAGGAGCAGAGCTCGGGAGCAATCGGGGCATTTGATAAGAAGAGAGAAGGACAGAGGAAGAGCAAGGAACGAGGTGGAGAAGAAACCCCAACCTGTGAAGTCTCAATATTCAGAACAGGGAAGAGGAGCTCTGGAAGCATAGCACTGGTTTTCCTCCATCTACTGGGTGTTCGTGCTGTTGTGTAGTTTGAAATATATTGGGGGAGGTTGAAAGGGCAGGTAGAAAAAGAGAAATAATTTAATACTCCTTCTCCATAATGAACCTTCTGTACAAGAACCAAGTTGGTCTCCTGTAGCTGCTAATCATTCCTCTACTGAGATCCCCAGCAAGGGGAACACGCACAGGCTGAGTGTATTTTTCCAATATTCTCCCTCTGGGCTGCTCTGACTCTCGGGGGATGAGGCTCTGCTTGACTGTATAATATATTGTTTACTCTGTACCCTTTGGCCACCAATCAAGTAATATTTTTAATATGTTTTCTATGAGTATTGAGTGATTATGTGAAATACTGGGAGTTGGATACACGCTCTGTATCCAGATGGCAAGTGACATCTTTGCCACCTCCCTGCACACTACATCTCCTGGACAGCACGCAATGACTTTTAAGCTGGTGTGAGCCAGCAGAGGAGGAAGCACAAAGCTGTCTGTAACCCAAGAGTGTGAGGTCGGGTGAGTGTGGCCCTTCCTTACAGAAGGCCACGCTGCTCATTGCAAAGGCACATGGCTAGTTTTTAAACATTCTCAAATATCAACCCAGAGAACATCTCCTAATCTGACCTTAGATCTCCCTGTTCAGATTTTGTTTTGCTGTTTAACAAATGCATTTCTCTATCTTACTTTGGGTTCTTTTGTTTCATAGCTGACTGCCAGTTCTATACAATCTGACTAAACAGAATCTGCACTAGTATTGCTGAAGTGTTACAATTTGTGTGTACAGCAAGCTCAAACATTATAAGATCTCTGTCTTCTGAAAAATATTAAGCTGTACTGTGTCAAACAACTGTTACCTGTTGAGGTTTTTTGAAAATAACTGTGTAATTTTCAGGGCAAAGTAATTGATTATAGTTTCCTGCATATCCATCACCATTAAAGTGACTTAAGAGACCTGTAGTCGGATACATTTCTGCAGACATTCATTGCGTGGCTGAAAGTCTGCTCAGTCTGTTTTCTTCTTGAATGCACGTATGTGGATAACAGACATGATACGTGATTCATTTTGCATTCTTTGTAGAAACAAATCCCCAGACTTACATGTCTATGGAAAAAAAAAATATTAAAACTCATCCATCTAACTCATCCTCCACTGCAAAACATTTTTGTTCTGTGTAATATTTTTGTCAAGCATTAGAAATCACAGGTCACCTTCTTAGGTAGGATACAGGTGAATTATCCCTTTTCTGGGTCTGATCCAGCAGGAGCATTTCCACGAACCTTAATTGATTTGGGAGTATCAGACAGATCCTCAGGAAGTTCTTTCTCCAGTGCACTCTTGCCTCCAGCTGAGTATTTCAAGTCATCTTAGCAGAAAGAATACCACAGACCTCCATGCACATTTGTTCTTAGGCTGCCTGTTAGCTTTCCTCTAGAAATACATCTTGCCTGGCATCTGGTGTGAGAAAACAGCATGCTTTTTCCCCTCTTTTTTTTTTTAGGCTCTGGTACCTTGCTGAGTCACTGTTTTTGAGGTTAATGACTGGTGTACTCATCTGGATACTCAGTAATTAACACCCACAGAAAGGGTACTTCTCCAGCATGTAATAACAGACCTATAATCTTCTGATTTGAGACAAATATCAAAAGCTTTCTGTTCCTAAATGATGAAGACAGAAAGGCTAACAACCAAAAGCAACAATTGTAAATTCCATGTCACCATCAGGCATTGTGACAAAATAAAATTTGCAACTGTAAAAACACTAGAAGGCATTTTCTTAGGACTAGCCCCTAGCATACCTAAATGGAAAAGATATTTTGAACTAATGTGAATATCAGGAGGTAATTCATTGCTTGAGGAAATGGCAAGAACCTTGCTTCTAGCAAGAGTAACTTGCAGTGTGCTTTGGCATTAAGCTCCAAAGATGGAATTTTTAAGTTCAGTCCACACAGGAATCTCAGCAGAGGTAAATGTGCCTTTCTGAGGTTAACATCCTTTTAGGAGATGGGTAGTTTAAAATAGCAGAGTGTCTGTCTTGCAGACTATTATTTTTATTTTAGAAGGAGTTTGATCTGGGAACAGAAAAAAACCCAAGAGAAATGGGGAAAAGAGCCTTTTTGTTGTTGTTTCCACCCTGCTCATACAGTGCATTTATAAGAACAGCAAATAATGAGAAGCAAACTTCTACTACAAAATAAAAGCCGGGGTGATTGTGTGGATGGCAGAGGAATTTAAAACAGTTCCATAAAACTAAACCAATTTTATCCAAATTGCATTGCTTATCACAGAGGATTGTCTGGCTTCGTAGCTAAGGGCTGCACTTGTTTTAAGAAGTGTTTTCCTACAAGGTGGTTGGAAACAGAAACAGTTACAGAAGAAGGAACATCCAAAGTGAACCAACAAGGAAGAGCAGAAACCCGTGGCCTTTAAAAAACCCAAATATTTCAAGACTAAAGATAAAGGCAGTACTAAAAGTAGTTAGTTGAAACCCAGGGGCAGGCAGGTTTCCAGAACAACCTTGAGAGAAAGTACTCAGAGAAGAAACAATTGTTCCTTTCACAAATGAAGGAACTAACCCTGCCAGTGGAACTCAGTGCCACAAGGCAGCTCTGAGGTCTGGAATAATGAGAACTCTCCAAGTAAAAACAATATTGGTTACAGAGTGGCTGAGGGGGATGTACATTTTAATGCCTCAGAACCCAAAACAGTTTCTAATACAAAGCAGGAGACTGGAGACTGAACTGATGGACCATCGGCCTGATCCAGTCTGCCAGGTCAGGGCTGGCACGCACCTCAACCTGTGTTCACTTCTCTGGTGTTTTAGTTCCTGTGTTTGGAGCAATGCTCTGTCCATCCTCACTGGTACCAGGAGATCAGGGGCTACATGAAAAAGTTGGTAAATTAACTGGTCCTGAAAAAGTTGAAGTTTGGATTTTTGTAGCTGGTAGAAATAATTGTGTAATGGGCAGCTATTTCTTAAAAATAGCTCAGAGTTCAGGAGAGCTGGGAACTGCAGGGAGGAAAAAAGTGCTGGATGGCATCAGCAGAAGTACAGGTTTCCCCAGAAAAGACGAAAAACTAATTAATCTATATTTCTTGTTTTTCTAGTTGGTTATAATACAACTCTGAAGCATCTGTGGCTAATTTTATCAGGGGGGAAAAAAAGAAAAATCAGACCATGCAGGGGATAAGAACTTCAGAGTCTTGATTTATTCACTTGCATGGATCTATAGTAATTTACAGCAGGGAAAAACGTGGTCCCTGGAGAACAGGACAGTCATGAGCAATAAAGATGTGCATGTTTATGATGCATGGCCAGACAAACAAGAATTTTTGGATCCTGCTGGTTCCTTGGGATTTCTTAATAAACACCCCAAGCTGACTAAACCTGTGTTTCTAATTGCCTGAGATTCTTTATCCCACAGCATGAACGTTGGTGAATGGCAGCATTCATAAACACAGGGTAAAGCAGGTGTCACTGGGTTTCAGGAAGCTTCATTTGAAAAGTAATTCCGAGTTATGTGGATAGAAAAAATACTGTATTAATTGTGAAACTATAAAGGATGGTGATAAATGGCAAAATCAGAGTTTGTGTGACTGTGGGTGGAGTATCCTGAAAGGTTTGATTTTGCAGTCCTGTTTTACTGAATATCTAATATCCAAAATATCCAATAAATAGTACATTAATGAATTTTGGAGACCACACTGGATTGGGAAAAACCATGAATATTCACATTGGTGGAGGAACAAGTAGAAGATTTTCACCAGAAACATGATTTTTAAAAAAAATCGTAAAATAGAATCACAGAATCATTAATGTTGTAAAAGATCTCCAAGATCACTGGGTCCACCCTTAGACTAAACACTGCCTTGTCAACCAGACCAGAGCACTGAGCCCCACGTTCAGTTGTTCCTTCAATACCTCCAGGGATGGTGAATTCATCCCCCTCAATGCCTGAGCACCCTTCCTGAGAAGAACTTATTCTTGTGAAAATTAGTTAATTATATATATATATGTATATATATATATATATATATATAATTATGTGTATTCACCGTGGAAACAAAACACAAGCTGCAATTACAGTTCTTCAGTTAGCATTCTATGAAGTGGACTGATCTCCTAGGGAAAAATTCTGACCTCAGTTACATGTAAATGAGAAAACTATTATTTTCTTCAGGAAATTCAGATGGGTTTACAATTTGATCATGGGAATTTTTTTTTAATGTGACTAAGAGATATAGGGGCATATACCTGCCCCTTGGTGTCTTCAAAAATTGTTCACCAAAGCAAATTGCTAAGTAGGTAGCATATGTCTCTCTCCTGAAAATTGGTCAGCTTTTATTACCAGAAAACACCAACTGTTTATAATTCAGTGATGCTGAGTTCAGATTGCACTATGGCATGGAGTACCAGATCTGCTGATATATCACAGGAAAAAGCCAATTTACGTCTTTCCTTCTCTCCCAACTTCACCAAAAAGCATCTAAAAGAAACACAAGAATGAGTTTTTTTCCACCATTTAAAATCAATGTTTAAGAGAAACTATGTTTTAACCCAACACAGGTTATGATATAGAGAGAACTACATGAAATTTAATAGCCTGGGTTATCCAGAAGGTCAGACTACCTGATCCTGGTCTTTTCTGGCCTTTCAAGTCTATGAATAAATTAGAAACCTGATCTCTGAAAGTTTTAATTTCAGAGCAGTCTTTGTGAAAAGGGGTGGAGTAGAATCCCTAATGAGTTACATCTTCCTCCAACATTCATTTTTCTCCCTGAGAAATGGTTTCTTTTGAAAAACAGTGTTTAGTTCCCCNGAATCACAGAATCATTAATGTTGTAAAAGATCTCCAAGATCACTGGGTCCACCCTTAGACTAAACACTGCCTTGTCAACCAGACCAGAGCACTGAGCCCCACGTTCAGTTGTTCCTTCAATACCTCCAGGGATGGTGAATTCATCCCCCTCAATGCCTGAGCACCCTTCCTGAGAAGAACTTATTCTTGTGAAAATTAGTTAATTATATATATATATGTATATATATATATATATATATATAATTATGTGTATTCACCGTGGAAACAAAACACAAGCTGCAATTACAGTTCTTCAGTTAGCATTCTATGAAGTGGACTGATCTCCTAGGGAAAAATTCTGACCTCAGTTACATGTAAATGAGAAAACTATTATTTTCTTCAGGAAATTCAGATGGGTTTACAATTTGATCATGGGAATTTTTTTTTAATGTGACTAAGAGATATAGGGGCATATACCTGCCCCTTGGTGTCTTCAAAAATTGTTCACCAAAGCAAATTGCTAAGTAGGTAGCATATGTCTCTCTCCTGAAAATTGGTCAGCTTTTATTACCAGAAAACACCAACTGTTTATAATTCAGTGATGCTGAGTTCAGATTGCACTATGGCATGGAGTACCAGATCTGCTGATATATCACAGGAAAAAGCCAATTTACGTCTTTCCTTCTCTCCCAACTTCACCAAAAAGCATCTAAAAGAAACACAAGAATGAGTTTTTTTCCACCATTTAAAATCAATGTTTAAGAGAAACTATGTTTTAACCCAACACAGGTTATGATATAGAGAGAACTACATGAAATTTAATAGCCTGGGTTATCCAGAAGGTCAGACTACCTGATCCTGGTCTTTTCTGGCCTTTCAAGTCTATGAATAAATTAGAAACCTGATCTCTGAAAGTTTTAATTTCAGAGCAGTCTTTGTGAAAAGGGGTGGAGTAGAATCCCTAATGAGTTACATCTTCCTCCAACATTCATTTTTCTCCCTGAGAAATGGTTTCTTTTGAAAAACAGTGTTTAGTTCCCCATCTACTAAATTACAAGAAATTTATATCTCTTTATATTTTACGCTGTACTGTGTGCCAACACAGCAATTATTAAAGCATTTTTATTGATATTACACAGCTCTCTATGAAATGTGAATTAAATTTATCATGAACATTGATTTTTAATGACAACTCAAGTTTACATTTCTGAAGTTCGTACCTTTCCACTATTTTTTGCTGGCACTAGACTAGTGCAGCTACAATATCTTTATTTGTCAGAAATTGATTAGGAAATATCCTGTAGTTTACTCGCATTTATCAGTGTGATTCTGCTGATAAAAACAATTAAGTTTTCTATTGGAGTTCATCTGCAGAGATCAGAATTGAGCTAACTGGTCCAAATCTGCACACCCAAGTACCTGAGGTCCCTTATCTGCACTTAGGCATTTATGAGACTGTCTTGATTTTTAAAGGTGTTGAATGGGCTCAGCTTTCATTGTAGTTTTATGAGAATTACGGGACACACATCCCTGGAATCAATCTGTCATCCTCTGCCTCTTTTCCCCCATATGTTACCTTTCCTTATTACTAACAACATGCTGAAGGTAACTTCTGGATTAGCAGCCTGAACATGACCCTGGGTGATCCTGGGGGATCACACTGCAGGGAATGCTGCTTTTCAATCTGCCTGGTTCTTCAGCTGCTCCAGATGGAAAGGGAGAGAGAATTTTCTGGGCTTGCTGTTTGACATGGTGTATTGGTGTGTTTTGATGAAAGCTGAGGTCTGACACAGAACGTGCAGGAGCAGAGTCTGAGCTCACATCATGATTAGGTGTCCTCTTGCCTTAAGTAATCTCAGGACAGAAAAGTACAATGTGAAATCACATGCAGTTATTGACTGTTCCAAGCAACATTACACCAACTGAGCATCAAGTGTGCTTAGCACTCAGGCAGCTTCCAGAAGGAAATTAGTGCTATATTAGTGTAAGTTACTGTGGATAAAACCCTCAGCTTGGCAAAAATGTCACTTATGCGTCTCCAAAATTGTTGTATTTCTGTAAGACACATCTGTGCAGGAGTTGGGGGGAGGCTTGGGTTGCTTTTCATTGGCTGATGGGAGAAGGATTATTGGTTGTTGTTAAAAATGATCCCAAGCAAACTTTTACAAGGTCTTCTGTGACTAATAAAACCTGAGTCTTTGAAAATGCACTACAACTGAAGTTGTTGTTTAGAGATAATTCTCTTCGATACAGATGCTTCCATCTGAAGTGCAGTGCAGAAAAAAGAAGGGAGAAGGAAATTTGATGGAAAGTCCCTGAAAGCAGAGGGAGAGGAAATCTGCAATTTCTCTCATTTTAACGCTTCATGGCTGAACTTGGGCACTGAAGGAAGTCCCCTGTCCAGTGTGCTAAGCTGTGCTGAGATCTGGGAGGAGGATAGTCCTGTCCTGGCTGGGTGGGGTACTGACACATGAAATCTCTTCTGGAAGATGCTATCAGACAGGGTAAGGTTCTCTTGTTCTTGGGATCATCTCAGTAACAGTGACTACATGATCATAGTCTGTGAGGGTGCCTAGGAAGAGCCTGTCTTCACAGGAGTGCCCTGAGATTCAGGCAAAGGGCTTTGATCATCCTCAGCTGGTTTGGCATATTCTGTAGATATAAAGGGCAGTAAAATATTTTCCTCTGTGGATTATATTGTGTATTTCCTGCCATTTTTCACCTCTTCCTGCACTCAGACCCAAGAGCCTGTTCAAGAGCAAATGAGTGAGACAAGGGGTGGAGGCATTTTCTCACAGTCCTGCAAGATGTGGTATGACTGCTGCTCCTACAGTGATGCAGCTTCTCGCTCCAGGGAGGAATGAACATATTTTCCTGACCTCCCATCTCTTGGGGTTTTTATCTCACTTTTTCCAGTCTGTCTGCCCTTCTACCTGTGCTCTCTTGCATCTTGTTCATGACCACTCAACTCTGCACTTTGTCCTGGAGAAATTAAGATTTCAGCCATCTCTGGAAAAGCACGTTTGCTTGTTCATAAGCAATAAATCATGACAGGCAGCCTTGTGTCATGGGACACCAAATCCTCCTAACTATTCAAGATAACTGGAAATCTAAGGTATTTTTAAAAATCTTGGAATGGTTTGGGTTGGAAATTACCATAAAATTGATCCCATCCCACCCCTGCCATGGGCAGGGACACCTTCCACTGCCCCAGGCTGCTCCCAGCCCTGTCCAGCCTGATCTTGGGCACTGCCAGGGATCCAGCTGCTCTGGGCACCCTGTGCCCAACCTACAGATCTGATAATATTCTGCAGATAGTGTACAAGCAGCTTTGATATTTACAGAACTTCGCTGATAATGTCTCATTGTTTGCTTGCCCAAATCTAAAATATCCCATCAGCAGACACTGTATATATTCTGTTCTGAGAAGGCAATCCCTTTTTATCTTCCATGAATTTGAAAATACACCATTCTCTTTGAACAAAAAATAAAAATAATAATGAGGCAGGCATAAGCAGTATAAATCAATATAGCACTATTGATGTCAACAGAGCTATGCAAATATATACTCACTGAGGGTGACACATAAAATCAAGCCCTAACTTTACATGGAAAAAGATAGAAACAACAGCAGCAGTATTAACTACACTTTTCAGCTATGCTCAAAATGGATTTTGGAATAAGTCATAGTTGTAATAAGTAATTTGAGAGGGTTGTGAATTCTTCTGTGAGCTTGTTGCATCAGGAGACAGAAGAAAAATCAAAGCACAGGCTTGCAAGTAATATTGCCCCCTGATATTAACAATAAAACTGTAACACTTTTTTGGTTTTAAATAACAATTCTTATCAGTTTTCACAGGTTGTTGTAAATTCTGCTCTGCCCCAAAGAATCAGGGTTGCAAAGTGCCATTAAAAATGCCCTTGCAGGTAAGTGATTTGCATCAGCATTGGTCAATTTTAAAGTTTTACTGAAAACATCATTATTGCAGAAATAATTTCTGGCTCAATGAGCACTGTGGTCATTCTGCAGGGAAAGTTCCCACTGAGGGGCTGGGTCGCTCAGATAAAGATCCTAAAGAACAAACACTAAACATACCAGCGTCATTAGTGCATTGCTACTCTTTTTAGCAGCAGCAGATGTTGGACTCACACAAAGCTATGGTGGTGACAGAACAATAAATCTTTTCATTAAGCTGCCAGTCCAACACTGGTTTACCAGGACAAGACTTACATTTGTGTGAAGCCACTTTGTGATCTGCTGAGCTCCTCCTGACTCTGAGGTTCTTTACTGTCAGAACTGACCACAGAAATGGATAATAAAGGGTAAACAAAGCTAAGAACACAAGAAAGATTACTTAATAAATCAACATCTTAGCAATTAATGCATGCACCTACCCCAGAAGTTCATGTAACAAAACTTGTTTGTGTTAAATATTCACCTAATATTCATTTCACAGATGGAATTATACCTCATGCACATTAACAGAGATAATTACTGAAACACCAAGATCTGGCTCCTGTATCCTGAAAAGAACAAAAAAGAAAAGAAATCATTGCTGCAGCAAATTGTAAAAGTGTTAAAAGGCTAAAAAGAGTGTTCAACTAGTAGACAATTTGAAGTAAAGCTCATAAAACACGGCCACTTCATTATCCATTCATGAGGAAAGGCTGCCTTCAGACACTGTGTTTCAGTGGAGAAGCTGCTCTATAATAGCCTGTCTCTTGTTCATCATTCCCACAATCCCCATACACATCTTGTTCGTGTAGCAATTCTTTCAGTGCACTGAAGACCTACCATCCCAGGGAAGTCAAAGAAGAAATCCCCACTGTTTTAACAGACTTTAAATCCAGTCTTGATCACCATCTTCCCAGTTCTGGGATGGAGCACTGCACAGTACAGAACCTCATGCTGACAGCATTCTGCTTTCCAGGGAATAACCTCTCCCTTGTTTCCCTGAATCTTTAGGAAAATCCTGAGTCTGCTCCTCATGGTTTCAGTTGTAAGATTCTCTTTGCCTTTAATTTGTAGCAGGACTATAAGATCAGATGAAGAGCCACATCAGGAGATTTATGATCTGTTTTCTGGCTCTGGTTCTGACACATGTCGTGAATAATGGTGTGCAAATTACTCCAGTCATTTGTTCTTCACTCAGATGGTCATGGAAACAGGGATGGAATTAATTTCCCTGTTTGCAAAGTGCCTCACAAGAGCAGAGGTGAGCCAAGGCTGTGGCTCTGAGGACAGGCTGCCTCAGGCACCGAGGGCTATGGTGAACAGAGGTTTCCAGAGTCAGACAGTTTGGATGCAATCTATGGGAATTTCCATAGGCACCGAGACAAGTTTAAAATATCATCTTGAAGCATCACCAGCCATAATCACTCCAGCATTTTGCCCCAGTCATCTTCTCATGCATACCCAGTTCACCACTTTCCCTTTGCATTCTTCCTGCTTCCTTTCAGGCAGAGACCTTAGAGCCATAGAACTTCCAGGAATGTAACCTACAGTCACATGAGGCAAAACACCAAATAGTTAGGTAAACCAAGAGCATTAGGGTCCATTGAAGAAAGAGTTTGGTTGGGCAGAAACTGGTTTATGATTTTACTGATCTGTTGCGCCTTATTTTCATATTCTCCTTTTCCTGTCAGAGTGTTGCTGCCTTTTAAAATTTAATCCCTTGATTTGACATTTTCTCCTGTCCTCCATGCCACTTGCTATAATTAATCTTTCACTTTCCAATGCAGCTTTTTTTTTTTTTTAACTGAAATTTACTTGGAAGTTCTCAGGAAAAAAAAAAATCTTCCTGTTAAAAAACAAATGCCATGGATAATTGAAGGGGGAAGGGGAGGAAAATAGAAGAGGAAGGATTATTGCTTGTGAGGGCACTGTTGAGGCAATAAAGGAAAACAGCAAGTTCCAGCTGTAAGGGTTGGTCAGATGTCTCCAACAGCAGACAGAGGGGATCATGAACCCCTGGAGGTGGATGTAATCCTCGTGTTCTCACTGCTGGGCACTGTGCAGGCTGTGGTTCTTGCTTGGGGCCATTGCTTCTGTATTCTGTCCCAAATCAAACAATAGCAGCAATAACTTAATCGTAAGCAGATATGGACCATTAGATCGTGAAAAAATGGTCAGCACACCTTAGAAAGTTACAGTAGTAGTTGAAGGTCCCTTTCACAGTGCTGCCAGAAAGCTGCCTCCAGCTGTGGGGCACCACAGAACCACAGAAAAAGTTGGGTTGGTAGAGACCTTTAAGATATTCAGCTCAGTCATTACACACTCACAGAATCCCAGAATGCCAGAATGGTTTGGGTTGGAAAGGACCTTAAAGCCCATTCCATTCCACCCCTGCCATGGGCAGGGACACCTCCCACTGTCCCAGGCTGCTCCAAGCCCCATCCAGCCTGGCTTGGGACACTGCCAGGGATCCAGGGGCAGCCACAGCTGCTCTGGGCACCCTGTGCCAGGGCCTCACCATAAACCAATGGCTGCTATTACATGAACTGAATTTCTCTGGGAACACCACAGCAAAGCAGGGTATGGAAATGCTAGACACACTTCCAGTAGGAAATACCTTTTCTAAGATCCTAACTTAACAAGGCTTTATTATTTCAGCCAACTGTAAAATCAGAACATGACTCACTAGCCTGGCAATGTTATCTTGTCAAGATCCCAATTTGTTGACTGTTGGAGGGGTTTTTTTCTTCTTGTTTTCTATCTGCTTTTGGTTCATCCTCAATTCTCATTTTGTTTCCCTGTGTATTGATTTGCAATTTTCCTTTCTGCTTTTCACATTTCACACACTTAGATTTCAGTGATTTGGCTTCTTTTCTTCCTTCACTGGTATTTAATACGTCCATTTGTCTCCATGATTAAACATATGGAGTCTCAATATCTTATCAGCTTTGCAGAACTCCCACCAAGACTTTTCTTCTTTTGTTTTTGCTTGGGTCACACTAATGGTGTTCTGGCAGCTAAATGTTGGGACCTCTTTTCAACTAAAATTAATCAAACAGAAAAGCAGAGTACAGGGGTTCCTTTGATAAACTCCTCTGGTCTTTAAGCAAGTTCACAGGGTCAGAGATTACAGCCATATTTATGGCACTGCTGAAGAAATGTTAGGGGGTTTAGCAGAAAGTCTTATTCCTTTATTTATTATTAACATATTAACATAAAGGGAAGTACCAATGCAAGAGTGTGAAATACGATTGTCACTGGGCTCAGCATTTCAAATGGATGCAATATTCATATGCCCAGCTCAGAAAAGAGAAGGTTCATCTGTCTCCAGGCCTGGGGTTTAACACAGAGCAGCTGAGCTTGCACAGGTCTTTCCATGCAGCAGACTTTGAGCTGCTCTCCAGGTGTTCCATGAGTGATGTCAGCTTCAGGCACAGCATTTCTGGGACTGTGGGACACTGCCCACCCTCTGTGTCGGTCTTGCCCTCAGCCACGGGCATGAATTGCAGCCCAGAAGGGAAGGCACCATAGCTCCTCATAGTGCCTCCCAAAGGGCTGAATGGTGTTCGTGGTGTCCTCCAGTACAGCTTGTACCCAACACCACAGCTGGAGGCGAAAATGTAGCTCCCCCTCACCCAGGATGGCAGTCAGGAAGCTGCTGTATGCTGTGAGGTGTGTGGTACCAAGCATTCAAAAACCAGGTTATGGTAAAAGCAATTCTACATCTTTTAACCTGGCTGCCATGAGAAATCCCATTTCATGGAATCCCAGACTGGTTTGATTGGGAGGGACCTTAAAGATCACCCCACTCCACTCTGCCTTGGGTAGGGACACCTTCCACTAGAACAGGTTGCTCCAAGCCCCTTCCAACCTGTTTTAAACGCTTCCAGGGATTTCAATATTAGAATCTATGTGATTACCCTGAAGCAAAATTTTCAGTGTGCAAATAGGTGTGTGCTGGACCTATAGTCCAGGCTGAATTGTATTGGAGGTGTTCAAGAAACAAGGGGATATTTCTTTTTCAATTGAAACAACTGGATGTAGCACTCAGTGCTCTGGTCTGGTTGACAAGGTGGAGATTGGTCAAAGGTTGGACTCAATGATCCTTGGAGGTCTTTTCCAATCTAAATGAGTCTGTGCTTCTGTGATTCTATGATCCCCTCACTGCAGTAAGAAGTCTGTCAGAAGAAATGCAGCTTTGCTGAAAGGCTGTGACTGGCCAGGTATCTCTTAGATTGCCATGACCTCAGGGGAAGAATGAGTTTTTATACAGGCTGGTTTTGGTCCTTTTATAAACATAAGTTGTTACTTTTGTTATACGGTCTCATTTAGTCATGCTGATAGTTTCAACTAAAAATGGAACAGCCAGTTTCAATGAGATCTTGGCTTTGTAGAGTAGGATGTGATTGGGTCTTACCTCAAATATTTGTTGTCCAACTCCAGTATTTCTAAAATGACAGCAGCTGAAGACAAGTGGCTGTTCAGTAATCTCAGCTTTTAAATAATAAGAAAAAGATATTAGCCTTCAGCATTTTGAAAAATAGCTTTACAAGCCTACACTACATAGTGTACGAATCACATCCTTTCACAATCAGTTGTTCAATAACATAATTTTCATAAATCAGCCCGGTAATTTTGCTGGCTGTTGCCTTGATTTTAGAAAATTTGGATTTCAGAGTTTTAAGTGTATGAAATATCTGTATCTGTAATTACTGAAAATCCATTTTTTTATAGACCAAATTTTGAAATGGATATGAAATCAATTTACCTATGTTGAGTCTCAGAAAATTAATCTTTTGTTCACAGAGTTAGTAGAAAATTTGGGGAGGATTTGCTGTGCTTATCATACAGATGAGAGTTAATAGCTGTTTTGAGCACAGTATGGAGCTGCAAAAGATCCTGAAGATCTGTATTACAAAGAGGTTTGGGTCAAACAACATTAATTATTATATTGGGTTTTTTTTTCCTTTTCATTATTCAAATCCTCATAGGTAGTATAAGAGGTTGCATTTTGCCAGGAAGCTCTTTCAGAAACACTTCAGACATTGCTCTCCATGGAAGGCGCTGTTGTTTTCTAGGAGTAATTCTCCATCAGTGGGGTGTAAACACAGCTCCAGGCTTGGTAACTTGCCTACACTAGGATTGTGAATAACAAAGTTTTCACAAGAGGATTTATTGACTGATGAATCATTTTTCCCCAGAGCAGAAAAGATTATGCTGCCCAATTTAATCTTGAAGAAAAACCCAGGAAACCTCTCTCGTAAGAATCTAGAACACCCCTTTTTGTCAGTGTGTGGGAGCACTGGGAACACTGCCATTGCCTCTGCAGATCACAGTGCTCCTGGAGAGCTTCAGTAGAGAAACTTTTTTCCTCCAAAGAGCTGGATGCTCCTGAGAAGACAAGCTGATCCTTCCAGAGTGGGAATAAATGAACAAAAATGACCAACCTTGAAACAACCAAAATCTGGGGAAAGCCAACAATGGACTTTTGTTTATATCATAAGCAATAATGATGTAAAAATCAAGAGACAGTGGCAATATAACAACATCAAAAATAATCTCCAAGCATAATACTGTACATTTTACACAATCAAAATTAAACCCCCAGGAGTACATGATTAATTAAACTGTGACAGAAGACAGTATTTTCAAAACTGAGTAAGATTATATATAAGAATCCTGAATGATATAAATGACATAAAATTCAGATATGCCAGCTCTTTCAGATTTATTGATTTGCAATGTCAAGCTCTCTACTTGCTTTACTTAACTGGCCATGCTGCCTGCCCATAGACAAAAAAAAAAAAAGAAAAAAGAAAAGGAAAAAAAAAAGAAAGAGAAAGAATAAGGCAAAAGACAAGTGGTTCATAAAGGATACCCAAGTTGAACAGGGCTCTGTTTCCTCCTCTTCTGCTCTTTCTTTAATACCCCTTCCCTCTTCCTCAAGCTCTGTTTCTCACTAGGGGTTGGTGAAGGCCTGTCTGGGGTTTTTTTCTTATTACAGTTTTATTTGGAGTTCAGTTCCTCCTATATCTGAAATTCTGCGATAGCTGGAGAATAAGTCAAATGTGACACTACGTGAAATAAGAGACTTGAGTAACTACAGTAGGGAGAGATTTAAAATCTGAGTGTGTAAAGCTTTGTGATGTTATTTTTTCTTGACACTTAATTTCACTTCTGTGTCTGGACTCACATTTTCCTGTATTGAACCTTCACCTAGCTTCTCCCTTCTGAACTGGGGGAGTTGGATAGTGCATTTCTTGAGATACTCCTCTGAAGAATTAACATGTGAGTGGTTTGACTGAATCACTGGAGCCCAGCGCAAAAGTCTGGAGACAGAAACCCCAGATGATGGGACAAGGTCAGAGTGTGGGAGTTGTCATCACCCAGGCAAAGCACTATCTGCGGAAAAGTACCTGCAGAGACAACCGCAAGTCAAGATAAATTGTCCCCATGTCCCACCCGGAAGGTTTCACTCAATGAGTTTACTCCCAGCTCTCAGTGGATGCCGTAACACTTCCAGTAAAAACAGAACAGCTCTTTACCTTTTTAAAAAGAGGTTCCCTCACTCATCCTCTTCTTCCATCACCCTTTAAAGAGCTGTCAGGCAGCCGGTTTTATTTTTGCTGAATCCAAGTTTAGAGTGTGAAGAAACAAACCAAGCAAGGAGACGTTTAAGAGAGACTCTGCATTTTCTGCACAGTGCACAGGCAAACCAATCTTCCTCTGAACGTGCACCACCATCATTTCTTCCCACACCTCTCTGAGCTGAGTGTCACCTGAACCAGTTATGTTCTGGCAACAGAGAAAATAAAACAATATTAATATTCTGTGGCACATTAATGAAGCACCATGTGGCTCCCTCCATCCCATCAGCCAGAATCCAGCAGAGATTCCCCTTGCAGGGACACAGGAGGTGCCTCCATCACAGCCCCATCTTGCCTCCTTCTTGTTCTTCACACTCCCCTCTCTGCATCCACTCCCTCCCTCTCTTCCTTATCAGAGCAAGCATTCCAGGGCTGCAAACACTCTGTGTTTTACACCTGCACAGTAGCAAGCACAATGCAATTCCTGCCCTTAGGCACTCACACAAAACAAATCTTAAAAGGACTTTTATGTTTTTGCCTCTCCACCTGGCTTTGTGTGGAACATGGCTGGGTCTGGGCTTGGCTTGGCTACAGCCATCTTCCCTGTACAAACAAGCCAGAGGGAAGCAAGCCCACGGGAGCTTTAGGAGTGGGTAAGGAGAAGGACTTCAGGGTGGTTGTACAGAGTTCTGGAAGGCTGCTTGACCTGGAGTAACTTGTGAAGGAATTTTGGCACCAAAGGGAGACTGAATGATTGAGTGTTTGGAATGTTGGTCACTGCTGAGCAGTGCCAGCATCTGAGACCTTGCTGGGTCCAGCCAGGCAGTCAAACACAGCTCCTGTGAAAAGCTGAGCAGATAGTCAGCAACCACCACTGCTCCGGTGCAAGACACAGCAAGAAGGCTGTCAGAGGCCACCACTTGGGTGATTTTGACAGCTGACAAATATCCTGGTGGAGAATGACCCTTCATCAAAGGCAAAATTAATTATGGATGAGATGTGAAGGAAGTGTTCAGGAGTGCTGTGTTTGGTTGTTAGGTACTGGTGGTCCAGGCTCTCAAGGTCACCGCTAAAGGGGATGTTTAATGCCCAGCTGACACTCCTCTTTGATTTCAAGCTCCTTTTAAAATTAATTTGCACACTTCTTAGCCAGCTCAGATAGAGCTTGGATTAGTAACACACACCACTGCTCCTTTCAGCTCCCTCTCCTTTAGCTGCCTTTGAGTATTGCAACTTCTCCCTTTGCTCTTGCTTATCTGAGATTTTCTATCTATCTGCAGTGTTTTCTCTCTGTGCTGCTCTTATTTCTCTTCTCTGTCCCTCCATGTAATCCTTATCCTTCTCTGTGCTTCATTTAATCCTGGCTGCCCAATTATGCAAATTGTACATTTACATTTTGACAGGGCTCCTCCACCCCTTTTCACATCGTCATTTGAAATACAAATCATTCCCCCTTGCTTCCCCAGTTCCCAACTGCCTCTCTTTCTCACTAGGATGTGGTGTTAAAAACACGGGGCTCAGAGCTAATCCTTCCTGCAGCCCTGTGCTGGGAGCCATAACCCCAGTGTTGCACTGCCCAGGACAGCTCAGAGAAGCACACCAACCTCCTTCTGCTGTGCTGCATGAAAGGAAAATCAAGGAATCACGGAATGGTTTGGGCTGGGAAGGACCTCAAAGCTCAGCCCATTCCACCCCTGCCATGGGCAGGGACACCTTCCACTGTCCCAGGCTGCTCCAAGCCCCAATGTCCAGCCTGACCTTGGGCACTGCCAGGGATCCAGGGGCAGCCACAGCTTCTCTGGGCACCCTGTGCCAGGGCCTGCCACCCTCACAGTAAAAAACAGGTCTCACCTGACCACTCCCATCCATGAGGTGCAGAAGGGCAGTAGTTGCAAGAAGCTGAATTGAATCTTGTCACAGGTAAGGTAACCTCCCTCTCTCTTCCACTTTGTTCCAGTTGACGCAGGTTCCTAGTAATTGTTTACAGAAAGTTGTGGTTTTACATCTATCCCCCAAAGAATAGCTGCACTTGTCTATTGCATGTCTAGGGGAAAAGTCATAGAATCATAGAATCTTAAGGAGTTAGAATGGGCCTTAAAGGTCCTCTAATCCCAAACCCCCATGCCATGGGAGGGACACCTCCCACTAGAGCAGGCTGCTCAAAGCCTTATCCAGCCTGGCTTTGAACCCTGCCAGGGTCGGGACATCCACAGCCTCCCTGGGCAACCTCACCACCCTCACAGGGAAGAATTTCTTTCTGACATCTGACCTAAATTTCCCTCTTTCCAGTTGTACCATTCTCCCTTGTCCTGTCACTCCAGTTCCTGATGCAAAGTCCCTCTCTGGTTTCCCTGCAGCCCATTCAGACCCTGGGAGTGCTGGGAAGTCTCCACACAACTTCTCTTCTCCAGGCTCAACAGCCCCAACTCTCTCAGCCTGTCTCCACAGGGGAGGTGCTCCAGTCCTCTCATCAACTTCATGGCCCCTCTGGACTGCTCCAACAGTTCCATGTGTTTCCTGTTTTGGGGACACCAGAAGAGTGCACAGGACTCCAGGTGGGGTCTGACAAGAGCAGAGTGAGGGGGAGAATCGCGCTGCCCCCCTCGACCTGCTGGCCACGCTCCTCTGGGTGCTCTGTGTCTCCGTTGGTTTCTGGGCTGGGATCACTCACTGAGGGCTCATGGTGAGGTTTCCATCACCCATCACCCCCAAGCCCTTCTCCCAGGGCTGCTCTCCACCACCTCTCTGCCCAGCCTGTTGGTGTGTCTGGGATTGCCATGACCCAGGTGTAGGACCTTGCACTGCACTTTGCTGAACCCACAGTATCTTTAAAAACAGAGTTCAGGCAGAGAAATTAAATGCTACATCTTCCACAACTGAATTAGTAAAACACTCAAGATTTTACAATAGCACCTTCAGCTTTAAGTTACATTTACTACTACTGCACTCTGAAGCAGATATTATGTTCCTTCATCTCTTTAGCATATAATTTTTTCCCAGTAGAGTAGCATCGGTTTCTGCTTCCATTCCCTCTCTTGCTTGGAGATTTGTTTCTGCAGACTAGTGTTTTATTTGGGTACGGCCTTATTTATCTTTATTCTAAGTACATCCTGCTCTGCGTTTACATTGGAGAAGACAAGGTCAGGGAAGCATACATCTTATTTAGACTGGAAAGTGCTGAAATCTGAGGGCTCCCAGTGAGAAGTCTCCCAGCAGTAGGCATTACTCTTACTGCTCTCTCAAGTTGACCTTCATTAGCTCCCACATTAGTTCATTACCTCATCTCCCAAGAAGCTTCATATCTGTGACATGTTACACAGGGGCAAAATTTTTTTTAATAGTACAAAAGCCATCTTAGCTTCACTAGACTGGGGCCAGACTTACATAAAGCGCCACTGGCATCTCCAGTCTTCACCATCCTCACAACACTGCTAGTATAGAAGGATTATTTTCACATTACCTACAGATGTAGCAGCACAGCCCCAGGATGGTCATCACCAAAGAGAGGCAAAGGCTGGGAGTGCAGCAGCATCACCCACAGTTCACAGAGAAGCATTATAGATTAGCCCGAGCTCAGGAAAGCTGGCAGCTAAACCTGGGCACACCAAACCACTCGTCATGGAGTTTGCTGTGTGATTTACCTACATAGGAATTTTTATAACGGGAATGTATTTTTCTTCTTCTTTCTCTGTCAAGCTTGAGTGAGCACATGGTTACAAGACAAAATGGCCTTTGCTTCCCAGTAGTGCTGTCCCTGCCTGTTTTCCATCGCTGCTCTCACACCCATTCTTCTCTGTCATTTCCAGCTCTGTTCCAACGCCCCATCTTTGCTCTTCTCCTCTTGGCCAAGACAGCTTGGAAAACTCACATTGCTGAGGGTGAACTTGGAATGTCAGAGTACTCACTTCTCTCCCTACAGTTCCCCATATTTCTAGACACACACATTTACCTTTGAACATTTGTTTTAATCTCCCTTTTATCGATCTCTAGATAAAGCCCCCATTGGTTTTCTATCCAGTCCAGCCCCTCATTTGAATTCTCAGTGCATAGTTTTCTGTACTTAGATTCAACTTCCTTCCCTCTCTTATCATCCCTCTTATCTGCTACCTCCAGCTTAGCATCTTTTATCTCCTCTTTTTCCTCGTCCTCTCCTTTTTCTGTCTATTTTTAAGCGAGCTCTTCGCGCACCAGGGCGGTGCCATGGCTCCCAGTCCGGAGCTCGGGCTGGCTCCGTGCCTGCCGTGGCTGCTGGAGCAGCGGCTGCAGGCCCCGCATGCACGGCTGGATAAATGGCCAGCATGAGGAATGTTCTGAGCGACGGGAGCCTGTGGCAGTGCTAATGTGCCACCACGAGTGCATCTCGCTGCGGTCGTCACATCAGTCCTGGGGGAAATTACAGTGAGATGATCTACAGCGCTCGTCTCCTGTTTCAATCGCGGCTGCTTTGCGTCCTGCTGGAGAGAAGCGCAGTCACAGCGGCAGCTGGAAATGACCGGCCTTTGATCACAGCCTTGCTGTACCGTGCCTTGTGCCGCCCTGTGCTGGCTCCCATCGCCTGCCCCGAGCCCGGGGAGGGTGTGGCGGAGCCCGGGGGCGATGAACGGGAGCGGCCGGACCGGGAGCTGGGGCTGCTCACGGCTCGGTGGGGGAGGGCAACAGCCATGGAGAAAAGGAAAGGTCACACACCGAGGGAAAGAGAAGATACTTAAAGCTGAATGTCAGAACATCAATTTGGTGAGCTAAGGAAATATATCTCTCTTTGCAGAAGGCCTTGAGTAACGGTTTGGGAGGGGTTGGGGTGCCACAGCCAGAGCTCCTCTGCTCCCCAGCCTCCACAGGGAGCGTTTGTCCGAACAGCTCCTTGGCATCACTCAGGAGTGCTGAGCCACATTCGGGCAGGATCTCTGTCGTCATGGATCACTTGATTATTGAGACTTGGGGGTGCAAACCTGCCTGTAATGATCCCTTGTCACAGCCACTGCTACCTCTTCGGTGCAGCTGTGGCCGCTCTGTGGGGAGCGTTGGGGCCCGCAGCGTTAAAGCTCAGCGGCACCTCGGGCTGCTGGGCCCTGCGCTCCATGGATCAGGCTCTGGGGCAGACACATCCTGGGAGGCTGTGTGTGCGTGGAGCCTGAGGAACCATGGACGCTGCTCTGAACTTCTATTATTAACAGCCACCTCAAGGCCTCCTCGAGAAGATGAGCTGAAAACCACAGTCTGCTTCACTCCGAGGATACTCCACCTTTATGTCTGTGTCAAAACAGAGGACTTTCACGAATGACTTCGTTGCCAGGGGCTTGAATTATGTACAGGGAACTTGGTGCTCCACTGCATCGCAATAAACAACAGCACATTTCTATGGATTTATTAATAGTTTTTTGTATGCATTCATTTTTCTGTAGTGGTTTAAGCAAAAAAAATTGCAGTAACGAGGATTTTTACTGAGTTAATTAAAGAGGAGAGCAGTTCTAGGCAAGCATGACATTAAAGTCTTGCCAAATACCTCTTTTCTGAAAATACTACCAACCACTTTTAAGTCTGCTCCAATTCTAAGGCTATAATGGAAAGCCCTTTCCAGACCAACTTGTTCAAGTTTCAAAACAAGTTTTGTTGGCAACTTTGTAAAGGCGAATGGGCAGGAGGAGAAAGGGGGTTATGGGGAAAACGGGGAACAGAGTGCATCTGAGATAATAGTTTAAAAGTTCTCTGAGGGTCCCCCTCCCAAAGCATCATCACAATTTTGTTCTGTCTGAGGCTCCCAATTCAGGGATTGTGTGGTGAACCAGTCTCAGCAATTTCTAAACTCTAGCTGAATTTGGCCCTCAATGTCTAGAATCTGCTTGATTTAACATTCTTGTGCTCTTTCCACAAGTTTTAAAGTTCTGTCCTGCTGTGCTGACTTTGACAGGAAGCCCAGATCAGTCCTCAGTTTCTATAACCAAGACATTTGCCACAAACAGCTCTCTATTAAAATCAGAGATCTGACCTGTTAATTTCTGAAGTAGCCTCTGGTATGCAGAGAGGCTCTGCAATATTATCTGGCTCTCAGATGTGAGAAATGACACTTTGTATTGCTCGTGGGTTGTTAAAAATGTATAGATGTGAAGTAGATTGGGAGGTCTACCAGTACAAAGTTAATGGAAATTCTCATAATTTCCCCAAGTGACATTAGTGACCTGGGCTTGAAGTGAAGCCAGGTCTGGTTCCACATCATCTAACATTTCACTAAATGTTAACCCATTGAGATACAATTTTTATTAGGTATGCCAGAATTTCATCATTTACCACAACCTCTAGATACATATCTTCCTTTTGCAGTCCAGAAGATGTTTATTATGGTCTTTTGAGATGCATTAAAGGGGCGTTAGTACAAATAGAGCTCCCTTCCTTAATCTCCAGGCAAGCTGCAAAAGCAATTTAATCTCAGCACTCCGGAGACCCGGTGTGCTGCTTTAGCACATAAGGATCCAACAAGCACACTCCAGTGCTCTCAAGGGCAGGTGCTGAATGACCCAGAGCTGCTGCAGTGGGAGAAGGCAACACAAGGATGCCGAGGGGAGAAAGCCCTTCTCAAAGGCAGCCCACCAACAGAGTGTTATTTTTCAAAATGTACCCACTCAACCCAATGGCACCCACAGCAGGGAAACATAAGGTAAATTAGTGACCTTTCAGGCCCAGATGTTAAGAGAGTAGAATAGCTGAGAAATCCAAGGGCTAAGGTCAAGATAAAGAGCGCTGCATAAATGCAACAGCTGTAAGGCACTGAAAAGGCATCAGAGACAGTGAGCACCAGGAATGTATAAATCACTCGGAGCAATCTGCTGCAGCAAGGCGTGCTGGGCTAGACAGTCTCTTTAAACTATTGCCAACACTTTCCAAAAGTGTGTGGTTAAAATTAGGCTTTCCAAGTCCATATTTAGAAATTGAAAGGCACCAGAAGTACTGAGCACCCATCGAAACATATGGGCTCACAAACCCTCTGGAAATCAGGTCACACATTCGAGGCAGAGATTTCTGGGCTGAGTTGCCCCTGAACTGAGGATGTCTTGGTCTGAGAGCAGTGTTACCTCCTCTGCTTTTCAGATCCAGACTAAAGAAACAGCTAAGACTCAGCTTCTTGATTATGAAAAGCTTTGACCTGTATAGAAAACTCAAGAAGCCTGAGCAGCAGAACAAATGAAATATGATTTCCAGCAGTTCTGTCCGCCTCGATTTCCCAATACCCATAAGTTATAACAGGGTCTGCCTCTTCTATACTCCCCTAATTTTCATAGAACTTGCATAACTTCATCAATAAAGATGATGTCTTCATCAAGGTGCTTAGAGTTAATTAGAGATGTTTTCAAGCATCTCCTTGCTTATTCTCAAGGGTTTGGGGACCCTGTCACTTACAGTACAGGCTATACAAACATCATAGGGACACTGTCTGAAGGGCTTTGTGGTGTTGATGTGTCTGCAGCTTCTGTAATTTATTACAGGATTGTTACAAAGCAGGACCCTTCCCAAGGCTATATGTATGCTTACAGAGACTTTTTGGAATCTAGTTTTGTCAGTCTTTTTGTTCAGGCAAAAACAGGAGGCTGATTTGTGCTAAAGTATGTACTATATACTCCAATTTTCTTTATAGAGAAATCTACCTGAAACATTCTAAAATGTGAGAGGTGGAAAAAAAGGAAAAATCACCTTTAATTGGTACACATAGCCAAAAAATCCCCCAACAAGAACCAGCTAGTTTACAAGTCTCCTTGTTTACTCACAGAGCAGGATCAACTCACAAAGGATGTAACTCTCCATCTCAGATGGGACATAAACATGACTCCACTGGACTAAGACACACGGATCTGTAAACAACAGTGGGTATTCCCTTTGGTGGATGCAATACCTGTGACCCCAGCAGCTCCGCATGCTCTCTGCAGGCAGAGGCTGCAGCAGGAGCCTGCTGGGTTCACAGGAGCAGCAGAAACAACTCGTTAATTTGGGCACCAGAGAGCCTGAGCTTTATTGCAGAAGACACCAGGCTCCATGTATAAAGCTGACCAGCAGAAAAGTCTCATGAACCACTGGGCTTTTTCCTCCACCAGATCTCAGTTTGGTCAGGTAGAGTTCTGATTTATTTACTGCTCATTAGTTTTTAAGGCTCTGGTTGTGTTTATTTGTGTGCTTGTGTTTATTCCTATGGTTTCAATTTTTGCCCAAAACTGTTGCACAGAGTTCAGTTGCTGTGTTTGTCTTTCATATGGAATCGAGTCCTATCAATATGGCCTAATTAAAATGAAAATTAGGCAGCGATTAACAACTATTTCCCAAATCAAGAGGAAACAAAAAAGCCCTTTTGAGACAATACAAAGCTTTGTGCCTTCTGACAAATTTCTCTCTTCCCCAGTCCTTGTCACATTCAGGCTTTCTGGTAGGAAGAAGAAACTCATAAAAACACTCATTTTCTCAGAAAGGTGTGTTTTTCCCTTTAAAATAGCTTTAAGAAAATACCCCACCAGCAATTTAAAATTTGTTTTCTCAAAGCAAAACAAAATGTACTACAGCTCATACATATGCACATATAAATACAAAGACACAAACAAAACACTTATAGAATCCTTGATCATTAATGTGCGTGTTTTGTAACATTACTGGTTTCAAGACAAACTTAGCTCACCTGAAGGATCTCTGCTGCTCTGACAGATGCTCAGAGCAGCTGCAGGTCTCTGCAGAGCTCCTGGTGCTGGGCTTATGGGTTGGAAGGCAGCTGTTCAACCCAGCCTGCAGGAGGGTGACAGGGCTCCTGGCTGCTGTAAAGAGCCCAGAGCAGGGCAAACAGCAGAAATAGCCCTGCTCGAAGCAGCTTGACGGGGTTTGAGTTGTGCTCTGGTTTCAGAGTTCCCGGACAGCTGAGCCCCAGGAGGGGCAGGGTTCTGCTGGCTCAGGCAAGGTCGGTCAGGGCTGCAGAGTTTGTCATGTGTGGCTCCAGCAGCTGCCAGAGCACGGGAGCAGCCGGCGCAGCCACGAGCTAATGAAGCTCATCTGGTACATTAGGTACAGGAGGTGCAATGCAGAACATCGCATGTTCAAGGCCTGGTATTTACTCATGCAAAAGTTGGCTCTGTGCTCTTCCTGAAGATAGAGTGGAGGCTTGCAGTGTCATTACTGGGAATAAAGATGATAAATGATAGTTGCTTTTCTAACCATGTGCATCTTTTCCCTCCAGCGTGACTCAAGTTCCTCCTGTGATCCACTTGGGGCAGCTACCACTCCAGGCTTTTTATTCTCATGCCTTTTACCACACCACTTGAAAGCATTTGCTCTTGGATGAGAGCACATCTTTCTTTGTGTGCCCAGTGATTTGCAAATCTGCTTGTTCCTGACTGGAGTGAGGAGCCCTGTGGTGGTTTGGTACGTCTGTGTCTGGGCCTATTTTATCCTCCCCTGTGTACACACCGGGCTCTAGAGCTCTCAACTCTGTCTCAGGGATTGTGCAGGGACTCTGGCTGATCTGAGTGAAGCCACTCAACAGGAGCGTTCAGAATGTGATTCCTGCTCTGTGCCCTGCCTCACATTCCCTAATGGACCAACAGCAAAGGGCACAGAGGAAGGAAGGGTTTGGCTCTGAGCCCAGACCCTGCACAGAGCTGATCCCAGGGGTTCAGCTCTTGCCGAGGCAGATCTTTAGGGGACTCAGCACTCGGGAATATGCTGATGGGAGAGCAGGGTTGTCTGGAGAGCTCAGCATCTATGCACTGAATTCTCTGGACACCATGGAAGTTCCTCCTGGTGCTTGAATCAAAGCCAAGCTCACTCTGCCATCTGTTCCTCGATGTGGGGAAGTGCTGGCCTTCATCTCCCCAAATGAGATTCTCAATCCACTGAACTCAAGAGGGCTTTTGCCTTTAGCTTTGACAGAGCAACAGGATTTCTCCCACTGTGCCTCCATGTTCAACAGTGACCCTGGGAATGTCATACATCTCCTTTTGTCACATCTGGGTTCAGAGTTCTCATAGGTGTGTGCAGCCACACTATCTCTGCTCCCAGGTCTTGAGTGCTGAAAGAATGAAAAATGCTTAAAACAGTCAGTGACAAATTCAGTCTTTTTATGAGAGTCCTCAACCAGCTCATGGGATTCATCTGGCAGACTGAATTTCTCTGTAAATGAATCCACAAAAATGCTGATCCCCCTGGGGTGTTAGTGATACCATTCAAAAGTCACAGATAACATCTTTGCCAACGTTCTGTAGTATCAATGCTGTTGTCTATCTTATTTTCTCCCTTATAATTTCTTCTTATTGGTCTTTTACGTGGAACTAGCATTTTTGTCCTAATTAGACAATTGCACATTATGATACACTAATTTGTTAACCTATGTTCACAAATCTTTTAATTACAGCAGTTGTCTTTGATGTGCTGTTATTATTCAGCTACAGCAGTAAACAATTCAACAGCTAACTGGAAGGAACTCATTATTTTCTGAGAGATGTTGTCATTATTTTTCAAAATATTTCTTTCATAAAATACAGACAGTGAAGAACCAGAGAAACACACTGAGAGTCACTTCAGAAACCAAACACCTCATTTCAATACACTGATAGTTATTATTGAAAACAAAAATATTTTTAAAGCATAAATAATTTGAGGACTTATTCTTCACACTTGTAATCCTCAAGCTTCAAAGCTGCCAGGGTAATCAGAAAGGCTTCTGTGGAGTCAGCACAGCAACAGGTACTGGATATGTGACCCTTCCCAGTGTGCCCAAGTTTCCATGTAAGCACTGTGTTAGATGGGACATGGCCACGTGGCAAAGGTTTTTGCTAATTTTTAAAGGTGAGGTAAAGATTCCACATGCTTAATTCCCCTAGGTGCCCTTCAAGAGAGGGTTTAGCCCTTCTGTCGTCCTTACTTCTTCCTTAAGAAAAACACAGGTGATGCATTTTTTTATCTCTCCTTTACTATCCTTGAGCTATCTTTAATACTTTAAGGATTATATTAATGTTTATAGTATTTTTTCCCCTCTGGAGCAGGGAAGTATGGCTTCAGGGGTCCCTGCTTGTGGTGATCCTTCACTTTTCTGGATGAGGTGTTTGCCTCCAAAAATCCTACTCTACACAAATCCCACCAGCGCAGCATTCATTTGTGAACATCATGAAATCCCAGAATGGTTTGGGTTGGAAGGCACCTTAAAGCTCATCTTGTTCCATCCCCTGCTATGGGCAGGGACACCTTCCATGAGCCCAGGCTGCTCCAATCCCATCCAACCCACCCTTGGGCATTTCCAGCGATGGGACAAGAAGTTATCTCCCTTCTGTTTTCAGTGCAAGTAAGCAAACTCATGTTTTGTCATGTGTCTCTGCTGTGACTGAAGGAATGGTGCTGTTTGAGGGAGCCCTGAGGGCTCTTTGGGGTGCCCTGAGGGCTCTTTGGGGTGCACTGAGGGCTCTTTGGGGTGCCCTGAGGGCTGTTTGAGGGAGCCCAGAGGCTGTTTGAGGTGCCCTGAGGGCTCTTTGGGGTGCCCTGCCTGCAGCCTGTAGCTTTCTCTGTGACCTTCCTTTCCACCACTCCTCTGAGCAGCTCTCTTCTGCAGGAGATGAAGGCTTTGCCCTGGTGCTGGTGTTGGCTGAGGCTGTGTCACCCTGCCCACTGCTCCCAAGGCCACACAGATATTTCACTGCAGTGGGGAACCTGTGAGCCCTCACACGCCCAGGCTCCAGCCCCTCAGCAGCCCTTGGTGTTCCCCTTCCCTCCCCAGGAAGGGAGGTGTCGCACACGGATTTGGATTTTAGCTGGAACTATCAAACTGTGGAGGCTTGTGTTTTATCACCAAGCACAGCATGAAGACACCACAGTTGCAAGGTACAGATTGCCAGATCTTTCTTGAAGATCAAGTTGTCCATGTGAATATTTGCCAGCAGCAAAGGACAGATTCAAATTTCTGAATGCTCCACTTTCCCAGGCTTGGGAAAGACTTTCTCCTGATTCTGAATCCCTCAAAAGATCAGCAACAGCTGCTGATACCTCTTATAAAAGGAGGAAGGGGGAAAGGGGAGCATAACCAGGCCATCTGTTGTAAAACCACAACTCCTTATTGATTTCAATAGAGTATTTTTGGTCCAAATAGCTCCAGCACACAAGCACTCACATACCCATGGCAGTAGAAAGCCATGGCTGTTATTGAGAACAGGAAAGTGAACGGTACAAAGCAGAATTGGGTCTCCAAAGCAAAATCAGCCACCCTTCCTTATTCCTGGCAGATGTTTCCCTAACCCCTTCTTAAAGCCTTGTAATGATGGAGGTGTTACGCCCTTTCCAGCAATCTCCTCCAGTGCTGAACCCTTCCTGCCCTCGAGTGCTTTTTCTAATGTGTAATCTGTGTCACCTCTGCGGCAATTTAGGGCCATTATTTGTTGCTCTACCCACTTTTCTGGAAGAGAGGAGCAGAGCAGATGAGATAAGAGCGAGAGGAAGGGAAGACATCCGCTGTGTTTCCTGGGAAGCAAGCCTTGCCGACCTTTCTGTGGTTTGCAGCCTGGCTCATTTCTCCTGCTCTGCTTTCCACGCCATAAAACCCAGCAGCGAGCGTGCCGTGCTACCACGACTGGGGAGAACTTCGAGGGTTCATTTTGTCACACTTTTAAAATGTCAGATTAGGCTGCACAGTCACATTAGTACTGTTAGCTTTAATATACTCAATACCTAATCTGCCAGGGCTTCTTTATTGACAGGCTGCATCTCTATTTGAGCTTGAATAAACTTGTGCATAAAATGTTATCAGTAATGACAGCTGAAAAGAGGTCTATTGCTCTTTAAATTTTTGATGGGAGGCAAGCATTCTGTCATTTGTGATAGCATTATATGTAATCCAACATAACAACTTGATAGTCTGATATAACAACATTCCAGCTTCCCTGCTACCATTGTAAAGAGATGCTGAGTACAAGCTGCTCCTACACACAATAATATCAGCACTGACAGCTGGTAAAAGAGTCAAGCTCCTCTCTTTCCATTTCTGGGAAGTGACCCTCATCTTTAGTGGTCTTTTTTTTCTTGGGTGTGGACAACATCTTTGCCCAAAAGTCCTGGGGAAATTGTGCTGGTTTGGAAATTCATTACAGGACAGAGTTGTCTCATTAGATGTCTTTATTTTCACAAATGTGGTACAGTGGGAGGGAGTTCTGTCCCAAGTCACAGAACAGGAGCTCCCCAAAGCCTTTGCTCCCTTTTCATGTATTTCAGTTCCAAGTTCTCTCAGCACTGTTGGTTTCCACTGTTGTCCCAGCCCTGGAGGTGTCCAAGGCCAGGTTGGATGAGGTTTGGAGCAGCCTGGGATAGTGGAAGGCATCCCTGCTCACGGTAGGGGATTGGAACTGGATGAGCTTTCAGCCACTTCCAATCCAAACCATCCTGTGATTCCCTGCCAGGCAGGGACTGAGTGCTGTCACCTAGAGCCCTTCACTTCTTCCTTTGTTTCAGAAACCCCAGGATAATCTCACCCAGCAGTTCTCAGTACAGCCCCAGAAGAGGTGTGCTCTGCCAGCCTGCAGGGACCCTGCATCCTGCTCCTCCAGAGATCACCTTTCCCTTCGTGCTGCACACTCCCTGCATTCTCACTCATGTAAAGGAAATGCAATACATTAATCAAATGTTTTGACCAGTACTGGTTTATTAATTGAATTTTAGCTTTTTATACTGCAGTATTTTAACTGCTTGAGGTCAGGTAATTTGGAAATTAACTTCAAGTTAGTTCTCACAAGATCAATACACAGGATAAAATATATCTATTGGATTACGAACAGATCCTGTCCTGAAGAAATATCTACTCTGCTTTTTCTTTAAGTAGGCTTGATTTTCACTCTTTTATACCTCCTCCATGCTTGTATAATTAACTTAAAACAATGAAAATCCAGTGGAGCAATGCAGTTTAATTCAGCTGAGCTGCACCAGTATGAAACTGGTATGGATAAGGATCAAAGCAGCATCAGGTTTGGCAGCAGTGTCCAGAACCAGAGCATTGTTTCACATGCTCCACTGCACAGTATAGCAACATCAGCAAGCACCCAAGTGACATTGAGAAATACCCAAAGGTATGTTCAAATGAAGGAGCACATTTAAAAATTACACCATATGTTCCTGAACAAGCTGTCAGGCAACACTTACAGGCAGGTGGATACCAGACCCAAATGTAACTAGCTGAGGTGTATTTTAAGGCACAGGTTTGTGGAGGAGACAGTGCTTCACCTGATTTCTGGTTGGCAGGGAACATTGTGATAACCTCACCTGACCCTCGACAGAACAGGAATCATAGAATTTCACAGGGGGTATTTTACCCTTCTGTTCTCATTTTTGTTCCTGTCTGTACCTGTTAAGGCATTACTTACATTTGTGGTTAAACTTCTCAGGACAGAGTCACAGAATGGGTTGGGTTGGGATGGGACCTTACAGCTCATCCCATTCCACCTCTGCCATGGGCAGGGACACCTTGCACTGTCCCAGGCTGCTCCAAGCCCCAGTGTCCAACCTGACCTTGGGCACTGCCAGGGATCCAGGGGCAGCCACAGCTGCTCTGGGCACCCTGGGCCAGGGCCTCACCCCACTCATAGTCCAGACTTTCTTCCTCAAATCTAACTAATTTGACCACCTTTTAGTTTAAAACCATTCCCCTTGTTCTATCACAACAGGCTCTGCTAAAAGGTTTGTCCTCATCTTTCTAATAGGCTCCCTTTACATACTTGAATGTGCCCTAAGGGCTCCCTGGAACCTTGTCTTTTCCAAGCTGAACAATCCCCATCCCAGAGCCTTTCCTCACAGGACCTGTTCTCCTTCCCTCTGAAAATCTTTGTGGCCTACTCTGGCCTCACTCCACCAGGTCTCTGCCATTCCTTCGCTGTAATTACAAAATACCCTTCTCTTGTCCAGAGCCCCATTGCAGATGTTTGCCTGTCACTGCCTGTGCATGTGGAATCATAGAACCAGGTAGGTTGGAAAATACCTTTAAGACCATCAGGCCCACGAGTAAATCAAGAACTGCTGCATCCAGCACTAAACCATGTCCCTAGATACCACAATCATAGAAACACCAGGGTCAGGCTGAGACTGCTGCCAGGGCACACAGAGCCAGGGAGAGCAGCCTGCCTTTCCAAAGCATCTTCCACAACACCACTGGGAAGTGCTGCTTCTGTCGACAGAGGGATGAATTGAAGCTCTTGTGTAGTGCCAGTTCCTCCTGGTGTCCAGAGGGCTGAGCTGGCTCACAGCTGAGGAGAGCCCTGGAGTCAGGGTCATGTCCTTGGATAGCCTGGCTGAGACCTGCTTGCTGTGCCAAGGCAGAGACTTAATCAAACTGGACACGGTGAGGAGAAGGTGTTATTCCCTGCAGAGCTTCATGAAAAAAGGCCTTAAGGCAACAATTCTGTGCATATGATACAGACTGGAAGCCTGGAGGGTGAAGAAATATTCCAAGAGTGGGTTCTCCCAGCCCTCCGGACACTGGTCCTGCTGCCGCTGAAAATCAAATATGGTTTTATCCTGATCAGTTCTCCAGCAGGAAGTGGTAGGAAGATCAGAGCTTCTTGAATTAATCGGAGATTTTGTTATTAAAATAAAAGAGTTCAGATACTGTGCACAAAAATATTTCATTTATGTGATGCATTCTTTTCCAGAGCTTCCTGAGGCTGTTGCTAAGATAGGTAACTCCTTACACCCTCATGTTGCTTAAATTCATAATTTCCAGACAAGCTGCTTTGGCTTAGACTATGGGAACACAAATGTGTATGTGATACAAAGTAAAGGCCTAAGTGTCAGCAGTTAATGGGGTAAATTAATAGTTAATTGGACCACA
>VXBU01005720.1:1091877-1265881 GCA_013400315.1 Bombycilla garrulus
CACTGTCCCAGGCTGCTCCAAGCCCCAGTGTCCAACCTGACCTTGGGCACTGCCAGGGATCCAGGGGCAGCCACAGCTTCTCTGGGCACTCTGTGCCAGGGCCTCACCCCACTCATAGTCCAGACTTTCTTCCTCAAATCTAACTAATTTGACCACCTTTTAGTTTAAAACCATTCCCCTTGTTCTATCACAACAGGCTCTGCTAAAAGGTTTGTCCTCATCTTTCTAATAGGCTCCCTTTACATACTTGAATGTGCCCTAAGGGCTCCCTGGAACCTTGTCTTTTCCAAGCTGAACAATCCCCATCCCAGAGCCTTTCCTCACAGGACCTGTTCTCCTTCCCTCTGAAAATCTTTGTGGCCTACTCTGGCCTCACTCCACCAGGTCTCTGCCATTCCTTCGCTGTAATTACAAAATACCCTTCTCTTGTCCAGAGCCCCATTGCAGATGTTTGCCTGTCACTGCCTGTGCATGTGGAATCATAGAACCAGGTAGGTTGGAAAATACCTTTAAGACCATCAGGCCCACGAGTAAATCAAGAACTGCTGCATCCAGCACTAAACCATGTCCCTAGATACCACAATCATAGAAACACCAGGGTCAGGCTGAGACTGCTGCCAGGGCACACAGAGCCAGGGAGAGCAGCCTGCCTTTCCAAAGCATCTTCCACAACACCACTGGGAAGTGCTGCTTCTGTCGGCAGAGGGATGAATTGAAGCTCTTGTGTAGTGCCAGTTCCTCCTGGTGTCCAGAGGGCTGAGCTGGCTCACAGCTGAGGAGAGCCCTGGAGTCAGGGTCATGTCCTTGGATAGCCTGGCTGAGACCTGCTTGCTGTGCCAAGGCAGAGACTTAATCAAACTGGACACGGTGAGGAGAAGGTGTTATTCCCTGCAGAGCTTCATGAAAAAAGGCCTTAAGGCAACAATTCTGTGCATATGATACAGACTGGAAGCCTGGAGGGTGAAGAAATATTCCAAGAGTGGGTTCTCCCAGCCCTCCGGACACTGGTCCTGCTGCCGCTGAAAATCAAATATGGTTTTATCCTGATCAGTTCTCCAGCAGGAAGTGGTAGGAAGATCAGAGCTTCTTGAATTAATCGGAGATTTTGTTATTAAAATAAAAGAGTTCAGATACTGTGCACAAAAATATTTCATTTATGTGATGCATTCTTTTCCAGAGCTTCCTGAGGCTGTTGCTAAGATAGGTAACTCCTTACACCCTCATGTTGCTTAAATTCATAATTTCCAGACAAGCTGCTTTGGCTTAGACTATGGGAACACAAATGTGTATGTGATACAAAGTAAAGGCCTAAGTGTCAGCAGTTAATGGGGTAAATTAATAGTTAATTGGACCACACATGTACAATTAGTTCCACGTTCTAGGATGAACGTAAAATGTACTTCTCTTCTAAAAGAAAAATTGCAGTTATTAAAATAATCCCAACATGTTGTAACATAACCTGGGCTTCTCTGTCTCGCTCACAAAGCCAAAGGACAGAAGCTGCATTCGACCAGGCTTCACCAGGGGTGGCATCAGGCCCTGGCAGCACGGGCTCAACTCCCTGCTGAGCTCCTGCCACCACACCCAGGTAAAGCTGGGAGGGTTTGACTCTTCCCAGCCCTGCTGGAAGGCTGTGACTGTGGACTAAAGGTTTGCTTGGGGAACCGATGGGTGGTGCTGGCCATTTCTCCCTGAACGGGAAATTTGGGGAGCTCCAGATAGGGCAGTGACCTCCTTCCCCCTCAGGATCATCTTCCAGTCACACACAGAGAAACTCCTCCTGCCATTAGCTCAGCACCACTCTCCTCATGGAGTGCCAAGTGGCTCTGATGGCTCCCAGCTGCCCTTCTCCAAGAGCACTGGCCAAACTGGTGCTTGGTACTGGAGCTGTCTGGGCTGAGGCTGCAGAAAAGGTCTTTGTGAATCTCTGTGAACTAGATTGCTTAACTGCAGCCCAGGGAGAGCCACTGCATTAAAATTATATCTCCATTTTAAATGTCAGGAATGTGGCCTTTGCTGGAAGATCAATAGAAACACAGGAGGAGTATTTTCAGTTTTGCATCCTTCATTCATCATTATCCTCATTACTTGCCTTGCTTGTGGGGCTTGCCCCCAGCCAAGCAAAAAAGACACAGTCTGCCATTCATCTTTCATCTCTTTTCTGAGGTGCAATCCATTGGTCTTCCCCTGCAGCCCGGGAGTGTGAGGAAAGGTTTGTGCCAGGAATGATCTCTCCAGGGGGAGGAGTGCACTGGCTCAGAAGGGAGCGCTGGGCAGGGGTGCAAGTCTGCACTTGCTGGGGGAAACCGAGTGCATTGAGATACCCACCAAGCACAGAGTGTTTGCCGTAATTTGTCATCACTGTTGATATTAAAATACAAAATAGGAGAGCAGAGTGGAGGGAGGAAGTCAGGAGTGCTGGAGCAATGCAGTGACCCCAGGCTGGAGGCTCCCTGCCTGCTAAGGAGGCGTGGAACACCACAGGTTTGTGCAAGGCACAGCTCAGTAAGGGATGGACCTGGACAGCTCCTCTTTGCACAGAAAGGAAAGTGGCAACTGGGAATTAAAGAAGGTGCGCAAGTGGGTTTAAAAAAGGAATCAAAACGGTGTTAGGGGTAAAACCAAACTGGGTTAGGAAAAGGCCTAATGGAGAGTAAACTTACTGAGGCTTAAAAGGCCAATGCTGTCCTCATCAGAGCAAATCCACCAGCTCGATTTGGGGAAAACTTCATTTGACAGGCAGGATGGTCCCACCTTTCCTAAAGTTCACATCTGTGCTACTGCTGATCACCTCGGGGTGTGCTGAGATGACACTTCCTCATAATCTAACTACCTTTAACAGCAGCTAAGAGAGCTGAGAGAGAGGAGATGTGTATTGAGCTGTAGACAGCTTTTAGTAGTTCATAAAATGCCTTTTCAGTGATAACTTAAATCAGAGGGTGAGAGAAATGGAGGAAATCCTGTGATTTTGTTCCTCTTACCATGCACCAAAGGCACTGAAGGGACAGCCACTGCACTTTACCACTCATGGGTTAATTGAGTGCTCCTGTTTTAGGTCTCATTTATGCCGTATTTTTTCAGTAAACACACATCAACTCTGAAGATCTTAATTAGAGTCTTTGGAAACACCCAATGTGCTATAATTCTTCCACTGAGGTCTATATGGAAAACAAGGAACATATTTCAAATGCAATGGCAACAAACAAACAAGCGTGCATAGCCCCAGTCTATAGACCCAGTACACGCACATGCACTTCCCTAATATGCTTGCTTAGGCTTTACAATCTGTTTATTAATTCGTGAGTAGACTTGATATGCCCTCTGGAAAAAATACTAAAATAATATCTCTCCACTGGCTTCACTGCTGTATGTCTCTAATTAAGTAATGTACACCTCCACTTGCTATTAAACAGTTCCATGATTTTTAACACCAGTGTTGTTTGGTGCCAGCTATAAAAATTTTTAACAGCTCTCCTGTTACCACTCTTCTCCTAAGTACACGAAAGTGGCTTTACATATTTGACCTTTCCCTTCTCTGCTCCCACATTTTAACCCTTCTTTCCCACTGCAGCAAGGAGCTGAAGCATTGAAGGTCTCATGGAGATGAAGATGAAAGATCCCCCCAGTGCTTGGCACAGGAATTTCCACCAGCATGCCTTTGAGGACAGAGTCCTCTGGACCTCCCCTGAGACTGCCAGGGATGGTTTGAGGGGCAAAGCTCTGATTTTGTGAGTAAAACCAACCAAAAAAGTAAAGCTGATCCATAGCAAAGGCAAGGAGAGATGCTATGGCAGCATCTTTATGCCAGGAGCTGTCAGCCTGGCACTAAACTATCACTTTAACTCCAAATAATACAGAAACCCTTTGGCCACCACAGCCTCACACCCAGTAATCTCCAGCAAGGCAAGAGCAAATCCATGGGATTATTTTCCTTTTCAAGGTAAGCAAGATAATGTACTCAGCTGGAGTTGGGCCACGAGGCTGACAAATGTGGGGATGAGGCACACCCTGCAGTTAAGGAGAGCACTGAGAGTCAGGTGGATCCATCCAGGATCACTAATGCAAAGGGACCCTCCGGCCCAGTGCTGAACCAATGGCTAACCAAAAACCTCATCTGGAGGAAAGACTGCTGTGTCCTGACCAGTTTCTTGTGGTCAGCTGAGCAAGGAGGACCAAGGCACTAACAGCAGCTGCTCGCTGATGAAGCTGCAGGGGCTGCAGTCTGGAGGGACCTGGCTCTGGGCCATTGATCACTGTATTTTCCTCTTACAATTCACATAAGGAAAATGCTGATTTTTACCCATAAGCTGGAGAAAGAAAAACAGATCTGTGCCCTGTCCACAGGGAAAGCACAGGCAGATAAGCATTTTCTTCTGACCACTCGGACACCATGGACATACTGAGTGCTGTTAGGAATTCTGGTCTGGATCATTCTCAGAGCATCCAAATGTCTGATCTAAGTCCAGCACTGTGTGATCCCAGTGAACAGGTCAGAGCGGTGATTGCCCTGTGGAGGCTGCAGAGCACCCTGCTCAGAACCCTGCTCGGAGCAAGCTGAGCCAGCAGAGCAGCAGCAGCATGGGGAAGGTGCAGCCTGAGCTCCTCTTCTGGAGCCCCAGGCATCAGCCTGGTCAGTAGCTGCACATCTTCTGCAGCAGCTAATGGATCTGAGACTTCACTAAACTTGAGCTTGGGCTATTTTTAAAACCTATCTGACTCAACTTACTGTTGCTCAGAACAAAGATTATACTTCTCATTTAGCTGCAGATAATTACAAGGCTGCAGGTCAGACCCCCAGTGTAATGTGGTAGGGTGTCCCAGTCAAAACGATAGGTGTTCAAAATAACCCTAAAAAACAATTGTAGCAGAGCTGGGGGAAAGAGGGGATCATCTTCAGTGACAGAAGAATCTTTCTGCCTTCCTCCCAGCTGAAGTTACTGGGATTAATGACTCCTTATGTAGGGACAGATTTGGTTGAGTGTCTCCCCTTGTGCTGACAGCAGGGCTCTCACCAAGGAGCATTTTCATACACAGCAATGGATCTGTCCTGAAACTTCCACTTTTGGAAACAACATCCCCCTCTAGTTCTCTGTGTTCCCGTACAGTCCTCTCCTCAAACTCTCCCGGAGCCCCAGGCATCAGCCTTTCTTGGTCAGTAGCTGCACGTCTTCTGCAGCAGCTAATGGACCTGTGAATGATCTTACCTGTCTGTGAAGTCCTTTGTAACATCCTGGGAGCGTCACAGTTTAACAATACAAGTGTGAAAAACCCTCCTTGTGTTCTCAGCAGTGAGGAAATCTGGCAGGAGCTGAAAGCACTTGAAATTAGATCCTGAAAGTCTTTTGCCAGCAAACCAGCATCCATCCATGCCAAGCAGCGGTCCCTAGTTCTCTGGTCAAAAGGTGCAAATGCCTCATGGCAGCTCTGTGCAAAATTACTTGTCACGGGACTTATCAAGCCATGCCACGTAGGGTGTACACCAGATCCTGCCTCAGACCTATGGAGAGTCTTTGTGGCCTTAAAACAATTTCTCCTGCACAGTTTTCGCTTCCTAAGATGAGAGGTTAGTGTCACAGCATCTGTCATGGCACTGGTTGCATTTGCTCCCTGCTGGCCTCATGCAGGAGGGCTCACCGTGTGTCCTGGTACAGCCCTGCGTGTGCTGCTCCCCAGAGCTGCTCCCTTGTCACATTATCTTCTGAACTGCACACAGGTTTGCCTCAGCAAAGGCACTTGTGTCTCCAGAGGAGAGCCAACACACGGGGATGTGGGCAGGTGATCAAGGGACTTCCTCTGATGGGCAAATGAGGGCACAGGAATTCTGAGCAGCACAGAGCCACTCAGAGCAGGGCACAGGAACACTGAGCAGCACAGAGCCACTCAGAGCAGGGCACAGGAGCACTGAGCAGCACAGAGCTACCCACAGCAGGGCACAGGAGCACTGAGCAGCACAGAGCTACCCACAGCAGGGCACAGGAATGCTGAGCAGCTCAGACCCACCCAGACACGTCCGTTAGGATTCCTCAGAGGTAACTGGAACTGCGAGGGGCTGTCACACCTGCAGGGATGGCACTCATAAATAATAACCACCTGTGACAGGCGGGAGGTGTAGCTGTTTGTAGGCAATTGCATGTGAAACAGGCAGACAGGTACCATCAATCCAGCCGCAGCCCGGGCCAAGTCCTGCCGTTCAGCTCCTGGGATTCAGAGCATGAGTACCAGCTACAGCTGGAACTGACTGATGTCCTTAAAAGCCAGCTCTGAATGCAGGTTTTGGTTGAAGGAATTGCTGTGTCCCTGCATTGCCACTATCCCTAGAAGAGAAGTGTGCCTAATGGGGGAGAAGGGTAATCTTATTTGATATGAAATTATATTAGTGACAGTTCATTCCTGGCACTGCTGAGAGGGCTGGGTGGGTTGGATGGTGCTTTCATGGTACTTACTGATCCAAAAGTAAATAAGTGAAGAAGCAAATGTCACCAGGGTATGGGCCATGGGGAATGGAGAGAGAGCAGCAGCAGGAGCACATGGGGATGAGGGCAGGCACCAGCACACAAATGGGAAGGGAGAAAAAAGTGCAGCTATTCCCCAGGACAGGGATGAAGATGAGCACAGGGAGAGGAAAAGGAGGAGCGGGTAGCAGCAGGGCCTGCTTGGTTATCCCAGGGGGAAGCGATTTCCTGTAGTGGCATTACTGCCCCCTGTGCCCAGAGCAGGCAGGGGCTGGTACCCACTGCCTCTGCTTTGTCCCAGGCAAATGCCAGGCTCCAGGCAGGACAGGCACACCACACATCTCCACCCTGTTGCATTTCTTCATGAGACACTTCCACTGAATGGAGAGTCAGCAATTTGTGTGCAACTCTCTAAGGCAGTCAGTGCTGTAGAACTGAATGTATGCACCCTGATAAAAACCTCATAGGCAGCCTACACCAGGGCACTGCCAGATTTCTGAAACAAGAGGGGTTCTTCATCATCCAGCACCAGCCTCCTGGCAGGCAGGGCCAGGATGAGCAGAAAGCACCAGCACACCCCATCACGGGACACCTCTGGCCTCACCACAACTTCAGCCCGTGGATATGGGTGCACTGGTGAAAACTGGTGCAGCTGCTCATGGCCGGCCAGGCACACCTCCATCCCTGCAGGGCTGCCAGCAAGGCTGCTGGAGGTCTGAGCCAGCTCAGAGAGGATGACTTTGCAGCTGGGGACCAGCCATGAGAAGGATGCTCCCAGTGCAGAGGAGAAAGAAACTCTTGAGCCCATGGCCTGATCCTTGCCTTGTTCCTACTGTCAGGGCTTAACACCTGCACTGTTATTTAACAAACAGATCAATAATTAGTTATTTCTGCTTAAAAGCAACAATAAAGTACATTATTTGTGGTTTATTACTTACAGTTAGTAATATAATAAAATAACATCAAGTGGTGGTTTAAAGATTTTGGGAGCTAAGATTGCACAGACAAGAATCCATTTTGCACATTTAAGTATTTCAGGGAGTGGGAAATGACACTGTTTCTGCCTTCAGGTGTCCAGGGGGCAGGAGACCTCGTGAAGTGCCCATGCCCTTGGCCGTGGTGGTGCTGAGCTGCAGTTCCTGGCAGAGCAGCACATTCTGCAAGGCTGGGTTACCTGCCCCCGGACTTGGGTTTGTAGAGCTCTCACATCAGCTGCTTTGTTGCAGGAGGTGGTGAAGCAGCCAAATGGACTGAAACACAGCCAGGCCTGGCATTCCCCAGGAGCAGAGGCAGTCTCTCGCTTTCTTTTTCAGTCTTGTCCTTGCTGACAGCTCTGCTGCTCACAAGCAAATGTCAGAAATGTCTTGTTTTCTTCTGCTCAGAAAGGACAGGTTTGCTTTGCAGTGAGGTCCCATCCTCTCTCTACCACTCTCCCATCTCCTCCTGCTCACTTCAGGCTGACTGTGGTCAATAGACTCTTTCTTCCTCGTGGCACCCTGACTTTGCCACAAGCCCAACAAACAGCCCAGCAAACAAAATGGGGAAGGTTTCTTTTGGTTAATGCCTTCAAATGGCTCAAAGCAGGTCTGAAACCACCAGAGCTAGCACAGGAGATCACCACAGACTTCAGCGGTTTCTACTCAGAAAGCTGAACACACACTGGATCTGCCATTTTTCCCTTCATTGAGTGGGCTGGGGGAGGAAAAGCCACTTTTCATTTCCATTTCCAGGGTTATGTCCTGTTGAAGGCACAGCTGTGGCTCACCTGCCCACAGGAGGGACAGCTTGGTGTCCACACTCACTCTGTGCCACTGACACAAAAGCTGCCAAGTCCAGCTCTGCCCATTCAGCCACTTCCAAAGCTCACAGAGCTCTCTCTGTGCCTCATGCACAGCTGTAAAAGCTGCATTTGTATTTTCCTGTGCCCCCACCAAGGTGACAAATAAAGCTCTGCAGCGTGTCCTGCCCCTCTTGTTGGGCATGCAGAGATCAGCCACAGCCCGTGCTTCCTGTTTGTAGAGCACGCTGAACATGTGCTATGGAAGTGATAAGCATCAAAGAAATTATTTTTTAAAATGCTGTTTATTGGCATGCCATTTCAGGACAAAGAGGTTTTTTTCTTCCTCCACATTATCACAGATATCACAAGAGGAACAGACCAATTAGGGCTATTCCCTGAGCCGTTCCCTCAAGGGTTTTGTGCAGGACAGTGTATTACAGGAAAGCAGCACCATTTGTACTCTAAATCATTGTACCTGTGTTGAAATATTACTGAATTAATTCCTGTGCTGGGAACAGTCATCTGGGATACAAGGGCATGTGGACAGACCCTGAGTACCAGGCTCCTGGTCCTTGCCATGGCCTGATGTTTCTCTCCTGCCATCACAACATCTTCACTGCAGCATCATGACAAAACACGTTATTCTCATCACATTCCTCCACCAAAGACACCTGGGGGAATTCTTCTGCGGCAACTAGAGAGGGACACCATGATTCCACTGTAAATTACAGCCAAAATATCTACAGAAATTGGAATCCATTGGGGCAGAAAGAGGGGGGGCATGTTCAGGTAGGAAACACTGGGTTTGCTCCTCCCTAATACACCAGCTGCATGTGATGTTTCACCCAGGTGGCCACGAGATGCCCTCTGCGGTTTTCCCAGTGCTGAGAGGTTTCATCTGGGGTGTGCTGGGCCATGGCCAGGTCTCTGGACCAAGAGAGGATGAGTTCAATGTGTTGCATCCTAAAACAGGGCTTGGTCCATGCAGGGCTCAGCAGTTCCTTACAGGAACCTCCTTGACTCCACCAGCAAAACCCCATCAGCTGAGCTGTGCGTGAGCACCCTGAGCCTGTCCTGGCCAAGCAGAGCACGAGGGCAGCTCTGACCTGAGGAGCACAGGAATTGTGTGAGGAACAGCAGGGCTGGGTTAGGGTGTTTATGGCTCTTCAAGGCTCATTTCACAAGCAGAGCCAGCCAGCCAGAAAGAGCCTTTAGAGCACCACATAACCCAAAAGTCCTGGAGCAATGAAAAGGCAGACGGAGGGCACACAGTTGTTGTTTGGGTGGGGAAAGGAGACTGCCATGCTGAAACAGAGGTGCAGAAGAGGCAGGCCAGGCTGGAGGTGTCCCTCAGCCCAGCTCAGGATGGTGCTTTGGATCTTGCTGGGTCCCTGCAGAGACACAGTGTCAGGCAGAGGAATACAGTAGGTATCACACCCCACTTATGTACCTCAGCAGTGCCAGAGGCAGGGCCCATTGGCCACGACAGCTCCTCATCTCTTTTCACAAATAACTGCTCACAGTTTGGGATGGTGCCACTGATCTCTGCCCTGCTCACCAGCAGCTGCCCCCTGCACCCAGTGCTATGGGGTCACCCCCAGCACTGGCCACATTTCCCTTCCACAGGGACCGGGCTCTTGCAGGGGTTTGTGCTGTGTTTTTAATTACAGGCTTTGATATGAAATGCTCCTGAATATGTGCTAGAGCAGCACTTTGCTCCCACCCCCTTCCAGCCTTTCTTGGTATCAGAGGCCAAACCACAATGAGGGAAATTTTTTGTTCCATATCTTTACGGTGCTTCTTCCAGTAGCACATAAAACAAATTAGCCACTTAGGCCATTATTAGGCACTTATGGCCTTTTGATGTTTATGATTTATGACAGCAATTTGCACTTATGTAGCACATTTCAGTTGAGGCTAATACGGCAATGATAGTGCTTTGCATTGCAGCCGCGTCCTCCCTCTCCAGCTCTTGAAGAGCTCTGTGAGACCACACTGGGCACAGCAGCACAGAGCTGCTCTGGGGTGCCAGGAGTCCCCTGCTGCTGGGCACCTCTGCATCTCTCCATCTCATCCCCCCAGACTGGGATCCATGCTCAGGGCCAGCCTGGCTGGCTGGGCACTGCAGCCCTGGTAGAGGAAAATGCTGAAGAACAGGCTCTGTGCAGTGCATGAGAGCTGGGTCAGCTCTGAGGTAGACACAGGTGAGTCTTTTGTTCCCTGAGCTGCTGTTTTTAGCTGCTCTTCCAGTAGCAATAACAAGCTTGTTTCTATGGCCCTGGCTGGGCAGGGAGGGTCAGCTGGGCACTGCTGTGGCTGGGCTGGGCTGCAGAGCTCAGAGCAGGGCCAGCAGGGCCAGGGGCACCACTCCTCTCCAGCATGTGGCACCTGGGATATGTTCCTGCTGCTTGGTCCCCAGCCCCAGCACAGCTCAACACGCAGCAGCCCTGTGCACTGCTGAGCCCACACTCAAAAGGAGTCACACTCTCCTGGCCTGTTCAGAGAGAGAAACCCAAAGTCAAGTGAAATACGGCAGGAATTCTTAGCTCCAGACATGGTTTATGTCCTAGAGCAGGCTGAGTGCTCCCATACAGAACCCCAGCCCACTGTCACCTACAGCGTTTCCTCTCTGTGGATTTACAGGTGATTTGGAAAGAGTTATCTGCCTGTCCTAGGATCTTATTTTCTCCCTCAGTTTTGGCATCTTGCTGCAGCTTAATTTAGCTCAGTGAGGAGACCCAGGAATGCATGCTGGGGCACAGGGAGGTGGATCTGGGCTGTCTGCTCCAGGCTTGGATGATTTCCCCTGCAGAGGGGGCGAGGGGAGTGATTTGTCTGGGTATTGGTTCCCCCAGCTGAGAGATGGGTATGTCCTTGTTTCTTCACAAGGATGCTCTCACAGGACTTGTTACTTCTTTGTGAGGTGAAAACCTCACAAGGTTCTGTCTGAAGGGCAAAGCCAGCTGGAATTTGCTGCAGAGGATGGAAGATGGGAAGGCAGGTGGAGGGTGCTGGAGCTGGGGCTGTTTCTGGCACTGTCTCCACATGGGTTGGGAGTTGCAGGCTCTTTCACAGTCCATGGAAAAATGTCTCAGTACTGTTCCCGACTCGCAGCTGCCCCTTGGGTGCTTTCCCTCCTTGCACACTCATGGGGAGAGGCTCAGAGGCAGCAGAAACAAAGATGTTCTGAGCCAGTTCACCAGGATACAGGTCTGACAAAAACTGCTAATGATGCAAACTCATTATCTGTAAACATGCCCTATTTCTTGGAGATGCTTTAGAAAATTCAACATGCTGTTGACTCAAAAGTTTATCTTTATGCAAATCAAAATGTCAACATCTGGCAGGAAGACTCATGGATTTTTTTTCAGCCTGTCTGTAGCAAGGGGCTGCCTTCTCTATTTTGGTTTTGCCCAGACACTCCTGATCATAATCATGCTAAGCACATCCTGAAGTGATTTTCCTGGTAAAGGCAAGTGTAGAGAGCTAAGCATTAAATGCTCTTTCAAAGCCACCAGGAATATCAGTGTTTGCTTGTTTTCCGGTCCGTAACAGATGCTGGCATTCAGCATTTGGAGTGCCTCCGGAAAAAAGGAAAAAACAAAGATTGCCACGACAAGGTTAGCAAATGACAGTTATTTGTCAGTAAATCTCTTCCCCTGCAGTGAGCTGCTGCTTGTGAATGGGAGCTCGTGGCTCCCTGTGTGCACACAGAGGGGCTGTGGTGGCACAGTGTGACAGGCACAGCTCACCCAGAGCCACCACGCTCTCAAACACTTCACAGCACCACTGGGGTGCTCAGACCCATCCACACTGGCAACCTCTGGCACACATTAAAGGTTCTTGGGAGGAATCAGGCACTGCCTGCAACGGACCCTCTGCTCACTGGCACTGGCAAAACCACTCAGGCAATACAATTGTGAGCTCTGCATAACTCTGAGTTTAAGAGAGCTTTAAGAGATATTTAAGTGTAGCATATTCACCCACACACACCTGCACACTCACACAAAGGATCCAGTGCCAAGTTCTGCAAGTGTGAGGTCCTTCTATTTGTGCTCAGCACAACCTGCTGGTGACCTGCCCTGCACAAGTGCCCAAACAGCCCCCCCTGGCCTCACCTGCCCATTGTGGGCGTTCTCCTTCCACCCCATGCCCGTGCCATCCCCTCCTCCTGTGCCCTCCTGGATTTCCTTCTCTCCCTCCTTCGCAGCCTGGGAATTAAAAATGCCATCTTTTCATCAGCTTCCTTCCCTAAAGTGTGTCTCAACAACTGCTTTCCTATTTCTTATCAAGCACCCCACAGCTCTTGCCTCTAGATTCCCTCTTGGGACAGATCTGCTCTCAGTCATGCCACGAGCACCAAGCCCTTCCCACGTGCTGTGCTCCAAACATATTCCAGCCTATGGGAAATGCAGGAGAAAGCAGCTCTTCTGTGCTGCTTGGCAATGTGCAATTAGCTTGAAGCACTGACGTATAAATAAAAAACAGTGGATGTGCACATAAACAAAATCTATTACATCTTCTGCTTTCTGGAGTCAAGTGCTATGCTGGGAAAACATTACCTCTTCATCAAGTTTTATCTCTGGCTATCAATTCATTGGGCCAACCAAAAAGCCTTAGAGGAAAGACACAGATTTTCCAAGTTTTGTTTTCAGGGCTGGCGTCAATCCTCTCAATCACCATGAAAATGGGGTTCAGAGCAAGACTGGGAAAATGCAAACCCAGTGGCGCCCAGCAGAGCTTTGGTGCTCTCCCCTTCCACCAGCACATTCAAGCCTTACCATGGGGTTCCAGTCACATTCCTGCCACCAGTGCAGGACAGGACATTGCCAGTGTCCTCAGGTTGTATGTCAGCACAGGCTGTATGTCACCACAGGCCACTCCTGCAGAAGGAAAAACATTGCTGCAAAGGGTTCACAGGCTGATGTTTTGGTAGTGAGAGTGTTACTTTTTCCCCTCATGGCTATAAATCTATAGGTTACACTCTTCTCAGTGCCACGGGGAAAACGCTCTTTTATGAGAAAGGCGAAGAGTGAGCAAGCTGATGAGGGATATTACCCTTGAAAGAGGCTGGGACACACTGGCACAGTCAGGAAGCCTTTGGGCCAGTTGCAGAATTGATTTTGCTTTTCTCAGACACAAAACATGCTCCAAACACGGGCTGGCTGTTGACTGGGCACATGCTGGTCTCACCAGGACAATGGGGGAGTTAGCTGCAAAGCAGAGCATGCACTGCTGTGCTGCAGCCCTGGCCACGAGCGCTGCCTCTTTCACCTGCCCTTCTCCAGGTGCTGGATGTCAGCCCCAGGCACCAGAGCCTCACTGGCCTGGCCTGAACAGCCCCTGTGGTGATTTCTAACAGGGCACTTTGGGGTTGCTTTAGACCACAAAAAGGCAGAACTGGCCACACGTCCCTGTTGGCTTTGCCAGAGCTCCTGTGGCTTTGCCACATCTGATGGTTGTAATTGATACTGGGTCATCCTTCAGCTGCCCTCAAAATCTCCAGGTAAGCACTGGGCTCAGTTGTGCTGAGGGTTTCCCACCCACACAGCCATAGCACACCTGGCAGTGTCACCTGGGCTTGGGCTGAAACAGGAAATGGCTCCCTGGTTCGGAGATCACCAGGATGTTGTGTCCCTGGTGCTGGAAGGACACAGCTGGTGGCTTCCTCAGCACCGTGAATTGCTTCCTCATCACCCCCAATCCTTCTCTTCCCTAAGCACTAAGGTTTGGGTGAGACTGGTGAGATTTGGTGCTTTTCCCTCAAACCCTGAGGATGCAGTCCAGTGACAGGTTAAAATTTGTCTGCAGCCACAAGAGCTGGCAAAGGGCTTTCCTCTGCAACACCTGGTAGAGCCCCAGATAAACATGAGCACAGGTGGTGAAACTGTAAGAAAAAGCATTAGAAAATATCACAGTGCAAATAAACTGCAAGAGAAGATGAGGCAGGAGCTGCAATAAGCAATATTTGAAGGACTTCCCTTCTCCAACAGCGTGTTTGTTCCAGCACTGTGCTGGTCCTGGTGCTGGCTAATTCCCCTGATGGAAGATTTCTGTTGTGGTCAGAAGGCAAGCTCCAGACTAACCCACTGAACGTGCAGGCAGGCTTCAAGCTATCTACCACAGCAGCTTTGGCAGTGAACGCTGACCCGGGGGGCCATGGAAGGAGCCAAAAAATGATGTTACCCATTGCCAGAGAAATACATCACAGCACACAAAGCCTCGCTGCCAGATATACCTTGGGCTGGCCACAGCCAGGAGCTGCAGAGCTGGCCCCGTCACAAAGGCTGCTGACAAATGACAAATCCAGACAGATGAGGAGGAGCAGAGGCAGCCCAAGCCACAAGAGAGGCCATTGTGAGGCTGGCAGGGAGCGCAGGCGCGCGTGCCAGGCTCCTTTGTCACCCTGCTGCCACTCAGGGCAGGGACAGAAGTTGACAAAGGCTCCTCAAAGAAAGAATCATCTCTCTGTGTGTGAAATGCAGTTTGCAGTTGTGCTTGGCTGATGGGGTTCAAGTGCAACTTGTTGCGCCAGCACTCCAAATAGAAAGCCTCGAAAGGAAGAATTCTTAAAATACTTCATTGGAGATATTGTGACTGTCTCACTCAAAGGGAGGTGGAAGGCAAGGGTGGCTCAGGAGGTGGGGTGGGGAAAACAGAGAAAAGGAAGCATAGAGGAGCTATATTATGCAGAAACTACATCCTAGAAAAGTGTGTAAACTAAACTATACCCCAGAAAAGCAAGAGACTGGCAGTTATCCTGTGAAACCCGTCATTCAGGGGTGTCAGGGTTAAAATTGGAATCTTAAAGGTTTACCTATCTTCTAGGAATTGAGCTGGGACACAGCTGAGAACCTGTTATGCTTAGACTTGCTCTCTTTATGGCCTGGGTCTCCAAATCAGTCAGAGCAAATACTTTGCTATGCATATGTGATAACACTCACAAACATAATCATAAATGTGAAGATCTTGGCAGTGTCTTGATCTCAAAAGGATTGTGATTTTTTTTTTGCTGTTTAGTTTCAAGCAAGGAGGGATTATACCATGGAGTTTAGCAGAGTTGGGCTGCCTCTTAGATTTATAATCCTTCCTTTGCTTTATGCTCAGGATAAATGTGATACTGTTTCCAGCCTCGTGGCAACCCTGGTGCTCAAGGCGTCCAATTCTGCAAAGCACTTAAGCATATGCTTAGCACCAGGACTAGCACATCAAGCACATGCTCATGTTCCTTGACTTAAGTGAGATTAGCACGTGCACTGAGAGCTGGGAAGGGTCTGAGGAGTTGTGTGCAGTGCCTGGCTGTGAGCTTGTGTCAACAGGCTCTGCAGAGCAGGAGACAAATTGACCACGTCCTTCAAATTAAGCATGTGCTCAAGTTACCTGCTCAAATGAATTCTTATTCTGTTACTGCAGGGCAGCAACAGACACCATATCTTCAGGCAAGGCCCTCAAATAGCAGCAAAACCAGCCCCAAAACCAGCCCCAAAACCAGCAGGAGGCTCAAGGGGAGCAGGGCAGGGTACTGGATCAGTCCCAGGGATGATGAATACAAAAGCTCTGTGGGAAGCTTTGTTACTCAACATGTTTATCCCTCTTGAAAAAACCTCCTCTCTCTGCAGCTACAGCAGAAGCTGATCCAGACCATCTTTTGCCCTTTCTGAAGTCTAGCCTGGTTTACTTTGCATTTTCCTGTCTAAAAGCTGTCTAACATCCTAGGTCATTCACAGAGGTACAGAGTGGGTTGGGTTGGAAGGGATCTTCAAAATCATCTCACCCCAGGCCCTGCTGTGGCCAGGACACCTCCCACCATCCCAGGCTGCTCCAAGCCAACATCCAGCCTGGCCTTGGGCACTGCCAGGGATCCAGAGGCAGCCACAGCTGCTCTGGGCACCCTGTGCCAGGGCCTGCCCACCCTCACAGGAACAATTCCTTCTCCATATCTCATCCATCCCCGCTCTCTGGCAGTGGGAAGCCATTCCCTGTGTCCTGTCCCTCCATTCCTTGTCCCAAGTCCTTCTCCAGCTGCCCTGGAGCCCCCTCAGGCACTGGAAGAGGCTCTGAGGTCTCCCCAGAGCCTTCTCCAGGCTGAACAACCTCAACTCCCTCAGTCTGTCTCTATAGCTGAGGTGCTCCATGATAGCTTCTGATAGTTTCACCTTGCAGTAACTTTCACCCCAGACAGAAAATTCACATTTAACCATTTAACCAGTGCCATAAAGACATCAGCCTTCCTTGCCCAATTTTGCCAAGTGTGAGAGTTAGCTGTGGGCACCAGTATTCCTAGTGCAGCTCTCTGAGCTATGTTTTTTTTTGTGTGTTTGTGTGTTTCATTTTTTTGTTTATGGATGGCTTCAAGTAGAGATACCAAATACCAGAGTAGCACTTTCTAGCATTCTGCTCTGCTTGATTTAGAAATAAGCTGTTACATGACCCATAAAACACATGAAGCCTGGTGACCCCTCACCTTCTCCTGTGGCAACCTTTTGAAGTTTAATAGAAGTGAAAGTTGGGAGCCTTTCCCTTGTTGAGTAGATTAATGCCATCTCACTTTTCTGTGTGTCTACCTTTTCCATCATGTAAGAAACAAATACATGTGAGTGTCCCCATCTCTCTGTAAAATTTAGCTGGAAGTGGCCAATGGTCCTTGAGGCAGACACACAGTGTGTGGTACCTGAGGCTGATTTCTCAAGCAATTGGCTTCATAGACAGGAGGAAGTGGTCACTGGTTGGGAGTTAAGCAGCACACAAGCAGAAGGCAGCCCTGGCTGGGGCTGGTGGGAAGGAGTAGGGTCCCTGGGACACGCCTGGAGCTATCCCAGCCACAAGCAGGAAAGCCAGCTGGGAAGCATAAAGCCCTGGTCCTGTCTGTGCAATAAATAAATGATGAACACACAGGAATAGCAAGAGGTTCTGCTGACGAAGATGCTCCTTTCTCATGACTTTGAAGCCTCCAGCTGGTGTCTAGGGAGGAGCTGGAGGCCCAGGAATCAATCCCCAAGGCAGAAAACCCCCTTTCCAGCCACACTTGGCTGTACATGTGTATTTCTGCACCCAGCAGTGTGAAAATCCAATGGTATCGACGGGACGATGCAGGAAATACAGTGTCTCAGCCCAGCAAAGCCCAGATCAATCAGCTAATTACTTCATAGGAGGTTTGCAGCAGGCAGCCTGCTGGCCTCTGACAGACCCTCTCAGCAGCCCATCTGCTGCCAGGCTGAGCGTTTTGGGCTTTCCTGGAAAGCCTTTAGTGCAGGCCCTGAGGGGATCTGCCAGCGGGGAGAGCTGTTCTCTCCTGTCACGGCCTGGGTGGATTTGCTGGTTGCCTCTCTGTCTGCCTCAGTGGGCTCAAGCAATCTCACTGAATCTGTTCTTATCGATTTAGGAAAAGGCTTTGATTCTGAAAACTGCAAGCTCTTACTCACGAAACTATGACAACTTGGTATTAGCTGCAAATCAATGACCTTTTTAAATGCAGTCTAAGCAACAAAACTCACTTACTGCTAAACCCTGATAAGCCTGGTTCTGGGACAAGTCAAACCTTTATCTTAACTGCCATATGATCTTTTCCAGCCTGATAGTTCCATTTACTGTATCAATAAGGATTATAACCCATCTGCAGTGAGATTTTACCCTCCCTGGAAGCTCTTGTACAGCAGATGATATTGAAAAGGAAATATTTTTTTAACTTCTCTTCGTACCAAGTATTTTCCAATATATTATTCCTATTCCCTGTTTCTTTTCCAGCCCCTTCTGTCTGCTTTCCTGATCCTGACTGTTCTCAGGCCGAGCAGAAACTGTGAGCACACCAGAGAATGTTATTCAACGTGACAGAGCTGTGGTTGGGATGGGGCTCGTGCTGCTCCACGAGTGGTGACCACAGACTGTGGGTGTCTGCCTGCAAACACCAGCCCAGGGACACCTGTGGCCTCCTTCCTCCTGGGGTTCCTTATCCACGCTTCCCATCAGTGGGTGGCAATAATCCATCAGGACTGGCATTGCTTGGACTGTGACAGCAAGATGGACATCATCAGGTTAAATACAGAAGTTTTTTGGTGGAGTGATCCATAACATAATCCCTCCTCTTGAATTTTGGTCTCCCGCAACGTGGGTGCTGAGTCTGTTCCCCAGTGAAACTCCCCTCGGGCTCCTTCTACCTGGGCACCTTTGGGTGGCATTTAGCCCCCAGCTCCCTGTGTGGGCATTTGGAATGAGACACCTAAACACCTTCCCAGTGTGGCAGCTTCAGCTCAGCAGCTCAGGAATTTGGGAGGCTGCTCCCAAATAAGAAGCTGGTGCAGCCAGATGCCACCTCAGGCCAGCTGGGTGTCACCACAAAGCAGCAAGGCAGAGCCTGAAGACTGGAGGCACTGGAGCACCCCCGCCCAGGCTCTGCAAATGCCAGGGGAGCCGGTAGAATAATGGGTCCATTTATTCCCCCAGGGGGGAAATGTCAGAAAACACTGAAATGAGAAAAAAATTGCCTCTTTGTTCTGCAAATGGTCGTCATTGTGAGAAAGTTTATCCACCCTCTGGGAATTCATTCAGCATCATCAAAGAGAGGCTTTACAAAAGTGACTTCTTATTTACCCACAGTAATTTTGCTAAATAATTCCTTCAGTAGAAGGAAGGTGGAGTTACCCACACTGAGAGGTGCTGTGTCTCTGCTCTGCAGAGCTGCAAAGGTACATGGTAGGGGAAGCCTGCTCCTATTCAGAAGTGATTTAAGCCACCGTGAAATGCTGTAGGAGCTCCCTCAGCCATGGGAATGCACTCACAAGGGTCAAGCTGTTCAATGGAGTGTTTCCACAGATTTTTCCACCCTTCCCATGAAAGAGTGGTTAATAAGATGTTTGTGTACACAGGACTTAACAACTTTAAAATGCACTGGCCAGCCATGACCAGCCTGTGGGAGGCCTGGGGACAGCACAGAACAGCCACGTGTTTTTAGAAGGATGTTTTATTTATGGTATTCATGGCTGTTGCCATTACAGGCCCTGCTAAGATCAGACCTTACTGTGAGTATATATCCACTGAGAAAATAACTCTGGCCCCAAAGACCTTACACTGAGCACCTCAAACAGACATTTTCTCATGGAAAGCATTTTCCTGCTCCAACAAAGTGTTGGTTACTGATTTATGTAAAAAAATAATTTAAAAAATCTTGTCTTTTTGCCAGATTCATACCTTCACACTTATAAAAATTACTACATTGAATCCAACCGAGTAAGAAAATAGATGTTTCTTCAGCCTTCTTGAAGATTTTAACTTTTTTAAGCTTTGAGGCTGCATTATAGCCAAGTTCTGGTCAAACCACAACCCCACTTCTTACAAAAGAGCTTCTGGGATAACCAAAGGCTGTAAAGTTAGCCTTTCTTGGCAATAACCCCACCTTGAGCAGCTCTCCCACTCTTCTCCAAGACATCCATCAGTCCCCATGCAGTCACCCCAAAAGGCACCAGGAATGACCACCCCAGGGCATGTGGGGTGCACAGAGAAGGCTGCCCAAGGCTGTGTTGGGACAGATGGGTGTGGGGCTCCTTACACAAAGCCAAGCTCACAACTGGGCTTCAGACAGACATTAGCAAAAAGTGACTTATTTTCCACTGAAATCAAGTGCAAAAGGGGAACCCCCAGCCCCCACCCCCCTGGCCCCGGTTCTGAGTAATTTTGCAGCTTAGGAATATTTCACATTCTTCTCTCACCATAATGTGAAGGCCAGATATAACTTACTGATTAATGGGGGCCATGGAGTGCAATAAATGCAGCTTTAAAGGAAATTCATTTCGCAGCAAGCACAATCAGTCTTTCAGAACCCCACCCCCTGTATACACTGGATATTTTTGCCTGCAAATTTAAGAGTGCCTGAGGGAATTAGGTACCCAAGTCTCATCCAGAGTCTGTGGGGTTTGGCTTTTTGGTTCCTAGAAATGCCTCTCAGCCCCTGGGGATGTGTCCCAGTCTGCCCTCTCAGTCTGGGCTCTTGCAAAGGTAGGCTCCCTAAAATACTAATAAAAGCTTTTCACTCGTGTTTTTTGGGTTTTTTACTATGTTTTACTAGTGGAGGGGTGAGCTGGGGTCGCACAAGCACCATGTGAGTGCTGTGGCTGGCCTGAACTCCCCAGAGCATCTTCACCTGTGGCCAAAACAAACCAAACTCAGGAAGGGAAGCACTGCTGCTGAGGAGCACGAGCACACTTGGTAGTGAGAGGGGTTTTAGTGCTTGGGGAAGTAGCTGATGGGACTTATCTGGTGGTTTGTGAGAGGAAAAAGTGACTTACGATACAAGGTATGAGAAATGTCAAAAGAGGAGCAGAAATTGCGCACTATAAATATTCACTGAGAGTCACACAGCCAAAATTGTACCCCCAAGCTGCTTGGATTAATTAATCATCATGTCCAAATTACAAAGGTCCTGTGAGCTTTTCAGGTGAGTATTGCACATGTGGGGGAAACCAGACTAGTGCTGGACCCCCAGCCCTGGGTGCTCACATGGTTTTATGTACCAGGGCATTCACTTGTTCTTACTCCTTGGTGAAGCGGAATCACAGAATCGTTTAGTTTGGAAAAGCCCTCTAAGATCACTCTGCTCAACCATCCTCCCACACCAACCCATGTCCCCAGGTGCCACATCCACAGGGGTTTTAAATCCCTTCTGGGATGGTGACTCCATTATTGTCCTGGACAGCCTGTTCCCATGCATTACAGCCTTTTCAGTGAAGAAGTTTTCCCTAATATCCGATCAAAGCCCACCCTGGCCCAGCCTGAGGCCATTCCCTCTCCTCCTGTCCCTGTTCCCTGGGAGCAGAGCCTGATTCCCCCCCGGCTGTCCCCTCCTGGCAGGGAGTTGTGCAGAGCCACAAGGTCCCCCCTGAGCCTCCTTTTCTCCAGGCTGAGCCCCTTCCCAGCTCCCTCAGCTGCTCCTGGGGCTCCAGACCCTTCCCAGCTCCGTTCCCTTCCCTGGACACGCTCCAGCCCCTCTGGAGAAATGTCTTTTCTGTTGTGAGGGGCCCAAAACTCACCCCAGGACTGAAGGTGCCGCACAGGTAGGAGGTTTTAAAGAAGAGCGAGGGGGATGAAAGAAGCCAGGACATCTACCTTCAAATACTGCACTGGGAGCTTCTGGTTGCTGAGCACTTGGGCAGGAAGGTTCCTCAGGCAAGTGTCAGGTCCCTGCCTGTCCTGGGGGAAGCCTCCTGCCTCTGCAACCTCAGGTGCTGTTTTGTGCAGTAACCCTCTCCTTTCCCCAGCAGCAGAGTGCAACAGACACACTTAGGCCAGCAGTGAAACCACAGCACTCGTTCTGCCTCTGGGATCTCCCTGCAGAGGCCTATGGGCCTGACACTGAGGACCCTGAGCCTGAGCTGGGCACTGAGGCCCCACCTGAGCATACAAAACCCCTCAGGACTGGGATCACTCTGACAGGTTTGAATCACTGATATGTGGGAGAAACAGCTGCTATTTAGTGAGATTAATTCATTCCTTGCTCTCCTCTGACAAACAGGAGAGCTGGGGTCATGTTGGAAAGCAGCACTGTGCCCAGAAGGAGCCACAGAGCGCCCTGGCCCCTGCTCAGCCAGTGGGCCTATGCTCCTCTGGGCTGAGAACAGCACTGCTAGTTCAGTTCTTCTGCAGCAAACTGGCACTTACTAAAACCTGGTTCCACGCTGTATAATTTCTATGGCTTTTATTAATGCAGACAGTATAGGCTCCATAAAGAAGAAAAATTACCAGTGGAAGATAAAACTAAAATACTAGTTGCATTACAATCACATTCTAGTGCTGCAATAAATTGCATGAAGCCAATAAAGCAAAACTAACTGAAGATATTTGACACAAACCAAAAATGAAATGAGAGTCATTATGTAGTCTGCTACAGGGACCTGCCTTGATGTAGTTAAAGCAATAAACTACCTGGGAGTAATCTTTATTTATTTTAAATTGCATATTCCAATTGCAAAGCTGTTTCTGGCATTTCTGCCACACTTACTTTGCTCTGCTCAGAAAAAGAATTACATGTCTGGATAAGTCATGTCCTATTAAATGTGCATCATATCTGCAGCACTCATAAGTCACTTGAGTCATAATATTGTTTATTCTAACATTAGTCATTATTTTCTGTCATAAATTAGCTATTCTCCAGAAGAGTGGAAACGAGATGGAGCCAAGGTTGCAATTATTTCTTACATCCATGTTGGCACACGGAATAGATTAGGTGGCTATCTCTACAGAGGAGTTATCATCATCGGGCCACAGGTCAATTATAACAAATGTATTCATGCCGTTAGCCCCCAGGTATCTTCAATAATAAGAGTTTGCATTCCTTTCCCTCCCTAATTATTCTCCTCCATGGTCTGGCTGACCCACACATGTGTCAAAATAAGCAGCAGTGCCTTTTGCAATATTCAAGGTTAAACCCTCCCAGCCATCATTTCCTGCCAGCCCCCTCTTATCCTCCTGCCCACGGGATATTTGCATGCAAATACGGTGCACGGTGTGTCTTTACCATGCAGCCAGTCCTGCTGCTAATTAATTGTCTGTTGTGCTGCCTTTTTGAGCAGAGGGAGCAGCCCTCCCCCCTGCTGCCAGCGAGGGAGGGGATGTGATTCCAGCCCCCCAGTTCCAGCTGGGCTGAGCTGGTGCTGGAATCTCCCTGTACCCAAGCCTTGAGCAGGACCAGGCCACATCCCCAACCTGGACCTGCCCGGACCCTGCCTGGGGAAGAAGAAAAACCGACAGCTCGGACCTGCTGTGCTTCACCACTGAGCTCAGGGCTCTGGAAGCACACCCTGATAGAGCGCTTTTGGTTGGGATGCATTAAGCCTTGTTTGTACACAAACCCCTTTTAGTTAAAATGGAGTGTTTTGCCCCAAAGGGAGTGGGCCATTATAGCAGTGAATGGTGCTTTATAAGACAGCTCATTCCCTCAGGGAAGAGGCAATCAGTTGCCCCAGCTGAAGACACATTCATACTCGAATTAAAAACCTTCAATAGCTGTTCTTCTAAATTGCCTCTCATACAGAGCGAGATGACAGCCTAAAAAAAAAAAGAGAAAAAAAAGAAGAAAAACAGCCAACTTGCACATCAGTTTGTTCCCTTAATAACACACATATCCCCCTGGGAATTTGAAAACAAGAGCTCTGCTTCTTCAAGGCTTCAGGTGCCCATGTGGGACCAGCTGTGCAGAGAAGAGAGAAGAAGCTGGGCTGCCTCAGACCCATCAGCATCCTGTGCCAGGATCAAGTGGAGAAGCTCTTCACAGAATCATAGACTGCTTCGGGTCCAAAGGGACCTTAAAAACCATCCCCTGCCATGGGCAGGGACAGCTCCCACTATCCCAAGCTGCGCCAAGCCCTGTCCAGCCTGGCCTTGCACACTTCCAGGGCAGCCACAGCCCCTCTGTGCCAGGGGCTCAGCACACCTTGCTCTGATCTGGGCTGGTTTTCCTCCATCACAGCCAGGTTGCCTTTCCAAGGGGACATGAACAGGTGACTGTTCCATGTACTGTTCCCTCCTATTTTGAGCATGATGGGAAGGACCAGAAGTCTGTATCATCTCATTTTTGGACACTGACTGAGAGCAAGTATCTAAAAGAGACTGTAAATCCAGGGCAAGCCCATATGGACAGATTCCATGTGGGATTCCCTGCACAGTCTCTCCACATCTGGTGATCCACAACTTCCCAGCTCCAGAGACACAGATAATGCCATCACATTTAACAGCTATCAACAGATTTTTATCCCACAAGTTCAGACTGTAACTGGATAAAGCTGTGTCAATATTTTGTGTCCAAGGTGTTGTGTGACAGCAGTTTCAGCTCAGCAACAAGCAGGAAAAGGCAACATCTCCACTGGGATTTTGGCCCTGCTTTGGCTGCTGGCTCCATGTTCATGGAAAAGATTGAGGAGAGGGACACAAGCAACCTATGCAAATGTTGAATATTATTTTTTTAGTATTTTAAAAATAAAACACCATAAGTCCATGTACCAAGGACATAGCGTGCCCCTTTTTCCATGGAGCCTGCCCTTGCCAGACTCAGACTTGGTGCTCACTGCCTTCCCTTCCTTACCCCTCGTTATAATTAAAACATAATAAAAATGACAAGAAGGCTTTTTACACCTAGAAAATACCTTCTCTAGTGCCTTATTGAAAGAAATTTAATATGTCCTCTTTCTGCAGCTTTGTTTGGCTGGGTGGGAATTCAGAGGCACCCTTGTTCCCACTGAAGCCAGTGGCAGGACACAAAGCAGAAAGGCCCTGGCAGAGCTGGCTAACACACCTCAGGAGCTGATGGGGGCAAAAAGAAATAGAAATAAAGGAAACCTAAGCAAATTTAATAAGAGAAAAACACTGCTTTTCACAACTATTCTGCTTGCTTCTTGGTGGGTTTGCTAATTTACATGTCATTTCCATACAGACACAGGAATACACAGACATTGCAGAGGGAGGTGGAGTTCTTGGCTTGGAAAGTGCCACATTTTCTGAATTTAAACAATATTTGCAAACTTTCTGAACATGGGGTCTCTGTTCCAAGGCTGGGGCTTGTTTTACCTGGCCATGCCCAGCCCATGCTGTGCCAGGCCTTACAGCTGCAGCTGTACTTGCTGGGGGCTGAAACCACCTCAGCTCCTGGTAAATCAGTGAGTGCTTGTGTTATGAGAACATTTGCAAGTATACAGCTCTTCACCTCACCTGAAGTTCTCCCAAAAGGTGGTGAGAGCCATGGGTGCACTGGCCAACCTGCCAGGACATCCTTGCAGCACATCCTGGCAACAGCAGCCACTCTCCCTGGAAGCAAGTGGGCTGGAGGTTTTGCTTTCTGTTTGCAGAGTAAATAAGAGCCAGAAATGTGCAATTCCACTTCAGTGCAGAATCAAGAGGTCTCATCTTGTGGCTGAAGCATTCACAGTGCTGAGCACAGGTGCCCTCCTATTCACCTTTAAAGTCTGCATCCTTTCTGTGCTTCCCACGCGTCCTTTGCCTTCACCTCCAGGATGTCTGTCTTGCTTTTGAAATATCACTGCTCCCCTACTGTTAAAGTATGTGGAAGGATGAATCTTTTATCTCCCTTTTCTATTTGGGAGGTTAATTCTAGGTTATTTGGCTAGTTTTAAGACGTTACAAAAGCATCCTCCTGGTGGGATTTAAAGATGACAACCCTCCAGTGTTATTTCAATGCAGGTAATGGCAAGTAGATCCCCCTGCTTCCTTTACACACTGTTTGGAGGAAAAGCCTGTCTGGAATAAGGATGTAGAGATAAGAAGAGATTAGAGATTCAAGCTGAAGGCAGCTTGCTTGCATGGAGAGCACAGGGAGCAGCACAGCTGAGCCCAGCTCTGCCCTTGTGGGCAGCGCTTCTGCAAATGATGCCTCAGAGCAGCTGTGGCTGCACCTCCTGGCTTTGGAGGATGTTCCCTCCAACAGAGAGGCTTCCTGCAGCCCCCTAGACTGAGCCCTGGCTGCAAATCCTGGCCTGAGCTCCATAAGAACATGAGAACTGTTTCTGCTACTCGTGGAGCCAGGTCCACCCCAGCCAGGCACAGTTTGGGCTGCAGGCTGCCCTCCAGGGATGTGCTGTAAGCCATCCCATAGACCTTCCCACTGGAAAAACATGGGGCTGGATTGAACTGAAATTGCTCAAAGAAAGCTGGAGAGATTTCCATGGTATTTCCCCCATGTAAAAAAGAACTTGTAACAAAATCAGTGATTTCTGAAAAATGCTGATGTTGTTGCCAATGTGCATTGCTGTTTTAGAGGTAATTTGGGTGTAAATTTTTCAGTTTTCCCAGGTTGCTTGGCATAACTCAAGAACTCTGCGGGTCTGAAGCACCAGCCTGACTCAAGCTGCTCAGCCCACTCCTGAGAGCCTGATCATACCCAGAGCTGAGTGCATTATTCTCTTCTGCTTTGTTTCTCAAACACTGAGGAGAGCTCCAACCTCATACAAAGTTGAAGTCATCTAATTTTCTGGATCAAAGTGTCTCCTGTTTTTGTTGTAGTGAAGCAATTTGACACTTTTGGTAATACAAACATTTCCAACTCTAATTAGAGGGCCAGCTGTTCTCAATATCTCCAGAAAACTCTTCCAGATTAGCACAAGAACATGGCCAAAAATCACAGGACACCAGAGGATGTGAATATTTCCTTCCAGCAGGGCTCTTCTGTCTGCTCCAGCTCCCCATCCCCCTGCTCAATACTGACAGAGGAGCTACAAAAATTCCTGGTTTTTGTGGTTGCCAAAGGCAGCAGCGAGGCCAGGGGAGAGTGCTGCTGCAGGCTGAGGACCAACATTGAACGGGTCAGTCCCTTCAGCCTCTGCAGAAGATGAGCAGGGACCAGGGCCAGAGGAGCTCTGCGCTGCTGCTCCCGGCCTCGGATCCAGCAGGACAAGAAGCAGATCCAGAGCAGGAAAGGTGAGACTAGCTGCCTTTGTGCCATGAAGTTCTGGAACTGTTTGGAAGGTGCCTGAGGTGTCCCCTGCTGGGCTGGGGCCGTGTGCCAGGACAGGGCTTGGCTGTGCGTCAGTTCTCGTCACTCTGAAGCTGCAGGAGCAGAGCCTGAGCTCAGCCTTGGGCAGGGGAGAGCATTAAGGGAGCCAGTTGTGCCAAGACATGGAGCTGTGAACACAAAACTAGAGACAGACGGCTTTGGCTCCTCTTTCCATGGGCTGGTCAGGGAGCAGCAAGCTGCAATCCTGTCTCAGTTCCTCCCGGAAATCGGGGTGACAGCAGCAGTTTATGGGAGCTGCTATGGCCAGGGCTCGGTGGGGCTGTGCTCAGACTGTGTCCATCTTGCAGGGACTGGGGAGATGAGCAAAGCTCCATCCTGACCCTGCAATACAGAGAAAGATGCTGCATCCAGCAGCTGGTCAGACAAGGGCTGGATCCGAGCCGCAGGCACCGCGGGCTCTCACTCGCGCCTGCAGTACCGAAAAGCAATTTATTCATTTTGTCTCCTGAACAAGTATTAAGATGAATATCAAAACATAATTGTCTCAACAATCTTTGGGCTTTTACTTATCAGCTGATGATAAGGCTGTAGAGGGATATGTTCATTTGTCTGCAGATCTCTGTAATCCTATTAAGTTTAGAGTGATAACTGTTAAACTGTACATATACACAGCCGTGCACACATTTGTTGAGGAAAGGATTCAACACACACATACACTGGCAACACTCTCTTGGTACAATTCCCTGCTGGACAGCCAGGCTAAGTGCCTCTGTATGGACAGCCCACCTCGATTAGCCATGGATCACTCAGGGTCAAGGACCCCTCCTAGCAAAACATCAGGAATGCTGCTGGAACTAAACTGGGCAAAAAGAAACATTTCCCCTTGCATTTTATTCTGAATTTCCTTGTGAGAAGAGGGAATTCTCCTGGCTCTGTGTTCCATGCCTGGATTCTGTGGGACCAGGCTGGGGCAGAGCTGCCCTCACCTGATGCTTAAATCTACCACTGGAGCCTCCATCAGCACTGTCCATGGGACTGCAGCACCCCGGGACAAATCCACAGGAAACAGGAGGTTTCTCCCCTCTTCTAGGCTGTATCTAAAACAGGAAAGCCCATTTGGGAAAAAAAACCACAGAGATTTTCACCCACCAAAAATAAATGTCCTGGGCTTCAATAGCAAAGGAAGAGCAAGGCTGATGCTTTCAGCCCCAAACCTGGCAGTGGCACAGGTTGGCTTTTGCTCCAAAAGCTGGATTTCAGTATCTGCTGGTGCAGGACAGCCTGACAGCCTGTGGCACAGTGTGTGGCCTGGCAGGGTGTGACACTGCCCACAGGGAAAGGGACACGACCCCGCTGTGACCCAGCCCTGGCTGGCTGCAGGGCTCAGGCAGTGACCTGGCCACGCTACCACAGCTGTGGGACTGTGTGATGTGTCCAGAGCTGACACACCACTGCCTCACCTCCCTCCTGGCTCTCCTGCCACTGGAGACAATCTCCAGCCCAAGGAATGTTTCTGCTTGGTGCCTCTTTGTCCTGGGAATTCACGTGGCACCAACCCACTGCCCCTTCCAGGGAGGTACAGCCACACCACTGTTTACAGCCAGGTCCATCCCTGCCCCTTCTCTGTGCTTGTCCTGGAGTACCCTCCTGCTGTGCAGGCACCCAACACACCTGCAATATCCACCACAAACCATTTTATGCACATTGCCTCTCTAAATTACTCTGAATTCATTCTCAACAGTTTTTCCAGATACCTCCTAGTCTTAAAAAAACCATTTTCAAAACAAAGGTATCACAGCCAACAAGCTGGGAATAAGGACTCACATCCTGAGTTTCTCCCTCCAAAGCCTTGGCTGCTGCCTGCTGAAGGAGCTGGAAAAGCTGTGGGAGACCACCCAGCCAGCACACATCCCACTCATGGAGTATCTCCCTTCGTTTCCAGGCTTCAAATTTGATTCCAGCTGAGCATTTTTCATACAACCACAGAACAGTTTGGTTGGAAGGGATTTTTAAAGGCCATGCAGTCCAAACCCCCTGCAGTGAGCAGGGACAGGAACTTGACCCGACTGCTCAGAGCCCTGTCCAGCCTGGCCTTGAGTGTGGCCAGGGATGGGGCCTGCATTGCCTCTCTGGGCAGCCTGGGCCAGTGTTTCACCACCCTCATGGTAACAACTGGCCATGGATTCCCATTTTTAACTCTCCTCTGCCCCACATGTGCACAAATATCTGCAGCTGGAGCTTGCCAGTGCCTTGGTGCCAGGAGCATCAGTAGCAGGTGGCGTGGGACACTGAATTTTGGATATCAGTAAACCTGGCTGTACTGTACTTACAACACTGGTAAGCCTTTAGCCTGCCCTGAGGTGGGAAGGGTTCCTGGGACATATTTCCTTCTTTATCCAGGCTGAGAGGCACACAGGCACACAGCAAGGAGCTGTAATTTATTGTGGCTGGGGTAAGTGAGGCTGTCAGGAGGCAGCCTGGACAGGGCTCATTCCCTGCTGGGTGCTGGGAGAGGAGCAGAAGCTTCTCCCTGACTCCTGTTAAACACTGAGCTGAAATGCAAAGTGATGGGAAAATATAAGGAAAATAAGGCAGGAAGTGGCATTAGATACACTGATAATTTGGGCAAATCACTCCTATGGACTTTCTTTGATTACGTTATCTGTTCAGTCTTCCTTACTAAGTGCTGCTATCACATAAGCATAATAAAACAAGAATATATAAATGGAAGGAATTAAGAGCCATCCTATTGGGACCAATTTAATCTTTGCTTCATTTAAAAGGAGAACATGGCTCCCTTATCTAATGTACATAAAATTGCTCTTTATTCCCCAGGTTTACATAGAGATGACAGATCTATATAAATATGGATCTGCTCCTTTCCCCCATTCTGTTGTGAGAGGAGCCACCTTCCACCACATCTCTTCTAAGCTCTGGACACTTGAAGGAAAGTCTTGCTCCTGCCCTGTGGTGTTTCTGGGAGAGGAGAATGAGGGTCTGGCAGCATCCTTTGGAAGACACAAGCTCCAGCAGTGGATGTTTGAAGGTAAAAAGCAACGAGACCAGTCCCAGGTAGTTCTTGCTCAGAGGGACATGGTGCTGGTGGGAATGGGCTGAAACTCAGCCAAAACAGCCCCTCCCAAGGTCACTTCACTCCCATCTTTCCTAGCTTTGCTTCTGGGGAGTTACAGAGCAAATCCACAGAGATTTCTGAGCTTTACAAGACAGGCAGGAAACCATAAAGTCTCCTGTGAGCTGTCATGTTCAGGCCACTCACAGTGAAGAGAAAGACAGTTTTACTGGGGAATTAGCAAAAGCAAAGACACCCCTGCCAGGACAAGGGTCCTGCTGAGCTGCCATGTAGGTGACAGCAGCCCAGGACTTCCTCCCCAGGAAAGGCTGAACCATGGTCTCAAGGGTGTTGGGAGAAGATTTAGAGCAACCACCAGAAGCCATTTCTGTCTTCACAGATTCAGGTTAAGTTAAAACTCAGTTATTACTAGAAAACAGACTTTCCCACACCCAGGGATATAAACTGAAGTGGAAATGTGGATCTCAGTCAAGCCCAGTGTCCCTGCCAAACTTCTCATTGGTCCTGTTACCATCACTGAATAGGACCCAAACCACTGTGGGTTCACATCCCTGCCAAGATGAAACTGTGTCCTTTTCTACAGGACACACGCAGAAATGTGGACTACTTCCTCTTTTTCTCACCTCTGAGCTTGGAAAAAAAAAAGGTATTTGTGCTTTCTAACATGCTAAAAGCATCAGAGGACTCCCTGCTCTTTCAAACCAACTATCGTAAGTGCCATTTCAAAGTGTTTCTCTCTGCTAATATGCAGTGGCTTTTTAAAAAGCAGCTGACAGCAGTGCTGGAATGGCTAATGCCTAATTAGCTAATGGGTAATGATGCTCCTGTGAATGAGGCTGACATTTCACTCTGTAATTATCATCTAGGCTGATGCCACGTCCTGCAGTGGGCAGTGGAGGGTGCCTTGGGACAAGCCTGTGCAGTGGCAGGTCTGGAGTGATGCTCCCAGGCTGCCCTATGGGCCATGGGCACGTGTCCCCTGTGCTGCCACCTCCACTGGGGCCATGGCTTTGGCATGGCTGCCCCTCCCCACACACAGCCTCATTTTCCACCCTCAGGTTTATTTATCTGAGCTGGGAAAGAGGAATTTAGCTGGGTGTTCCAGCTGCCAGGCAGCCTCTGGGCTGCTCTGCCCTGGCTCACAGGTCTGTGAATCCATCCAGGCATTGGAGGAGCTGGAGAAATCCCTCTCTGCTTTGCTGGGACTCATCATAAAGCCTTCAGGAGTAACCATTTGGCACAACATTCTGAAGCTGAAGGCTTATATTAACCCTAAAAAGTCAAAGTCCTCTCTTGGAGCAGATATGGGGTTCAGCACACTGCTAGGAAAGATCTGCTTACACCATGTTTTAGTCTCCTGATCACTGTGTCTTTTTTCTTTTACAGGAACAACTCAGTTTTGTTCCTTGGACCACCCAAGAGTGAATATCAATTTATAGGTATCAGGGGGGTTAATTCCAGTGTGGTTAAGTGCAAAATCAACCCCTCTGGAGTCCCTGCTTTGCTTTTCCTCAGCCCCTGCCTACACTATAACACCCTCTCCAAAGAGAAGCCTGCAGCTTTAGGGTCCATCTCAAAATCTGCATTGCCAACTGCCACTCTTAGGAAAAAAAGTTACTAGAGGATCTGTTAAACAAAGAGGCACCACTGGAAACCTTCACCCAGTTTCCTGGGGGTTTAGGGATGGCACCAGCCTTGTGCTCCCACAGTGCAGGGAGGCTGTTGGGGAGCTACTGCAAGTGCTGAGAGCTCTCACATGGACAGGGCACTGGGGATCCCTGGCAAGTTTTTCTCCTATCAATCTCCAAATCTATAATTTCATGCACTGTCAGTCTGACTTTTTAGACATGCTAAGTGCTCCCAGTTAAGAGAACCTGCTGGAGCTGAGCATTTCCAGGGACAGGAGGGAGGCACCCACGAGCCCTGACACTGAAACAGAAATGCTCCTGCACTGGGGAAACCTGACCCCGCCCTTCCTTCAGCAACCCTTGGCAACAGGACCAGACACACCCCCTGCACACCTTTGCTCGTCCACTTCATGTTTCAGTGAAAGGTGGGGAGATGTGCCCGTGCTGGCAAAGGCTGCTGACATCAGAGGCCATGTGTGAAAACAGCAGTTCCTGCAATACAGTACCCAATTGGCAGATTAAAAAATAATAGTAATAAAAATAATAACAAACATGGTTATTAATGAGCAGAAGGAGCCCATGGAGCCCTAGGAGACACATTAGCTGTTTGAACAAGGAGATATTTCTGTCCCTCCCTCCCTATGTAATCAACGTGTATTTATTTCTTTATTTAGCTCAATGCTCACCCTTTGAGGAGAAGATGAAAGTGTCAAGATGATCCTCTCCTTATCATGCCCTGCACAAGGGAAAGCTTTGAAGATACAATATGCAGAAACACTGGGCTCTCTGGTGACTTCTCCAGATTTAATTAGCCCAACCTTCTGTATGGATCCTGCCTCCCCCTCCAGACTGCCCTTTTTTCCTCTCTCCTCAGCCTCAGACAAGCTTCTGGACTCACTGGCAAAATAGCAGCTGCTCAAGCCCTCCATTTAATTTGGAGCTTGGCTCTCCAAGATGAGCTAAAAAAAATGCAGCCCCAAAGATGGAACTGCTTTTAGCATTATACACGAGCTGCAACTGCCAAGGAAAGTTTATCTTGGAGCCAATGTGAGCTCTGTTGCTCCAAGTTAAATATTTCCATTTAAAAAGTAGAATGAACTATACTGTGGGACTTCCAATTGCTTCCTGAAATATTAAGAAGGAATATCTTTAAACATTAATATTTTGTTACAGTGCTGAAGTCTTTCTAAGAGAGGGTTATTTTTTAGAGCTATGTATTTTTCTCTGCATAATTGGAGCCTCTGATCTGTGCTTGTACTCGGTGCTCCCAAAAGTTGCCGTACACCAGCAACCTTCCTTCCAAAGCAATCAATAAAAATCCTTCTTTTCTTCTCTTCCCTGCTATTCTTGCTGGCAGGAGGCACATGCCAAGGACACCTGTGTGTGAGCCCTTGAGGTGAGTGCCCATCCTGTGCTGAACCTCAGTGACCCCACAGGGCTGCCAAGAGCCTCGTGCTGCTCATTCAGCTGCACCCACGTGCACTGACACACCCAGGGATGTGCTCCCATTGCCCATCCCACGTGGACCAGCAGTGGGAGCTTCCAGCCAGCCAGGCCTTCCCTGTGCCCCAGCCCATGGCCCATCCATCCCATGGCACCACGGAAGCAGCTGCTGAAAGGGCAGCTCAGGAGAGCACATTTAATGCTGCCTTCATGGTAGGGAAGGGAAAAGATTAAAAAAAAAAAGAAAGAAGAAGAAGAAGAAAAAGAGAGAGAAAAATTATGTTGCTTCCAGGCCATTTACATGTTCATTTCTCAAGAGAATGTGACACTTTATCCTTTTTCTCAAATTAACTTCTGTGTCACAGGAATGAAAAGATTCGATGGACAGGAACTGAACCATTGCAGAACGAGCGCCTGGGAGCCGGCGTGCAACGGAGGATGGCTTTGTGATCTGTGGGAGCCAGGGGAGGGACAGCAGAGCAGCCCTGCTGTGTCAGCCATTGTTCAGCAGCTTGCTATGTTGGCTTAATCTTACAAGGTCTCCCAGAGGTCCTTTTTTCCAGTTTTTTTTCTCAGCCCCCTTCAAAACAAACAAAGTGCTCTCCTGAGCAGGCGGCTGGAGCTGCTTAACCATTGACATTCTCAGTGGGAGAATCCCCAGGGATGAAGGGCTGGTCCTCAGCTGGATGGTCAGCTCAGGGGGACACCAGAGCCACCAGGACAGCCCCAACACTCGCCCTGGAGGCACGGGCTGGTCCTTGCCCACAGGCTCAGCACGGGCTGGCACCAGAGGCACTGGGAGCAGCGATGCAAAATGTAGCAGGAGGAACCTGAAAAAGGATTGGAAAAAAGAGGGGTTTGTACGATGCACTAGGCAGGGTGACACTGTATGATACTCAGCCAACAGCACAGCTGAGCTGAAGCTCTGGTTTCACACCAGTGTTATCCATAGCTCCAGTCCAAGCCCTAGAACCCATCAAGCCTGAGAGAGTGGGTGTTGTTCAGCCTGGAGAAGAGTTTGGGAAGATCCCTCTGGTGCCTAAAGGGGCTCCAGGAGAGCTGGAGAGGGACTTTGGACAAGGGCCTGGAGTGACAGGACAATGGGGAATGACTTTCCACTACCAGAGGACAGGGTTAGATGGGATATTGGGAAGGAATTCCTGGCTGTGAGGAGGCCCTGGCACAGGGTGCCCAGAGCAGCTGTGGCTGCCCCTGGATCCCTGGCAGTGCCCAAGGCCAGGCTGGACAGGGCTGGCAGCAGCTGGTACAGTGCAAGGTGTCCCTGCCCAGGGCAGATGAGTTGGAATGAGATGAGCCTCAAGCTCCCTTCCAGCCCGAGCCGTGCGGTGATTGATCCCATGGATTTTGCTGTCCTTGGCTGGCTGTGTGCCCTTAGGGTACCTTCTTGGTGCCCATCACCCTTGATCTGCTGGGACACCCTGGTCCCAAACCCGCTTTCTGCAAAATGAGCCGAGTCCTGCTCCTTCAGTATCACTGCAAGGGGCAGCCAAACCCCAGCCTGGAGTGGGAGAGGAACTCTCTGGTGCAGTGAGTATATATTAATTGTTAATTAGTCATGTAACTTTTAAAAATCAGAGGGTTTTTTTAGGTACTGGAGGGGGACAGGGAAGAAAGAACAGAATGAGAGCTCATTTCTCTGTGAGATCTGTCTCTGGGCTGGCTTAAGCACTGACCTCCACAGCTGTGCTATGGGGAAGTACAGCTGGGTCACATATGGTTTGGGTTTGGGGTTTTTGGGAAGGTTTGTGTTTTGTTATTTTTTATTATTTTGCGGGCTTGTGCCCTCAGAAAGCAAAACTCACCACCCTGCCTTCACATTTCCCTTCTGCAGCAACAGAGAAAGGGTCATGCCTCCAGTTTCACTTAAAGTTTTATAAACTGCAATACCCACTTCAACTCCATTCCCATTCCTGGGCAAGATGGCTTTGGAAAACCAGAAGTTCTGAGACAGCAGAAGCCTGTCTGTCCCTCAGGCATCTCCATTCCTTGTGGAATGCTGGCTGAGCTTAGGACACCACATGTCAGTGTTATAGGGACCTCCTGCACACCCAGCCCCAAACCCTGTGGGCTGGACACCCCTCACTGCAGCCTGGTGTGAACAGCCCAGCCCAGGAAATCTGTGCAGGAGGTGACAGCATGGAGCTGCTGTGGGCTGACAGGCAGGGCAGGACACCCTGAGGCACAACAGGCAGCTGGAAATTATTTGTCTGTCTAGGACTGCAATTAAACCTCAAGGGTCAGAAGTATTGAAGTGTTTTGGTTCAGGGCTTTGTGGTTTCTGGGTGTGCAGCTGAAGGGACCCTTGACCTTGATGGTGCACTCAAGGAGGAAAGGGGATGTCAGTGTTCCTTCAGAGAGATTCAGAACATGCACATCCCTGCGGCAGTGGGATTTGTTTCACTCTGAGTGTCCACAGCATATTTAGCTCTATCAAATTTCACCATTGACCATCCCTAAGACCCTGGGGGAGTGTGGGTGTTCCCAGGACATGATTCCCCTCTCATAACGTGGACATGTGATGTTGGACAGGAGGACTCACATCCCACATTGCCTGATCCTCCCCAGCCCTACTGAGGCTACAGGACAGCCTGGCTGAGGATCCAACTCCACAGCGTCTCTGTCAACCTCAGCCCCGGCCTTTGCTCCACCAGCATAAAAGGAAAGCAAAACATTATTAATTGTAGTATACAAGCTAAAGAAATTTGAGAAGAATTTCCATTTTGAAGAAGAAAATGCACCTGCCACAACAATAGCATTGTTCTAGTTGACATTTCAACTATGAAGATAAATTCCGAGTTTAAACCAGACCTTGAATCCACAGAACGCTGCTCAGCTGGACAGCGCTGTGGGAGTGGAGAGTGTTAGAGGAGCTGGGGAGCAGCTGCCTGGGTTTGTGTCTGCCCCAAGTCCCACCTCACCCATATGGGGCAAAGGGCTTTCTGCATCTTCACCTACTAAAAATATCCAAGGCTGGAATTTAAAAGAAATTAAATATTTAGCAGTTGCATGAAGGCACCTCGGGATGAAAGTGTATGGATACAAAGCTGTCATCTTATCCCTTCATCATCATATTTTTTATGTAGCAGACGTGTCTTGTTGGCAAGGCAACTTCTGTGTTTTAAATCAGCCTCATAAATCTCATTAAGATACCTTTTCTAAACCATCCATGCCAAAGGACCAGGAGCAGGCACCCACTGCACATCACCCCAGGTTCCTTAAGGCTCTTCTCACCAAAGCTCTCAGCAGGAGCTCATTGGGACAGTTCATGATGCTTCCTGAGATCCCTGCAGCTGGACCAGCACACCTGACTTCACTAGAAAGGCTCCTGCAGATTTTAAACATTCATTGGGTTACATCCAGAATTTCTTTCCCCTCTATTAACACAACAAAACAAACCCACTTTTCAGCTTGTGGCCACGGAGAGCTGTAACCTGGCAAGTTCATCTGGGCTTAACTCCAGGGGGGAGGCTGGGTGGACTAACAGAAGATGTGTCTTGCAAAACTAATCATGTTTAAACGAGCTCTGATGTCACTGTAGAGTTCATTTAACAACAATAAAAGACTCCACAGATCAGAAGGCAAAGGAAGCAAAAGCATTTATTAAGAAAGAATCCAACTTTTATAGCTGAGTTTATTAGGTAGATTCATATTGGTTAACAGGTTAGACACCCCTCAGCCCATTGGTGAGAAGGAAGAAAAACAACTTCTCAAAAACATCTTGAGACAAACATCATATGACATGTACGAACAGCAGGTGCAGATTATTGTCTACAATTCTTTTCTGCCCTTTCTCCCAGCCTCCCAGGACAGTTTGTTAGGACTGCCTGGGAAACTGAGTTTCTTTCTCTGTGACCAGGCTATCAGCATCCATACCCTCACACCTGCAAGGCAACAGCCTCATCTGTGGGTGTGCCATGAGAACCTCCTCTGGGAAAGGAGGGTGGGCTGCACATCACAGGGTCAGCTTTTAACCCAGCTGCTCTGGCTGCCTTGAGGCAGAACAGAGTCAAACATCACTGGTTCCCTGGGAGCAGACGAGAGCTGTGGGAAACACACAGTTAGGACATATACATTTTTAAAATATACAATATTGTATTTCTGGGGGATCTTTAACTCAAACCAATTAAATAATGATCCCCTGTAGTGATTTACCCTTTCAAATACCCATTCAAGGAGTAATTCAGTGTGCTGGCAGCACTACAGGCTCACTGCACATCTCACATGAGCTTGCAGGACTTTGACATAGTCTCACAGGGGAAATGTCTCCCTCTTCAATAGCACAACCAATTTAATTTAGTGCTGGCTTTGCTGTCCCATAGACACTCTCCTTTTTCAAGCACGCCGCCTCCATGACATTTGGTGGCATCTGGCCCACAGCTGCTTCTCAGGGGGTCCCATCAGCCTCTGGAGCAGAGATATCCCTCATTTTCCTGGCAGCAGAGTCCGTGGGACTCTCAGCATTGTCCAAGTGTGGGAAGGGAGGGATGGAGGGGAACGGGTGGAGGCCACGCTGCACTCCAGGCAGCCATTGCTTGCAGTCATGTGCACGGGTTGTTCTCCAGACAACTGCCTCCCAAATCAGCACAACCTGCTGAGCCTCTCCAGGGCTGATGACAACATCCTCATGCCACATACACATCTGCCAGAGATCCCCTTCTAAGGGGACAGGTCACTCTCCCTGGAGCTCTCTGACTACACTTTGATGAAAACAATCCAGAGATGAGGATTTGGGGGTAAGGAAGAGAAGCATTTGTTTGAGTGGACACACTGCTGTCCTAGGTTACAATGTAAAATGTGCCAGAGGGTCTGTATTCTATCTCCATCTTCATTAACTGTTGAAACAAAGGAAGGGCAGTGTTTTTCTTTGCCTCCTCCCCTGGACTATCTCCTGTTAATGGGCCATTAACACCTTGCCCTATGAGTCATAGATAACTCCCTCCGGGAGCCCTTTGTGTTTAATGGGCCATTGTGAGGACCCACCCCATGACTCATACAATGACATCAGCCCATTGTGAGGATCCACCATATGACTCATAGAATTACATAATCCCATTGTGAGATGCTCCACCCAGGGGGAGGAGCCAAGCATTCCCACCTGGATATAATGTGGGAACTGGGACAGAACAGGGAGCCCTGACCCACTGGTTTCCAGAGGACAAGAGCTACCAGACCTGTCTACAGGATCACTACTTCAGCAAGACCACCTCATCTGGACTGCTGCCACGACCCTAACTAGCAGGGTATCAGGTTGTACTCTGACTCTGTCAGTAGTTTTTGTTTTCTTTATATTACTTGCATGTATTTTACTTTTTCCTATTAAATTATATTTCTGACTTAGAGTCTCACTGGTTTTGCTTTCAAACCAGCACAACTGCCCACCCAGGATTTGCTGGGAGAAGGCATTTCCATTGGTGAGAGAGACAAAGGAGACTGCTCCTCACAGACCCAGAGCACAGGGCTTGCTCTGTGGGGCAGCCTTGGCATCTCTGTCTCTTGCTACGCTCTGGACATTGAGGCAAAAGGAGGCAGACTGGGCAGGAAAGGGAGGAAAAAATGGTGCTGTAGTCAGTTCCTGGGCTGCAGCTTCTCCAGAGCCCTCGCAGGCAGAGGGCAGGGACACAGCAGCAGTCCAGCTCTGAGCATTCCCCTGCCCACCCCAAGGCCTTGTACAGAGACATCAGCAGGGCTGAAGGGCCATGAAGGGCCATGATTCCTCTTTCCTGCTGAAAGCAGTTTTTACAGACCATCAATGCCACCAGGCTCGATTGGTGAGGGGCATTCACATTCCTGTGCCCAGGGTCTGCTGTGGGTGCTCACATCAGTGATCACAGGTCTGATGCCAGTGGGTCTAAGAGGTATGTGCAGGGCCTGGTGGGCAGCAGAGCTCCTGAAAGGAGCCTTTGGAGGCCATTTATCCCCCTAAATCCAGTTCCTTCCCAGTCAGCAGCAGGCACACAACACACCTCCACAAACAGCCTTTGGAAGTGCCCCTCCCCCTGCTCTCCCCGTTGCAGGATTTAGCAGGTCCTGAGATATCACAGTCACTTTGGGGGATGCCCTCTGGAAGACAATAGTGGCTTTGCTGTTTCTCTCATCAATTTCATATGCCTGGGAGTGAGGTCAGTTATTTTTTCCCACGGGCACGGGTAGGATGTATTTTTTGGGAAGAGAGGAGCCTGTCCATACATGAAACTCGTGCCCTATCCACAGGAGCAGCACACTGTGGCATCCAGAACCCCACCCAGTGACACAGGAATGCTCAAATCAAGGTGTGTGTGCGCAGAGACAGCCCCAGAATTCAGAGAGGTGTCCCGCTGAAAGCCTTCACACAGCAACCCCCTAACTCCCTCTCCTCCCTCTTCCTGTGTTTCAGCCCAAGAGCCTCCCTTGCTGCTTTATTTATTCTGGGCATAAACATTCCTGGCAGCACTCATCAGTGCACAGACAGGTCTCCCTCAGTTCCCCTGCCCAATTAGTGCCACTCTGCAGGAAGGAGCAGCAGCCCCCGGCCACAGAAGGCAGCTCAGCATCGCCCGTGGCTACATAATGCATCACACCTGCCTGCCTCTCACTGTCTTGGGTGAGCTGAACCCAATGAATATTTCAATAGGCTCTGCTTGCCCAGGATACTATTAATTTTGGAGTTCCTGTAATCCAATTCCTTTTCCTCCAAGTGGGTGGTGATTATTAATTTCACAAACTATGCTTCTACTAGCTCCTTCCCAGTCCCTCATGGCTAAGGAATATTAATCCACATTCATCCTGTCATTCAGCTGCCCAGGAGACTCCGGTGTCAATAGTATTATTATTAATACCACTGCTCCCCACATGGTGATAGCAACTTAAAGCATACAGGTGGGTTGCAAAGATCATTTGCAGAATAGCACCTCAGTCCTGATGTTCAGAAAAATAAAACAGGGCACATGCAGTGCTTTTTGAAGCTGTTTCTCCAGGGCCTGGACCTGCTGATGCTGGTCCTGCCTTGCCAGGGCACAGGAAAATCCCAGAAAATCTTGGGCCTTCACCGGTCCAAGAGCAGGAGATGAGCTACAGCCTTGTCCCATCGATATCTAGCAGCCAGCAAGGAGCAAATACTTTTGTCCTTCTTTTGGGAAAATTGGGGGAAAAAAAGATAAAATCCAAACATGATCTCTCTATTTAAATAAAATGCCACAATACCCTGGAATGCAATCACTTTTGACATCCCGACCTTATTATCAAATTTGCTTGAAATTAGGCAATTCATTTGTGTTCTGCTGGAAAGGCAGAGGGTGGAAGAAAGCATCTGTTACATTTCTTTGCAGAGCAAAAAAAGCCTTTCCCAGGCAGCCAGGTTTACCCAGGCAGGCGAGACACATTTCAGTCAAATATCTCACCTAGGAGTTTGACAGCCCATCAAGGTTCCTTTGAATGTGGCAGACAAACAGAAAAGAGCAGGCCAAGAAATGCAGCATTAAGCGGTAGCCAGGCCCTGAGGTGTCCTGCTCTCTCACAGGGTCAGGGCACCCAGGGACAGAGGGAGGAAAGGAGGGAGGTGTGAGGCAGTGTTAAAGAACCTCGTGCACCTCAGGCTCAGCTCGTGCAATACCCACCTGGTGCTGCCGGCAGAGCTTGGCCAGAGCACCGCAGGGCTGTGCCAGGGCTCCTGCTGAGCTGAGCATGTCCCCAGCAGCAAAACTCCTGAATCACCCTGCTCCCTTCTTCAGCCAGCGCTGCACCTGTGCTTCCATCCTGTCACGATCTGCTTTAATATTAAGGCAGAAATTGTGATGGTTTGTGCGATCTTCAGGGTGCGAAATAAGGCAAACGGCAAGGGACTACAATTTCAACAAACAGCAGAGCAGTTTATTGAGTGCTAATCAACACAGTTATGCGTAGAGGGGAGAGAGAGAAAGAGAAAAAGAAAACAAAGTCACAAAGTAAGGGGGGAGAGAGAGAGAGAGAGAGAGAGAAGGTGGGATATAGCTACCAATGGATGAGACAAGTTCTCCTGGCCCAGCCAACAGACGTGTCCTCTTCCCTGGGGAGATCTCGAGAGTCCCTTCAGAGAGTCACAGTTTTTAAGTCTTTTTCCAAAGCGAGTGGCATCTGGCCAAAAGGCAGGGAGATTTATGGCCCATTGTGAGCAGGCCCGTTGACATCAGCACAGTTTCGAGGAGCAGGTATGTGCTGTACTGTTCTGCCCAAAATCACTGTACCATGGAGCAGAGCACTTACAGTGATCAGCAAACATCTCCTCCCTCAGCCAGGCCAGGGTCTGTCTTTTAGGGTCATCCAGTCTGTCCCGATGATCAGGAGACAAAATGAGATCTTGGGCCAACCCTTACACACCCCAAAATAAAGACCTGTGCTAGTGAGAGCCAGCCCCACACCTGAGCTGGTCTCCTGTGCCCAGGGGCTGTGGCACAAGGCATGGTGCAGAGAGGCTCCTTTTCAAGGCAGTGAGGGCCAGCAGCATCTGAAACCAGAGCTTGTTTCAGTTTTGTTACTGTACACTTTTGGCAGCTGAGATGGGCTGGAGGCTTCACAGATGTAACTACTTTTGCAGTTTTTCCTCCTAGAAGAATGCAGCCTTCCCAAATTGTCAGCACTTCAGCCAGCACAGCCCCAGTAATGCACCAACACAATTGGAAAAGCAGAGGAGGGAAAGATTGCTCCCTCCCAGCCCTCATCCAGAAGGGACAAGCAGTCACATCCCAGGCCTGCTGAGTCCCACTTTGGGTGGCAAACTCTTGGTTTTCCAGATGTTGCACAGCCCAGGCTGCCAGATGTGCTGAAGTCCCAACCCCACAGCCCCTGCATGCACAGGGTGGCCTGGCATGGAGCAGGGACCCAGCTGGGATCCATCAGCCCTGCAGTGTGGATGCAGGCAGCCCTCACTGCAGGAGAGAGGGATTTATCCCCTCATTTACCCTCCCAAAAAATCCCAGAAAGGTTTGGTTTGGGTTGGATGGGAACTCTGAAGTTCATCCAGTCCAACCCACCCTGTAATGAGCAGGGACTTAACTTGACCAAATCCAGCCTGACCTTGAATGTGTGCAGGAATGGGGAATCCAACACCTCTCTGAGGAACCTGTTCCACACATAATAAACAAACAAGTGCTCCCTGTTGCCAGTACCCTGCTCACTGAGAGCCATTCCCTTTCTATCTTTTCCTGCCAACACGGTGAACTTACAGCTTCTCATCTCAGCCTTCTCCTCCATCCCTGCCTGCAGAGCCCAGACAATCAACAGGTAATCAGCTGCTCCTGGTTTGAAACCTTTCCTTGATTTCTGTTAAAGGCGCCACCAGTTGAACACAGCAGGTTCCTGTGAGCAGGGCTGGGATCACAAGCTCCTCTCCAGCAAGAGCTCTGCATGGAGGTTGAATGTGGCACGAGAGTTCAGCACCCACTCTCTGTAGGTGCCACCTGCAGGGTGAGCTTGGGCTCTGTGGCCTCCAGAAACCTCCTGGGTAACCTGGACCCTGCTTGCACTCCTAAGAATTCCCAAAGCATCCTACAATCATAGAAGCATGGAATCCCAGAATGGGTTGGGTTGGAAGGGACTCAAAGCTCATCCAGTGCCACCCCCTGCCATGGGCAGGGACATCTTCCACTGTCCCAGGCTGCTCCAAGCCCCAGTATCCAGCCTGGCCTTGGACACTGCCAAGGATCCAGGGGAGCCACAGCTGCTCTGGGCACTCTGTGGGTGAAATTCTTCACAGGGAGGAATTTCCCTCCCAATATCCCATCTATTCCTGCTCTCTAGCAGTGGAAGCCATTCCCTGTGTTCTGTCCCTCCATCTCTTGCCCCAAGTACCACTCCAGCTCTGCTGGATCCCCTTTAGGCACTGGGACGAGTTCTGAGGTTTCCCCAGAGCCTTTTCTTCTCCAGGATGGGCACCCCCAGCTCTCCCAGCCCATCCCCATAGCAGAGCTGCTCCACCCCTCTGGTGATCTTCACAGCCCCCTCTGGACAGGCCCATGTCCTTCCTGTGCTGGGGACTCCAGAGCTGGATGCAGTGGGGACCCAGGTGGGGTCTCGTGAGAACTGAGCACTAATACTGTGCCAAGCAGAGATCTCACTAACCTTGTGAACTCCTGTGAGGTTTCTGTAGGGGCTCCCAGGAAGATGTGCTTCATTGGACCCTCTAAAAGGTTTCCAGAGATCTGGAGAAAAGCTGTCCTGGACTGCCATTGCACTGAACTCTGCTCATATGAACTCTGAACTCTGCTCATCTGAACACTGCTCACTCACAGCCTGAGCTGTGTGAGCTTTTCCCCCATACCACTATTTTGACAAACAGACCAAATCTGATATTGGTGTTTTGCAAAAAATGTCTTGCTGTAAATGACTTTAGTTACAATTACACAGGTTACAGATTAATGGTAGGTGATGAAAGGCAAACTGTTAATGCCTGTATGTGCCCAGGCCCTGAGCAGGGCTTGGAGCAACCTGGTCCTGTGGAAGGTGTCTCTGCCCCTGGAAGGGGGTGTGGAACAAGATGAGCCTTGAGGTCCCTTCCAATCCAAACCATGCTGGGACTCTGGGACTCTTCCACTTCAGCCCTACCACTGATGCCTCACAAGTGATACCTGAGGGAGAGGGATGGGTTTGAGAAGTGATTTAGAGACTAAAATTAATTTTTAAGTGATACAGGCTTTTGGGAATTAGAATCACATTGAACATAATTTACATTTAGGTCCTTGTGTTCATAAGTCATATTTCAATAACATTTGAGGCTGATTCTGATACTCTTTTTGGGATGGAGTGGGTCAGTGGAGACACCACAGTGTCTAGAAATCCTTCTGAGGAACAAGGGGAAGCAAAGCCTTGGTCCCTAACCTGGTGACTTCTCTTGAAAGACTTTTAGAAAGTCCAAGAACCTCTTAAGCTGTGTGTGGGACGTTGTGAAGGTTCTATTTTGACATGGGCTGCATATACAGGCACAGAGACTTTTGCCTTTGTCTTCAAGCCTGCGTGCGCTCTCTGGCCTGAGCCTGCACTCAGCACCCAGCCACAGGTCCAGTGCATCTCCCTGTTTTAATGGGACTTCACTGGTTTCTGGAGTCTTGAAGGGTGGGGGTACCACTCCTACAAGCAACCTCTCCTTTTGGTCCAGGAATGTGCTAAAATTCCCTCTGAAATGACACTGCCATTCATTAGGAGAGTGAGGGATTTGAACATGTCCTTAAGTGTTGGCTTTAGAGGTATTTCAGCAGCTGATCATTACTTCTACATGTAAAAGGCAATAAAAAGGAAAAATTAAGCCAAGAGTGATGATCTCACTTGCTTTTATTAAGACATCCATTAATTCTGGCATGATGTGGGCTGATAAAACCTGCTCTCACATGAGCACTGCTATTGTCTGAAGCAGTCCCAGGGAACTGCTGGTCTGGCTCCAGCCTGGAAATGCAGAATGCAGGGAGAGATCAGAGCTCCTCAGCTCTCTGTAGGCTGTGTAAGAACCAGACTCCACTGATGGGGTCTGCACTCTGAAGAGAGGAAGGGAGCAAAGCTTGGAGAGATAAAGCGAGGTTTTGGACTTATTTTACAGGCAGGAAAGAGGAGGTCTGAGGGTTATGGAGGATGTTTGGGAAAAGCCTGAATCCAGCCCTCTTTCCCCACAAAGTGACAGGAAGTTCCTTTACAGGCCTGAGTTAATTCAGCTTTCCTTCTGCCTTGCCATAGGGTCACAGCCTGGTTCCTTTAACTTGTCTCAGTGTCCTTACAAACCAGAGATTATAAGTCTAGCCTAACTCAGCATTCATCCTTGATAGATTCCAAAACACTTTTTTGTTTTCTCTCTAAAATTAGCAACACTCCTTCCCTTCCCCTTCCATCCCCCCCAAATACTATTACAGCAGAACCAGAGCGTAGATAGCAAAATACAAGAAATAACACCAGCTGCAAGAGCAGCTCATTTTCTGCACCAGTACACCCTGGTGTTGGCACCAGAAACAATACTTTCATGGACTTCCAGGTGTTAAGAGGCTGAGCAAACACTGGTTTCCTCTGGCCTGTCTCCCTGCCACTCTGGATGGAAATGTCCTTGTCCATGCAGTGAGTCTGACCAGATGGACCAAGGGGTGCAGTGCCCTGCAGCTCCTGCTCTCTGCCCACCCAGCTGAATTAGGTGTAGAAATATTTGTATGTTGTCTCCATGCCTTCCCAGTGCCAGAGGAAAACCAGGATGTTTTATTAACCATATTACAGCACAGTCTTGTTGGGATATTTCCTGGCAGTTAACATCTTGCTGGATCAAATACCTTCAGCTTTGCCTGGGGCCCTCAGATCATCCAGGCATTTAACTGCCAGGAAAAATACCCTCTCTGTTGGTAACTACAACTTAATTAGTGCAGCTTTTCTAAGGCAGGGAATCAGGAGACTGGCATTTGAAGAAACACCTTTGCCCCTGCCAAATCATCCCAAAGAGCTGTACAAAGCACTGAAGGATGTTAACAGCAGCACAATGTCCAGGTAAGCCAGCCCAGCAAGGGCCAGGCACCTCTCTCACTCACTCAGCAGGAGTTGATAGGATTCCTGAGGAGTAGGATTGCTCTAAAAAATTAATGTTTTGCACTCTAAAATGTACCTTTAGTGCAATATTCTTATAGCAGATGGGTTTTTCTGCATCAGCCTTGTGCTGAGCATGGACTCAGCCACAAGGAACTTGTTGGATGGTGGCTGAGCCTAAGGGGTCCAAATTTCCATGTCTGTGTCCTCGGGGCCCTTTCACTGCAGCAGGTGAGTGGGGGTGGGAATGTCCCTGAGCACTCAGTGGGTTCAGCTGTGCCCTCACTGCCTTGGCACACCTAGAGCTGGCAAGTCACTGGGCTTTTTCCCACCAGGAACGCTGCATCCACCACCCCATTTCACAGGCTGCAGACACACCCTTGGACCCTTACATGTCAGCTTTTGTGCCCTGAAATGGCCCAGGACACATTTAATTTGTTCATCTTGGTGCAGCACACCTTCCTCCGGCCATGAGCTATGGTATCCTACAGAAATGTCATGGAAACATCGATTTTTCCTTATATGCCTCGGGTGAAGTCCTGCTCACATTGTTTCAAAGGATGTGTGAGGCAAGGGAAGGCCAAACATAACACATTCACCACAAAATCCCACATTCTGCTGGTCTCCCAAAACCTCCTGGCATCTGTGGCAACACAGAAATAAGAGTAGGTTTGGTTTAGATATTGGGAAGAAATCCTTCCTGGTGAGGGTGGGAAGCACCTGGCACAGGGTGCCCAGAGCAGCTGTGGCTGCCCCTGGATCCCTGGCAGTGTCCAAAGCCAGGCTGGACAGGGCTTGGAGTGACCTGGGATGGTGGAAGGTGTCCCTGGACCATGGCAGGAAGTGGGATGGGAGGGTCTTTAAGATCTTTTCCAACCTAAACCATTCTGGGATTCTGTAAGACACAATTCTCCAGGGTGCTTTTTCGAGTGTTAGAATTAAGATTCCTATAGGAGAAAAAGGCAGCCAAAGATTGCTGAGGGTAAAACTCTTATTAAAATGGAGTGTAGGGAATGGGGCTGCAGCTTTACTTGCCCAGGCGTGGAGAAGATCACTGTATGAAAATTCCGAGCCCCTGCTCTGCCATGCAGCAAACTCCAGCTTCCCTCAGCAGCTCTCCCAGATTTGGTGCTTGTAGACAGAGGAGACCATGCAGCCTCCCAGCACACAGAGCAGAAATTACAGAATGTATGGGACTGAAGATTGTCATTTAATAGAGCTGAGCCAATCTGTTCATTATTTAATGATTTCACTGATAACCACAGCAGATAAATGCACAGCCCTGGCCTATAAACCACCTTGTGCTCTACTTATTAAGTGCAGTGACATAACATATTGGAATGTAAATAGGGCATACTTTAGCATACAGGTAATTATTGCATTTAGAACCTATTGCTGTTACAGGTGTCTTAGATTAATTTAGCACCACTCGTGAGCAGAGGCAAAACAGGGTGTAAATACATGGTGGTGTGAGCAGCTGCTCCTCCTAATGCACATGAATCTCTTCACCCTGGCAGAGAGGAAGGGAACAGAGCAGCTGCTTCATGCCTCTCCATCATTATATCTGCCTTCTCTCAGTGCTGTAACCCAGACCAGTCACTGTGGTTCCTAAACCATCCCAGGGCCACAGCTCTTGTCTTGTCACTCACTCCCAGGGCTGTCCCACCACAGCCAGCTCAGCAGGCTGAGCTGCAAATGCTGTCAAACCAGCAGGAACAAGGTGGGAACCATAAAACACTTTGCTGACAGCAAATATACTTTATTAGTTTAGGAAATGTAGTGGAGGGTGATTTGTTGCTGTTTGCCTTTGTCCTTTGAGAAAACTCTGGTTCTGTTTTCCCTCATGCTGGTTTTGGTGGCCCAGTGGTGACACTGCCACCTCAGGCATCGCCCAGGGCTCAAGGACAGCCAGCACGGGGCAGGGACTGTCTGTCCCAGTGAAACACTCTGCTCTGCTAACACCAGGCAGCCACTCCAGGTCATCATTCCTCTCCCTACTCCAGTGTGAGTGATTCTTACTTTTCTACTGCCTGAGCAAACAGCCAGCATTTATTTTTGGAACAGCCCCATGGGGCTGTAGAGCTGAACATCACCCAGTGGAGCAGAGAGGGCTGGAGGCACTGAGAGCCCACACAAGCCTGGGGTAATGCAAATAGCAGTACAGCTGCTGCAGCTCCCTCCTACCCAGCCTGGCCTTCCTAAAAGGTGTTAAGACACGAGGGAATTTAAAGGCTTGTAGAACATCCTGTTGTTAAACAGGTGATGCTGCACTAGCAAAATATTTTGGGAGCATTGATGATGCTCACAGCTGTGTCCAGAAGAGGGTTAATCTGCTCTGATTATTCCTTTAATGTCTCTTGTAATCTGAGTTGATGCTGTGCTGATGCGGGTGCTGACAATGCCTCTTCCCTCTTCCTTCCCCACCCCTGATCCTCCCCCTGCTCCCAGCCCTACTGCTGAATAAATTGCAAGAGCAGGGTTCTCATCCTGCAGAAATTGGTAGGGAAATATATTTGTTAAGAAGCCCTGAGATCATGTTAGACACCCAGATTACGGGTGCACTTTGAATGGCAATACATTTTGACAAGATGCTATTATGTATTTATTTGCACATGGTATAGTAAAGATGACAATCAACAGATTGTGTCAGAAGTGGGGAGGTTCAGAAAGGATTTCAATTTAGCAGAAGAGCCAGTGCCTTGTTAACTTCTGACATCCGAAAACAGCTCCCAGATGCTCACAGGCTACCTTGGCTAGCCTGACACACCATCCTCATTTATCTCATCCTAGCACAGTGGTCAGAAGGACTCTCTGACTGCCTAATGCTTCAGAGGAGAGAGGTAAAGGTTCATAGAGTCAAAGTAACCCTATTTCAGCTTCCCTCTGCTCCTCGCTGCCTTGAGAGGTCCAGGTCTCCAAAGCAGAGGTGGCCCTGTGACAATGCTGTGGCTGGAGGAAGCTGCACTTCCTGCAAGCAAATATTCCCACCAGAATTTCAAGGCTGCCGAAAGTCCTCTTGAGTTTGTGTGAATAGCTGAGAGTAACTTTCTATTACAAACACCAATTCCTGCTAGCTCGAGGTGACAACGCCTGAGGCAGCTTTGTGGCCACTTTCACAAGAAATTCTCTGGCAAGCACTCCCTTGGAGATGAAGGCTGCTGCCATCTCTGGGGGTGCTGGGGGCTCACCACAGGTATGATGCACCTGCCTGGGGATGTTCCCACCCCCTTGCACACAGAGGGCACTGCTGTCTGTGCTGCTGCCACAAGTGTCTGGAGAGCAGCTCACCATGAGTGCTGTGACTCAGCACCCGTGAGTTAAAGCCACTATTCACTACAGTTTCCGTCGGGGAAACTGAGGCACTGAGGCTGGGCGTTGTCCTTTAATTTATGCAGATAGGAACTTTTGGTCTTTAGCCACACCCAAAGGCAGGTGGATGGAAATTCCTGTCACCCTCTGCACTGAGCTGGCAGTGGTGGCACCCTGGCCAGCCCAGCCTCCCTGCACACACTCCCCTGCCTGCCAGACCCGGTGTCTACGTGATTTTCCAAACTTTGGACTTGCCTTGCACGGCTGTGAAGTCCTCACTAATCCCACAGTGTTCCAGGGAGGTGAAGGCACCATCTGATCTTCAGACAGGCTCAGTTTCTGTACCTTACAGGAGAGAACATAACACATCAGTCTACAGTACATTTCATTTCTCATCCTCCTAATGAAAAAAGACTAATTAGAATTCTCTAATTTCCACTGTTTATACAAAGCACTTTTGCTTTATTTCCTTTTGACTCTGTTTCCAGGGCCTGTAGGAGTTCACATAGCCCCTGGTGCCTCTATGCAACAGGAAATACAATCAAATAAGGAAATTTGTGTAAAGCCTGGGTTTGCAGGAGGAAGATGTGCTCCTGTGGGTGAGTTGGCAATGAACAGGCTCTCATAATGTATTCCTCATTGCTTTCCTCTTCCTTTGCAGACAGTCAATACCCTTGAGAAGAGTTAATTAGATCCGCTTCACTCTGTTTGGTCCTGAACGCTGAATACAGGGGAGAGGGAAATCCCAGCAAAGCAAATTGACTCGATTAGAGTAAGAGACCACTGAACAATTATTGCCATTGTCTGTGATCACAGAGGATGATCTGCTTGAAAAGCAAGTGTGAAAATGTTAAAACAATGACTTAAAAATATTTGTGCAAAATCCCAGTTCAGAAGCAGAATGCGAGTGGCAGCTTAAAAGGAGCTGTTTTCAAAGGTCCCGGGGTACACAACGTGTTTGCAGAGCTCCGTGTCTCTGTGTGGAGAGGTTTGAAACTCACTGCAGATCTCAAGTATCTCTACGTAACCATTTGCATATCAAACTAATGAAGGTGATTGTGTACAAAGCGTGTGCACTTCTGGCTGTATTGGCAGAATGGGCTGAAAATGTACAATAAAATCACACCACACCTCGGGTTTTCCTGAAGGCTGCTCGGGAAGCTGAGAGTTTGGGAATGCTCACCTCCATCCGGTTTAGCTCCCCTTGCTTTAGGCAGTGATTTTTGTCAGCCCACAATCACAGTAATGCACCTACTGTAATTACTCACCCTTTAGATACAGACTGGCCTGCTTGGAGATCAGCTCTGAGCTTTGAGTAGAACCTACAGAAGAGCTGTCTGTATCAAAACTCCTGGGTGCATTTTTATTGAACCGGCAAATTTCGCAGGAAGTCCCAAATCAGGATCCCACAGGACCTGTGCAAAGACCTTATCAAACCCCAGCTGGCTGTTGTTGACCTGGCTACCCTCAAGGTGAACAAACATCAGAATGAGGGAAACCTGTCTCAAGTCATTGAGGAAATCAATGGGAAAACCTCAGATCCTGAATTCCACCCTCCCCACTCAGCTGCCTTCCCTACCTGAGATAGACTGCTAGGCAGTGCAAGCACAAAATACACTTTATAGGGCAGAAGAGTCCTTCTCTATGAGGACAAACTTCATCTGGGGCTTTGGTGTGATCATATCAAAGACTATTTTAAAAATGTTTTTCCACAGCTTAAAAGCCAAAGGCATCCAGGTACCAGGGAGGTTCTAAAGGAGCTGCCTGCGGGTACCAGTACTCATTAGGAGAGATGAGCTGTGAGCAATTTTAACCAGATTTGACACAGGGCCAGAAGTCTCAGAGGCACTTAACTCCTACCAGTGTTGTAACCTGGGGCATGACTTGTAGAAAAATGTCAGCTAAAGCCCAGGGACTGTGTCACTGTCGAGTGCAAGCTTGCTGGGAAAATCCAGGGTAGGGACAGCCTCTGGGAGTACAATCCCATTTGAGACAATGAAATAGAACTTTGTGTGAGAGGTACAAAGTGCTCACTGGTATTAAGAGGAAGTCATCTCTTACGAGATGAAGATCTCTTACTGAAGCTCAGCACTGGGAAACTTTGTTATTTCTAGTCAGCTCCACCAAGGGGTAATGGAAATGGCCTTTGGGATTAATTGGAAATGATGGATGTTTGCCTGTTATAAAACACCTGGTGAGACAGAGCAAGAAGAATTGTGTGTCCAGCAGCTAAAGCTGAAGGGAGACCTTTTACCAGAGACTCCACCCCATCTTCTACCCTGGACCCATCATTTTGGGTAAACACCATAAATTAACTCTTTGGGGGAGATGAGCTGGATGGCTCAGGAGAAAACAAACCAGCTGAAAATACAGTTCCTTGGATGCACAATGTACACATTCTGCTCTCCCTTGATGTCATTGCTAATCCATCACCCTGGGCTCCATCTGCTCCTGGGGCCAGTGGTGCTGCAGCACAGCTCGAGCTCCAGTGCAGCCCTGGCTGTTGCACCCCCTCCCTCACCTGCAGCTCTCAGCAGAACCTCACTGGCACCAGAACTTCTCCAGGCACATTTGGTACTTTTGCCTCTGGTTTTGAGCAAAATTCAAGCACCTGTAATTCATGATAGGTGTGACAAGAGTCCAAAGGAGGTACTGGATGACTCCCGTCCCATTGTGTTTCCACCTGTTCTACCCCTTTCCCTCACTTCCAGGAACCGAGATTCTCAGCACCTGCTTGACTTCTTTATTTTTTATAGAAGCCCAGAATGGTTTGGTTTGAAAGGAATATGAAAGCTCATTTTGTTCCATCCCTTGCCATGGCCAGGACACCTCCCACTGTCCCAGGCTGCTCCAAGCCCTGTCCAGCCTGGTCTGGGGCACTGCCAGGGATCCAGGGGCAGCCACAGCTGCTCTGGGCACCCTGTGCCAGGGCCTCCCACCCTCCCAGGGAGGGATTCCCTCCCAATATCCAATCCAACCCTGCCCTCTGGCAGTGAGCAGCCATTCCCCTGTGTCCTGTCACTCCACGCCCTTGTTCCAAGTCCCTCTCCAGCTTTCTTGGAGCTCCTTTAGACACTGGAAGGGTTCCCCACAGCCTTCTCTTCTCTAGGTTGAACTCAGCCAGCTCTCCCAGCCTGCATTTTCTGTACTTGATATATATGTATGTATATGTAAAATAAATATTATATATATAAGACGTATTTTTCACACACGTGTGCACACACATACACACACACTATATATATATTTATAGTATTTTCTATACTTGTTTCCCATCAAAGCTTTGTACCAGCAGCCACCACCCCTCTGGAGTAGAATTAGATTTGTATTTGTCTGAGTCCTTATTAGCAAAAATTTCTAAATGCTTCTGGGAGGGCTGGAGCCCCAGCTTGGCAGTGCCTTCCCACGCCTTGAGAGCAAACCCTGCCGACGCTGCTCCCTGGAAGGCAGCACGGCCATTAGAAGAGCTGGCTGCTTGCTTTTGCTGTTGTTTTCCAGAGCCAGGCACAAATACTCATTTCAAAAGGAACGCCGGAGGGCAGTCCTTAAGAAAATAAATAACCCACTCCAAACCTGAAAGGAAAGGCTGGGTCCTCTGGAACAAACTCAGTCCTGGAGAGCAGGGTGAGAAAGTAGCATCACCCTCAGGCTCAGCTTTGCTTTTATCAAAGCTTTATGTTGTAGAGGATTATTTTAGTGTTTCTGGGTTCTCTCTCTCTTTTTTTTTTTTTTTTTTTTTTTTTTTTTTTTTTTTTTTTTTTTTTTTTTTTTCCCACTAGTAAGCTATCAGCTTCTTTTCTCATGCCTGCAAATCCTACCTTGGAGAAGCAGTGTTTCTGGGCAGAGTGCAATAAGGAGAGAAACAGGATTATATTTGCACTTTCCATCTTGGCCTTTTACATTTCTGCTCTCTCATCAGGACACACTCCAATTCCCCAGGCTCCTTTCCTCTAGAAACAGGCTCATCCCCTCTCAGGGGCATTGCCCAGTGCTGGCACCATAAACACCTCTGTGCTGGGGAGAGGCACAGCAAGCCTTCCCAAAGCCCTGCTCCACACGGAGGGTTCATGGACACGGCTCCTGCCATCCCTTTCCTCTCCAAGGCTGACAACACATCAGGTCTGCTTCTGGCATGGGGGATGTCACAAATATCACCTTTAAATTTCCGTGTGTTCCTCAGCCCCTGGATTAGCAGGACGCTCTTGTGTTTTGCCCTTTTCAGCATTAAGTGCTTTTATAGGCTTGTTCACCTCCTCTACCCCCACAGTCCTGCTAACCTCTGGGGAAAGGGATGCAACGGCCAATAAAAACAGGAAATACTGAAAAGGTCAAATCATGCTATTACAATAAATTACCATAATTCAGAGTGTAAATCAGGCATTACAGTGATGACATGTTGCAAGACAGAGATTGGCATTGGACCTAAAAATGGCAGAACATTAATGCAGTCTGAGGTCAAAGGTCTGCCTGGGAAATGGTGCACATTTTATAACTAGACCCTTATCCCTATAATCGTGTGATCTTCTGAGACTGCCACATCAGGCGTCACTGAGTGATGGAGCAGCGCTGATTTATTTTCCATACTAAAGACCTTAAACCAACAAGTGGGGGTAATTGGAAATAGAGACACCAGCAGCACCAGGCAACCTTTAAGTGGTTACCTCAGGCCTCCTGCAGCTGACTGAGGAGGGTGACATTCTGCTGTGCAATGTGGTGGCATCTTCTGAAAGGCCTCTCCCCATGGCTGGGGCAGGGACACTTAATGCAATAATAACAACACTCACAGCAGGCTTTCAGGGGTGGCAGCAAGGTCCTGCTGTACAGGGGCCGGGGGTCTGTGCTGGTGCCTCCTTCCCCCTCCTTGGGGCACACCGTGACCTCATAAATGCTCATTAGGCCTCGTTCCTGATGAACAGCCCCTGGGCTCAGCTCCTCTCGAGCTTACCAGAAACTGTCAGCTCCCAGGAACTGCTGCTGTCACACAAGCACCTGCTTTTTAACCAAGTCCTGGAAACTCATTTTTCTTTCCTGAGTAACAACCCTAGAATAACAATTTTGTTGTTGAAATTCCTAAGGAAGTGACCAACCTGAATTGCAGCCAGGATGGAAAATGCCAGTGCCCAAAGCCCATCTCTATTCCCCCACAAACAGCAGAGCCCAGGGGGGCCTCTGGAGCTCTCCTGGGCTGCAGCAGCTGCTCCAGCGACCTCCCTCTGCTGGGGCCTCTCCCAGCTCAGGAAATCTCAGCTTTGCTGCCCTTGGAGCCCTGCTGGACGGCACTGATGGATCCTGGGCTGATCCCCCACTGCCCGAGGCTCAAGCCTTTGCCTGTTGGGAAGATCCAAAGGCTTTCCATGGGAGCATTCACTGAATTCAAGAGGAATTCTTTCACAGGTTCCTTCCTTGTACAGCCTCCTTAGGTCTGTGTGTGTGCGGGTGGGAACCTGCCACAGCAAATGTACATGAATATTGCTCTCCCAATCACTAAATACTTTAGATTTGTAAGCTAGGCCCGTGAGTTACCGTTGTGCTCCAGTAAATTCTACCCAAATCCTTTGTTAAGTTGTTTAACTTGAGCTATTGATTAAATGCTGTCAGGTTTAAGTGCTGTTAAACCTCACTGTTGGTCGAGTCTGGGGCTCAGCTTGGCAGGGGGGCCCACTCTGAACCTTTTGCCTCAACCAGAGGGTCTCTAATATTCCTTTCTAGCCCCACCCTACCTATCCTCACCCTTCACCTCTCTGTCCCCACCCTCCACTCCACAACCTTCACTGAGAAAATTTTTGGGCTGATTCTGATTTTAGATTGATTGATTTTAGATTTTACTTTGCTTTTTTTCTGTGTGTTTATCCACCTAGTAAGCTGTAGAGAGAACCTGCCCATAAACTTTGTCATGCTTTCTCTTTTATATTGAACCTGCTTTTGCCAATACCTTTGTTGGTGATGCTTTAGTGACCTAAAACACTCCTTCACAACAGACCTACACTGTGCCTCCTCCTCAGGTACCTTAGGTGACTTGGGACACCTCAAGAATTGGAAATAAAGATCCTGCTCTATGTTTTAGGTACTTAAATAAGGTGTGGTGGTCCTACATTGGCTGGAGTTTCAAACAGAGTAAAGAATAGCTAAGCAGGGTTGGAAAAAAAGTTGCTAAGAACAAAGGAGAAGAGTAAGTTGCTGCTTTCCTGGCACTGGGAAGGATAACTTGGCTGGCCTGGTTGGCTCCTTGCCATGTTACAGGCAGTCTCTGACCTTCCCCAAGCATCTCTTGACCATTTTTTCCCAGTGAAATATAGACAAGTGCAAAGCAGGGAGGAGCTCTGAGAGAGTCTCCATCTCCACAATCAGCAGCATTTGGTACAATGTGCCAAAAAACTCAACCAGAACATCAGAACATTACATGTACAGGTCCAGCTTTCTCCAGCCATTCATGTTTTTCCATAGTTCCCCAAAGTGCTGGCTAACCCTTACCATGTCCATGTTCACTGATCAAGATCCCCTCAGGACTCTCCAGGGAAAGTTCACTCTCATTCCAGGTGGCCTCAACTTATTCCAGCTCCAGCTCTGGTCTCCAAACCCCATTTCCAACCCAGAGGATCCCTTAATCAGGGTGTGCTGTGGCCAGGGATATGTTCACCCCTTCATGTTTCTGGATGATCCTGATGTTCCTGATTTGCTCTCTCTGTGCTCTGGCAGAATCCCCTGAGGCACAAGAGGACATCAGCTCATGCTTGTCCTTTATCAAACCTGACGGAACAACTTTTGAGTCTGATTTTTTTTTTCCCCATCTGTACAAGTCTCAGAGGGAGCAGGTTTCCCAGTCCCCATCACAGAGATATGGGGTGGGAACATCTCCCACCTTGGAGCTGGCTCATGGAGAGAATCCTCATCCATTGATCCTTCACCAGTGCTCCCACCTGCAGCCCTTGCCAAGGTACTGCTCCCAAGGAGCAGAGAAACCACCTGGAGTTGTACAAACCTGGAGGTTGTAACCTGAGGGTGTCAGCAGCAAGATCTGCTCCAAAAAGAGTTTTCTCCCTTGTGCCAAGCAGCTGATGTCTTTGATAAACCCAAGATACCAGCAGGAAACAGCAAGGCCAGCAGTGCTGCTCTACTTACCAAGGGACAGTAACTGCTGGTGCCAAAAAAATCTTCTGCCCCTCTTCTTTCTGGTTAGCATCAGGGGAGTGGGAAAAGGAGAAAAATGAAGTAGCTAATTTTCCACAGAAGCAGCAGCCAACAAGTATTTAATCCACGAGTCACTCAGCTGCAGAAACCTCCTGTTCTGAAAGGATTTCCCATCTTTTAAAATTTTCTATATCCCAGTAAAGCTCTCTCATTTCACACAGATTAAGAGTTAATTCAGGTCAAATAAGGATTAATTAGTCTGTGTAAACCAGCCCCAGACACTGATGCGCTAGAGATCTTTTTTAAATTAGTTGCTGTTACTGTAAGTCTGTATCTTCTGATGGCAAGACCTCTGGTGTATTATAAATTTGCAATCAGGTACCCCACGGGATGTGAGATGAGGGAAAATGTCAGTCTTAACAGTGTTTAAATCCCTCCTGCCGCTGAACTGCAGCCTCTTTCAAATTAGGTCCTGTTGGCAAAATCAGATAAAGAGATGGAAATAAATGATGTGAACAAAGGTCATCAAAGAGTATCATTTAAATTGTTATTGACTGTGGGCACAAAAAAAAAAAGCACAGCATGAAAACATACTTAATAAGAGGAGATAATAGGACCATGGAGACAGGTCTTTTTGATTCGGAGGAGAAACATCAAACAGTTGGTGTGTTTGTGTATGCTTTTTCATCTGGTTTACAGGTAAGGGGGAGATTAACACAGAATATATTTCACAGGCCAGGCCAAAACCCTTTGATATGCCATGTGCACTAACATCAGAGATCATTTGTTCAGACCTTATTGCAGGAGAAGGGGCCAAACCTGTTGCTGCTGGAGGAACTTCCAGGATCTCATGGTAATCTAAAAATATTGAACAGACTTGACAAAAATGCCCAAGTGAGAAAACTTTTCAAACAAAGGCTCCTCCACCACTATGTAGTGATCTCCAAGTCATGGAGGGCATCTGGCACAGTCAATGCTCCTAAAGATTTCTTTTGAAGCTTTAGAGATCAAAGAATCTGCTTGGCCACATCTCTCTGTGAGCTGGCACCAGAGGTGGGCTGAAAAGGAGGCCAAAGCATCTTGAACTAAAGCATAGCCATTTGGAGATTATTGGGGTTTTTAATCTCCTGGGTGATTTAGAACTCTCCATTCTGGTTTTAGGCCCAGCCTCTGTGCAGGCACCTGAAGCAGACTGGACACAGAGTCCAGTGGGATGAGGTGAGAGCTCCTGCAGGGGCTGGAGGTGACACCCACACCCCAGGGAACCCCAGCACCACGAACACTGTCCTGACCCCCACGGGCCACACGGCTGCCCTGAGGGCAGGGCCACAGCTCACAGCAGGAGAATGAGCTGTCCCACTGCATCAGTGGCCCCAGTGACCCAAAACCTCCAAAGGACCCAGAACACAGGTCCTGGGGGTGCCCCCAAGCTCAGACACATGAACCTGAGCAGGGCAGGAGCTGCTCCATGACATAAAACCTGGAAGTTGGACTTGATGATCCTTGTGGGTCCCTTTCCACTCAGGATATTCTATGATTATATGAAAAGTGCTCTCTTTCTCTCTCCTCCTTCCCCTTGCTATTTATAAATGACTTTCTACACTTCCAAACTCTTTGGAGAAAAACTATGAAAACATTGCTTTGGGTTCCTCATTGCAGCCTTCCAGTACGTTAATGGGGCTTAGAGATTGAGCAGGGGCGCTTCTTATATGGGCAGACAGTGCTAGGACAAGGGGGACTGGCTTTAAACTAACAGAGGGCAGAGGCAGATGGGATATTGGAAAGGAGTTCTTGACTGTGAGGGTGCTGAGGCCCTGGCACAGGGTGCCCAGAGCAGCTGTGGCTGCCCCTGGGTCCCTGGCAGTGCCCAAGGCCAGGCTGCACAGGGCTTGGAGCAGCCTGGGACAGTGGGAGGTGTGCAATGAGATGAGCTTTGGGGTTCCTTCCAACCCGAACCATTCTGTGACTCTGTGACATCCTGGGAGAGCTCTTCCTCTCCTGTACTGAAAGTAATGTCCAGCAGCCCAGATAGAGGTGATTAAAGGGATGGGGGCACCTTGGTGATCGTGCTAATGGAGAACAGATTATGACTGCACCTTTCCTGAGATTGTTCATCCTCACTCTGAGTCATCATGAGAGCTCTGCTGTCATAACCAGCAGCAAATTGCTCTTCCCCACTGTTAAGCAAGGGCAGGTCAGGTGTGCAAATTTTCCTTTCAGTACACCACTGTGATGCCTTAAGTTTTGAGTTGTTAATTTTTTCAGATTCTGTACTGCATTAGTGTATAACTCTAAACTTCATACAGAAAGCTAGTTAGCTTTCTTCACATTTTGGTCAGACTAAACAATCCTTCTGGGCCTGGAACCAAGGTCATCATCACAGCCTCAGGTCCCAAAAGTATAAACAGAAGTGAATTGGGGGGAGAATCAAATCAGGGAATGTGACTTCATTACTTGAAGCTATAATTGGACAATTAACCTCTGATATGCAAATAGACCAAACTTACATCTGCCTGAAAACCTCGTGACTGTCATCCATCTTGGGTCCATCTTGGGAGTAGCCTCTGCCAGGCTTTTGCACTGCCCAAAGCAGATCCTTTGAAGGCTTTTCAATAAATCACTGCTTTATTCTCTAACTCTATCTAGCCTCTGCTCTAGGTCCCTCTCTAGGTGGACAGAAGGTTTCCCACAGTCCATTGCTCACTCTGGAAGATGTCACCAGAAATGGAAAGACAGCAATTAAAAGCAAAGATCCTTCAGGATAAAGTCCTGCTGGGGACAATAGCTGAGACTCTCGTCTGGCTGTTAATGCACCTCTGAAATCACTCAGTGCTGTCCTGCTGGGGGTACAGCCCCTGGAAAAGACAGGAAGAGCCATTCAAGCCAGGAATTTGCAACATTTCTCCAGACCTCTCTCCTCTTCCCCAGAGTGGGTAAGGCATTCATTTCCACAGCTTGTCTGCAAATACTTGCATTTACCTTGGAAATGGGCCCAGTCTAGGAGAGAGACCAAGAGACTTTTGTGCTTTGGAGACTTTCTAATCTGGTCACGACAGGAGCCCAGATGCAAATGCCTTTGTAACGTGGATGCACAGTCAGCCCTGATGTGACCAAAGGAGCGGGGGCTTATTTCTCCTGCTAAGAGAAGACTGTAGAAGAAACAGGATCTCAACAGCCCATTTTTAAATGGCACATAAAATGCAAAAATACCACCATGAGACAGGCACGTTCATGTCCTGCCTCATGGTGGTCAGCTGGAGGCAGCTCACCCCTGCTGACTGCCATCATCATACTGACAGCATGAACCTGAGGCTGCAGGAGCTTGATCAGATGCACAGCCCCTGAAACACCAAGTGCCAGGCTTGCAAGAAAGCTGTGACTGAGATGCCACCTGAGCAGCACCTCAGCAGCTCACAGAGGCTTTTTATCCACTGGTTGTAGAAAGACGCCACTTCCCTTTGTTTTGCCTACAAAGACAATGGGCAAAGCATTTGGCTTTTCAAACCTAGCCTGGGTGAGGACAAGAGTTTGTGACACAGGAACCTGTTATTCAGACAGATCACATAAAAGCCTTTACAACTTGAAAATGAAGAGTACTGCTGCTGTGAAGGAGGCTGAGATCAACCTGCCAGGCAGTGCCTGTGGATGCCTCTCCCTGAACAGATTGCAGCAAAGATTAATGCACTGGATTGGAAAAGCTCTTTCCTGAGATTTTTTGTGGCTGAGCACCAGATTTTGCTTCAGGAGAAGGAGGTTCATATTCTGTCTCTGGCCACTGAGAGCACAGGCAAGCTTTTCCTTTCTGCCCTGGGATGCTGTTCCAGACATAGGGGTGGATTAAGCCAGGCATTTTATAGCCAGGTATGCTGAAGTAACCCAGCACTAGCAGGAAGGCTGGTGCATGCTTTGGTCTCATATTGTGATTTAGGAGCCACTACCAACAAACAGAGCTTCACAGACAGGAGCACCAAGGACCACAGCCACTGGAATTTAACCCCCTACAAGCCCTTGTTTTGCAAAATGAGGGAATGCTTCCTTTTCCTGTTGTGTGTACAGAGATTTCAAACCCTTGCTTGTGGGTCGCCCTCCCAAACATGCAATGGCTCCTGGCACAGGCAGCTGCACTTGAACACCTCCAGTCTACAGCAAAACCTAAACAGCCATAAAGACCCTACAACCTGAAGTGGGAAAAAGGGTTGGCTTGGAAAGAGAGATGTCACAAAGGAGATGTGAAGCTGTTTTCTCGCCTTTCGGGGCCATGTCTACATGAGCCAATTTAATACCTATTACCACAAGTATTAGCTCCACAAGGTTTACATATTTCCGTGGAGGCAAATTACATCCCTGAGCTGGCATTTCTTTTCCTTGCTCCAGCTGTAATGCCTGAACCATGCACCCATCGAGGGGGATACAGCCTTTATCATCATCCCAGCCTCCTGGGTTTTAAAGCCCAACTGCCTGCCAAAATCAACAGCCTGTGGTTGCCATATAGCAAAGTGTCAGGAAATGTTGACTCACCCCTTGCCCCAGGGCCCTGCTGGTGGGTGGTAGGGCTGGGAAGGGACAGAGGCAGCCAGGTGTGAGGCTGAGCCCTTCCACAGGGAGACGGGAGCCCCAGCTGAGCCCCTGGGGGATGCCCAGCTCCAGGGTGCCACAGCAGCCGCAGTGTGGGGCAGAGGAGTTTGTAAAGCCTGTCTGTTAGTTTGACTCCCAGCAGTAACTCCACGGAAAGGGACCGAGCCAGCTCCACAGTGAGAGCACCCAACTGTGCTGGGTGTCCTTGGATGTGCCTTCATCACAGCAGTGCATGGAGCACTCAGGTGGCACATGAGGTGAAGAGGGACAGGCCACATGTCCCCAGCCTTTCTCCAGCTACCCTGCAGATGAGGGCCCTGCTGCAGATAGCACAAATATTTTTTTCTGCACAGAAGATACCAAATAGAGGGTTCAGCACTCCTGAAACATGGGGCAGAGAGCTTAAAGTGCTCATCAGGGCTGCTTGAGCAGTCATCAGGAAGCATTTGGCTCAGGGTCTGGATTGAATTGAGTCTGTCTGAGCCACGGCTGTCCCTGTAGCTCACTGCCCATCAGCTCCTGTGGGAGGTCCTGGAGCAGCTCAGGATTAGCCCAGTCCTGTCCCTGCTGTGCCCAGAGCTGTCAAGGTGCTGCTCAGAGGTGGAAGGTACAAACTGGCTGCTCACTGCTACACAGGAGTCAGTCTCCTGGAGCCCCATAGGTCATCTCCAGACTTCTAAAAATTGTTTTTAATGACTCATATCATGTCCTTCAGATGAGGCATTAAGCCAAGCTTCCTGGAGGGTATCGAAGTGGAATTTTACGGCTGCACAAGTTTTTCAAAAGCAAAAAGGATGCAGCAGCACTGGAGCAGAGTCAGAGGCACCACCTGACTCTCTCCATCAAGCAAGATAAAGCAGGACACTCTGTGCCTGAAGTGCTGCTGACACCACAGGAGGCACAGCTGAACACAGACAGCTCACGCAATGGTAAATTGTGTCATGTTCATGAGAGGCTTCCTCAGGAGGCACAGTCTCCATCTTATTCCCAGGTTATTTTATCTTCACTAGTGTTGTGCAGGCATGGGGACATTTGAGAAAAGCAACAAGTCTCCCTTAGCTGAACACAGCTGTGTTTGGTAAAGGCTATCTGAATAAACCAGGAATTTCCACTGCAGGAGACACGATTTCATTTCTGAGCAGAGAAGCTGAATCTGTGAGCACTGGGTATTATTCAGCACTTAAAGCAGACCCCCCCCAAAGCAAAAGGAAGACTGTAGGTGCCATTCATCCAGCAGGCAGCATCAGTACCTGCCCCTCCTCCTCTCCCCGGCAGCATGGAGCCAGAGCAAATAACAGCAATAATGGAAGGCTGTAAACTCTGGAAGAAAGCAGACATCTGTTGCCCATCAGATATTACACCTTGGTGACCATGCAGCTCAGTAAGTATGAAAGTGATTACTTATACTTTGACAGCATGGCCGCAGCACATAAATGGGGAGCTTTGTGCAGCAGCCTGGAGAGGCAGAGCCACGAGCAGCGGGAGGAGTCACCCCTGCAGCTGTGAGGGTGTGCCCACGCCGCTCCCCTGGCCGCTGGGACACAGCCTGGCACCGAGCTGCAGGCTGGGGAGGAGCAGATGGGCCCTCTCAGGTAGCCCTGATGTCACCTGGGGCCATTAACCAGCAGCATGTGCTGCAGAGCTGGGGCAGCCCAGAGTGGCACACACGGCCCTGGGTGAGGCTGCATCTCCAGCATCAAACCCCTGACACCAAGACAAACATTTTGTTGACCTGCCCAGCTACCTACTAATCTTATTTATGTTCAGCAGTGCAGATAACTCTTTCTTTCCTCTTGTTCCCCAAAGACTGCAGATAGGTACTTCTGGATTACAGCTAATAATGCTGAATTACGTGCCCTTGAAGCATTAAACGCAAGCCCCCAACCCACTTGCTGCAGTGGCAGCAGAAGGGACTCACAGAAAAGTGAGCAAAACAGGGCATGGAGAAAGCCCAGAGAATAGGAAACCTTTTAGGACTGACAGCTCATGGAGATGAAGAATATGATTCAATGAAAATTGTGGAAGCTGGAAGGTTTTCTCATTTTTGCTACAAAAATAAAAAAGTTTTCACTGGAGCTGGGATAAGGGATATAAGCCCAGTAATTCATGGCATTCATTTTTGTGTCTTCTTTTGAAGTAGCTGGAGATTGCAAGTCCTCAAGGGAAAAACCTGGACCAGAAACCCAACCCAGAAACCTATGTTTTTGTGCAAAGAAACCTGCTCTAATTTAAACAGAAGTCCCAAGGCTGAAAGTTCCATCCCACTGTCCAAACCCTCTGAAATAAGTCTTGAATGATGCACAAGACAAGTTTCACATCTCATTTTTCTTCCCTCAGACTCCTCTCAGGAGGAGACAGCTGTAAACCAACCCCAGTAATTTCAGCCAAGCCCTTGCTCTTTTGCAGGCCCTGCAGCAGGGACTTACACCCACTGTCTGTGCTCTGCATGGGAGACCTTGGGAGCCCCTCCTGGCAGATGGTGTCACACTCACAGCTGATTCTGCCTTTGCTGATGCTGGACCACAAAGAGAGGCTTGGAGAGGAGTTTCAAGACCATGGGTCCTTTTCTTGGTGTCAGCTCTGTCAGATCTTGCAGAACTCTTCTAGAGATCACAAGGAGATACGCCTGGAAATCTGGCTTCTGGTCCCACCAAATCTGAATTCCGGGTGTCTGACATGACATGGTGCAATATCGATGTTCAAGCAGCCATCCTTACAGGAATGGGATAATGGAGGTTTTATCCAGCCTTTCTTGCAGCAGAGATGCTCAGTCTGTAGGTTTTCTCTTCCCCACATCCCTGAGCTTTGCAAATCTATACCTGTGTTTCTTAAGGTCCTTCCCCAGCCAATTGTCTATAAAGATTCAAACTGTGACCCGCAACTCAAACCTTTTCACGGGCATTAGGGGAGTATTAAATGGGAAATTCTAAAACTAAATTATAGTTTCCCACTGCAAGTGTTTTAAAAAAATAAAAATGTCTGCTTTTAATTAGAAAGAAAAATACAAAGCCCTGCAGTTGACAATAGTCTCTTTTCTACCCACCACACACACGGGCTCTGGCCAAATCCTCACTGTGAGCAGAGCAGCAGAACTCCACTGAATTGGTGCATTTACACCGATGGGCTCTGGTTGAGGATCTGGCCCAGCCAGTGCCTGGAAAAGCTTGGAAAATCTCTGCAGAAGATCCCCCTGGCTCCCTCCTTCCAGGCATTCGGGTTCCTGTTGAGCACCTCACACCTCTCTGCTGGGAATGTGTGATTTATTTGGCAGCTGGGCTTTCCCTCCCGGGGAGCTTCCTAATAGATCCGTGAAAGCAAAGGTTATGTAGAGGCAGCTCCAAGGATGAAGTCATTGGCTTTGCTCTGAGCCCAGAGATTTCAGCCAAGCCCGATGGTTTCAATAAAGAGGAGCTCGTGAGGAGTTTGCTGTTTGCCCAAACGGGATGAGTGCTCTCTGCAGCGCCCGGTGAGGCTGAGGAGGGAGGGAGCTGCCCGGAGGGACAGGCAGGGCACTTCCCTCAGCTGCCTGCAATGGCGTGTGGGGCTGATTACTCCCTGGCTGAAGGCACCAAAGCCATCTCTGAGCCCTCCTGGGCAGACAGACCCGTCCCTCCCGTGCCCAGAGCCACAGCATCGCCCAGGGACTGCACTGCTCGCCTGCCCTGGGGCTCACACAGGGCACCCTCCTCTGCCTCACCAGCAATCATCTCCTCTGCCTCACCAGCAGCACCCAGACCTGGCTGCTCAGGTTTAGAGTATGCTGCCTTCGCAAAATATTCCCAAATAATCAGTTTCAGTCAGTGTTACTGATTATCTGTACTTATAGCTGTTCATAGAGACTGATCAGAGGTGAGTATTAGATTTGGTGTTAGGAAGAAATTCTTCACTGTGGGCGTGCACAGGGTGCCCAGAGCAGCTGTGGCTGCCCCTGGATCCCTGGCAGTGCCCAAGGCCAGGCTGAACAGGGCTTGGAGCAGCCTGGGAAGGTGGGAGGTGTCCCTGCCCATGGCAGGGGGTGGAAGTGCAAAATCCTGGTGGTCTCTTCCACCCCAGCCCAGTCTGTGATTCCATGAGGACAATCACACAAGGGAAGGGTAGGGTTTTCCCAGAGCAGAAATGCACGTACCTGTAACACTCTGGTCTGCAATAGATACCTGTGTGCAGATGCATAGCTGAGAGGGGCAGTGGGCACAAAGCAATGAAATCAGTTTCTTTTAGACCTCACCAACCCCCTGCCTGCTAATCCATCTCCCGCGAGTTGTGTTTCCAAGTCCAAATCCTTTGAACAATTTCCAGCAGACTCTATTGGAGATGAGGGAAAAAGAACTAACAGAAAATGTTCCTCTGTCTCAGGAAAAGGTACATCCATAGCCAGGACTACATTGGCCAGAGGGTCTCACAGGCAATTTTCAGGCCAGGTCTTTTTTCATCTTAATTGAGCATTTGCTTTTCATTTTGGAAGGTTCTGAGTTAATGCCCTTTGCATTTTTTTTTGGTATTTGTATGTAATTACATGCTGTTAGAGTAACATAGGCCAGATCCACATCCCAGTGAAATGAGTGTGAATATCTCCAGCAACTTCAGTCTGAAAACAGCATTCCAGCCCTCACAGAACTGATTAAATAGTTAAAAACCCAATCTTGTAAATATTTTTGTGAATGAAAGTGGTTGGCTGTGAATCACAAGCATTTGGAAAACCACAGGGCATTAGGGAAATATCTGCAATTCATAAAATTCATCATGCATTCACACGAGTCAGCCTAAATTAGCATTCACCCCAAATTGCATAGTCTGTTATTCATTGCTCCCTAATCTAACACAAGGTGGAAGTAGGGGTGATGCTGTGGGACTTGAGGGAGCAGTCCCAGTCCTGTAAAGCTGAATTGTGAACACCAAGCACTCACACAGGACACGTCACAAACTGCCCTCTGATAGCAGCTTTTCAGACAAAGTGCCTGAAGAATTCTTACTAAATTGACTTAAGAATTAATACTAAATTAACTGAAACCCCTCAGTCAAAAATGTTTCCTGAGCAGTTCACTGAGACAAAAACTGCACCTGAGTTCATTCCACCAGCAAGACCCAAACCCCTGTGGTTCATAAGTTGCTGCCCTCCCTATAAAGCCCAGTGTCATCCCATGCCAGAGCTGTAAGGATGCCTTCGCCTTCACCAAGGTTTCCAGAGAAGGAGCAAATTATAGAGGGCAGGAATAGTTCTAATATGGTGTGTGTGTGCCATGGAAAGGGGCATAAGTATCTACATGATCCAAGATTGGCTCCCAGCCAGTCAAAAAAAAATTAGTATTTATTTGAGCCATGATTAAATTTCACCATGAAACCTACAGAACAAAGGAGTATTTCAAAGGAAAGACACCAAGACTGTGAAAAATGCCAGGTCAAATTTTTTCCACCAGAGAAATCTAAATTTTGATCACATTCGGTGTGACTGGTCCTTTGAATGACCCCATAACACAGAGGATGGGTTCGTGTTGTTTTCTCCTTCGAGGAGCTTGCCACGCCATCTCAGCCATGCTCCAGCACTCAGGGCTCCGAGGCCTGAACTGCACTCCAGCTTTTGACAGCAATCCTTGGGAGACATGTGAGCATCATTCCTGCAGCTCCCTCATTCCTGGAAGCACTTAGGGAGCTCCAAGAGGCATTACCAGGAACAGTTAATTAATAACAAACCTGGGGAACAGCGTCCCGTTATTTCTGTGAAGCTCACCCTCTCTGACACCTGGCTGTGAAACACAATTGTTGTGCTGTAACACAAACAAGAAGTATTTGCAATAATTATCTTGCCTGGAGTGGTTTTTCACCCATTACACTCAGAGACAGAGCACAGCCATCAAATCCAATTAATTCCCCAGGGAAGCAGGTCCATGTCTGATATCCAAGCACAGAAACTCCCACAGTGAACGGGGCACTGCTCCCCTGCACGGCCAGGACACCTCAGAGAATGAAGGGGACGCCTTCTGAGGGACATAACTGAAACTCTTCATTAAATATCCTGTGGAAGCACAAACTGAGGGGAAATCTATCTTTCCTGGATGTGCTATGGCAGCAAGAAGCTTTGGTGAGCCCCTCAACCCAGAAACCTGCCCAGGTTACCCTCAGTTTATTCCATGTCTGTGTCTTCGCCTCACCTGTCAGCTCCAGGAGCTGCTGTGCCTCCCCTCCCAGTCCCAGGAGCTCCAAGCTCCTGTTCGAGGGCTCTGCCCCACATCCAGCTGTGCTGCACAAAGGTGGGATGACAACACAACTGGCTCCAGGCACTGCTGGTCCTGCTCCATGAGAAACACAGCTCTGACACTCAGCAGATAACAGAAGAGAAAAAAAAGGGCAGTGGGAGAGTGGAATTTTAAGTGCCACCAGGTCAGTGGAGTTTCAGACAAGTTTAGGGATGATGTGGATTAATCTCTGTCCAGCTGCTGTTCCTGATGGGCTTCATGGGGAAGCTGGACTTGGCTTGGATTATACAGGGAGTGCAGGGAGTCAGGACCTTTATTAAAAGTGTTAATAGGTATTTAGTCTTAATTTAATCAAAACAAGCTATTTCAAAGAGGAGTTGGAGCATGGATTCCTGTGCAAATTGAACTAATTGGTTTAAAATATCACACCTTCAGTTAAAGAGGTGCAGCTTCATTTTAAAAATGCCGTAATGTCCATGAGAAAGGCAGGCTCTTTTTTTAAAGACCACTTAGTGGAGCTGGAGGGAGTAGACAAGATTTTGGGGACAAAAAACTCTTCTGTTGTGCCCCAAATCTAAAATGGAAGTATTTTCCATATTCTTCACTTCTGGGTCCAGGCTGACAACACCAACAAGGGCTGCAGAAAAAGGACAGAAATGTGACTAATATTTTATATGCCACGTCCCTCTACAAAGTGGACAGGGCTTTGTTTGGACTGAAGTGTTTTTTTAAACAAATGAAATTATCAACATAATACAAGAGTTCTTTGATTTTTAAAATATTATCCATGAATATTTTAAAACACCTTGAAATCCTTCCTGGCACTTTTAACAACTTTATTTCTTCCAGAAGAGATGAATCTGTCATTCAGAAAGCCCAATGACTATGCTTTCCTCTTTTAATGACAGTAATTTTTAACAATGAAGACTTTCAGCTTTGAGCTGCTGAGGACACTGAATCCTGAGGAGCACTTATCCAGCCATTCCACCCCAGTCTGGATGAGCTCTAAACAAACCAGAAACAGTAAACTCAGAGCCCTGTCCAGCCTGCCCTTATGTGGCTGGGGACGGGGCACCCACTGCAGCCTGTGCCAGGGCCTCACCCACCACAGTAAAAACTGTCACCAGTGCCGTGTTTGGATCTCTGACTGCAGGTAAAAAGGAGCTTTGGTTTCAGGAGGAATCCTGTCCCCTCAGCATCACCTCAGCCCACGCCAGGGCTGGGTTTCCAGCAGGGTGCTCTGCACAGCACCTCTGGTTTGCATCACCCCAGGATCTGACCTGCATCCACCCAGGACTGCAGCTCACTTTGGGAAGCACCTATCCCACACCAGTTAATGCCTTTTGTACAGCTGGTATTCCTGCAGTCACCAGAGGGGACAGGATTAGGGCCTGAACCGCACTGTGGCACCTTAATGCAGTCAAAATGTCCATTCTTCAAATCCCCCCAATTAAAAAATGGACTGTAAAGCAATGATGGGGGCTAAACTCTTACAACCTCTTCAAAGTGCAGTGAGAGCAACAAAAAAAATCAGAGAGACAATAATTCTGAGGATGCTGATTTCCATGCAGTGAAAGGACACCATGACGGGAGCCCATTAGAGGCAGGACTTCACCAAACCACTCCCACATCCTCCCTGTCAGGCTCTGCAAGGAATACATTTTCCCCATGACACCGACCCCAGAGGACACCATGGGATCTGGTGTGGGACAGGAAGGTGGAGATGGGCAGGAATTTGGAAAGGCAGCATGAGATCTGGGTAGCCAGAAATGGGGCAAACCGGCAGGATTCAGGGTCAGGTCAAGAAGCCATAAATGGGACAGGGATGTGTTGTGAGAGTCTGTCCTAGAGACATGGTAGTCGTGGAAAACTGAGAGACACTGGGATTCCATGAACAAAGGATGGATGTGATTGTAAGGATGTCTCAAGGCAACCTGAGGACAACTTTTTGTCTGCAGAAATGAGCATAGAGAAGCCACAGGAGTGGAGATCTCTCAGTACCCCCCCAGGCAGCACTAAACCAGCTCAGACCAGGTGCACAGTTTTGGTCCCTGCTGTGCAGAAAAACTGTGGATGGGCTGGAGGGGATGCAGGAAAGGGCCACAAAGATGATCCAAGGAAAGGGAAGCTGCCATGTGAGGAAAGGACAGAGCTGGGCTTGTTCAGCCTGAAGAAAACAAGGCTGGGAAGAGACTATCACCATGTCCCAGTATTTAAAGGGTGGCTACAGAGAAGATGAAGATTCCATTTTTACAAGGAGTCACATGGAAAAGGTGAGGGTACAATAGTTAACGGGTGCAAGACATATCTGGGGAGATTCCAGTTGGACACAGGAGGAAAATTTTTCACAATGAGAACAACCAGGCATTGAAATAATGTCCCCAGGGAGGTGGTGGAATTCCCAGTGTTGGATGCTTCCAGGATTTGGCTGGACAGGGTGCTGGGCCACCTCATCTACACCATGCTTTTGCCAAGAAAAGTTGGACCAGATGATCCCTGATGTCCCTTCCAACCTGGGGTCCCATGAAGTCAAGACAAGGTTTAGCATCTCCCAAAGCAAATTTCCCTCTCAGGAAAATAACAAAACCAGGACATTTTAAAAATTGCAGAACTGGGCTGAGCTAAAGCAGTTTGCAGGACTGCATTGATTTAGAGTGGGGCAATGTGCCCCTTGGTTTAGCTCCCAGTTCCAAGGGTGTATGAACTGTCCTGCCTGTGGGGAGAAAAGGGGTGATACCCAGTTTCTCCCATGAATGCGGTGCAGTTGGAGCCTGCCCTGTGGGTTATAAACACAAGGTTTCTCCACAGCATTTGCAAAGGAGTTGCCAGGTTGAAAGTCTTCACACATGAAATATTTCTTGTCATGTGTTCTACTGCCCTCATCCTCATCTTCAACTCATATGTAAACACAAGAGTAATCTACATTATCTGAGGCTCGGTTGCTTTAAATTACCTTTCCTCTGGGGAGGTGTGGGATGCTGCCCTGATGTACAGCAGCCCTGAGAGCAGCCCTTGGGTAGGAAACGTGCAATGCTGGGCATCAAATCCTGCTGGAAACAACCTGTGTGTCCCACCTGCGCTCTCTCTCAGATTGCACTGCACTGCAGGGCTGTGATGTGGAGATAGAGCAGGCACAGGCTCTGTATTTGGTACAGGGAAGCAAAATATCTGCAGTGGAGGAGCTGTGTGCACTAACACATTTATTTGTCATTATGAAGTGCAGTAGAGCAGATAAAACCATTAGATATTTAAAAATTAGTTAATGCTAGGATGCAATGATTTGGGTATTCCTAATGCAGCTTTAAATTGGATCAATATTTTCCAGTTCATTTTACTGTAGATTTTTAACCCTGCTCTTGCACTTGTGCTCTGAGCAGCAGACGGAGGGAACATTTCCACTGGGATGTGACCGGTTGTGTTTCAGGAAGTGCATCAGCTCCTGGAAACTTGCTAGGCACCATCTCTTTTATTCAAGAGAGCTTAATTGTCATCCAGAACATCTGGGACGATCTCTCAGGGGTTTGTGTTGACAGAACATTAACTAACACACGAAAGCTCTGGGATCCCATGACATGATCCATCACTGAGCAAAGACAAGTTGCCTGTTTCACATAGGATGAATTCATTGAGGAGCCAAATCATTAGCATAGAAAGGTCATCTACTTGTCTGTCATTATTGTGTGAGGCAGATAGTCTATAATGTGTGCAGCAGCTCCCCATGGAGCAGCAATCAGCCCCTTGCTACACTATTTGATTGTTCTTTTTAAAGCTGGTGAAGAGCTTTCTCGCTGAGATCTGCAACTATAAACATCTGAAAGGAAATGTATAAATACTGCCTGCTTCTGACTCCTGTACATAAGCATGGACACCTTTAGATTAAAAAAGTTTATGAGTATTAGTGCTCTCCACTAGACAGTCAGACTTAAAGATCCAAAATGAATTCTATATTGTTTGTAGGAAAATAAGATTTCAGTTTTAAATTGCAGAAGTTTGCACTTGAAACAAATACTCCATCATATTTTTCTCCCTGATTATAGCCAAAGCTGTACCAGATAGTTCAGCCATGTGGCTTTAGATGTCCACCAACAAATGTCAACACTGCTGATTCCTCTGGCTGTATCTTCCAGAAGGTCAGGTAAATCTTGCCAAGCCAGCACTAGCTGGACAATTTTCACCTCATCAGCCAACCTGCTGAATCTGCAAATAACATCAAGAAAATGCCCCCAAAGCAACATATTTTGGAACAGGACAGAAAAAAAAAATCAATCATTTTGTTCTGTCAGCGGTGAGCGTATGGTTTATGTCCTTTCATTACAAACTTGGATATCATCCAATTTGGCACTTGAAAAGAAAAAATCCATCCCAGCTATGAATATTATTTTATTGTGACTTGGGCTTTGGAGGTTTGCAGGTTCTCCACTCTTTTCCACAGCACTTGATTTCCAGTGCTGCTGGAAACATGAGCTGCTCTGTCACCTCCTTTGCCTTGTGCATCTGATCAGGATGGCACCTGATTTCTGGGCAGAACAACTCTGCCCTTTCCTGCACTGAGTCCATGGCTGCTGCTTTGCAGCTGGGAGCAGAAAATCAGTGGTAAATAGGGCAGGAAAGTCTTCAGTGTGCCCATGAAACACTGGCAGTGCCTGTTGCCCTGCACGTGGGTCTGTAGGCATTCCCACACTGCTGGCAGCAATACAGGGAGCACGCAACAATAAAGTGGCATTTTTTAGCTGGTCTGAGGGCCAGGATGAAAACTGGCCCCCAATCCCCAGTGACACATCTCTGGAGTGTCAGTACTTCACAGACCTTGGAAGCTTTGCAGTGCATTCTCTCAGAGGCAGAACCGTCCTGTTTGCCTTTGTGATAACCTTGCAAACAGATCTATAGCACTTCATAGTATTTCATTTCAGAGGTTCCCATTCAGAAAAGAGGCACTGAAAATCCATAACAATTGAAATATAGTGGAATTTGAACCAAGGTCATGCTAGCTTGAGAGATGACCTGCCGTGTTCAAAATTAGCCTTACTCAATCCATGTGCTGCTCAGTGCACAAGTGATGCTCTGACCCCCTGAAATTCAGAGTGACAAAAAGAAAAATGTTTGCAGGAAGGGGTGGACTGGGCAGAAGGAAGCTGTATGATTGTTTCACCTATCCTCATGCATAAACCAGGCCAGCAAACATGACTCTGAAATTCCTGTAGTGAGATCATAGATCCTTCTCTGAGATCCCTTTACTTATGTGAAGGAAAAAAGAGTCAGGAAAACATCCAGAAAAAAAAACCCAACTTATTGACCTCTATAGGGCCAAATTTCCAAGGTGCCTTGGGGCAGAACAAAAAAATCTATGTTTTTCTATGTTATAAGCATGACTGCATCCCTGCCCAGGAGCAGGGCTGATTGCTTGTCTGAGCTCCATTAATATGCTATTGGCATTTTATGCATGGAAAAGGTGACCTATTTCTTTGCCTGTTAATAGATCTCCCACTCAGGAATGTCTCCATAAACCTGCTTTCTCTGTTTGGAGTCACACTGGTTGACTTCAGAGTGTTGTTTTTCAAAGGATTTTGCAAACCTAGCTCAGAACGGCTGCATGATGCACTTCTACCAGTTCTGTCCTAATTGACACCGACTACAAACAGGCTTAGCCTAAGTCAGAGCGAGTATTCTTGAGCTGAGGGAGGCTCTGCACAAAGCTGGCTGTGTGCAGGGAAACTGGGTCCAGTTTGGCTGTGGCCAAGCCTTTGGGTAAAAGACTGAGGGTTTTGTAAAATGAACAAGGGCAGCATGGAGGGACGCGGGATAATTGGTTGGAGATACCCACATCTAAAGGAAATCAGGGTGATTTGGTTTCTCAAAGCTGTCTTCAAAGGACACATTTAATGCTGCTTGGGAGTTTTCTAAAAAAAATGCAAGTTCATCAAAATGGAAATTGTGTCCACTCCAGCAAGGGCTGATCTGAAAACACCCTGCAATATTGAGCTCAGGGCGGGGGTGGCAGCAAACCCTTCAGTTTGACACCCCCGGGCTGGAGCAGTCGAAGTTAGTTTCCAAAGGATTTTTTGGCATCACAAGCAGAATGTGTTTTTTTTCATGTTGAGGGCAGCATGCAGCCATCTCCTTGAAACAGGACTTCTGACAGACCTAATGCCTCTGGCAGGAAAAAGTGGAAATATTCTACCAGGAGCCAAAGCCAGTGTTAATATTTCTAATTTCAAGCACTCGATTTCCTAATTCCTGTGCTGTCTAGTCATGGACATCACACCAGCCCAGGTGTGCTGCTGGTGCCAGGCTTTGCAAAGCCACTGCAGATGCAGCATCCCGTGCTGGGCTGGCAGGGGCTCTGCACCCCGCGGTGCCAGTGCTGCTGCTGGTGGCCCTGTGACACAGAGCAGCAGCCGAGAGGAGCCAGAGTCACCTCAAGCTCTGCGTGTCTCCAGCAGGGCTGGCAAATTGTGACAAATACACCGGTGCTCTGACTTGCATTTGTCCAGTGTCTACTCTGTTAACAAAAGGGGAGGAAGAAGCCTAAGTAATGATTTTTTTCTGCTTCATTTTACTCCCACCTTCTCTGCCCCCTGTAATCTGATTTTTTACACCTCATTTATGTGTTTTTATTCAGCTCATCTTTGTGTTTTCTTTTTTTTTTTCACACCTTTGGATCAGCTTTGGATTCCCATGTCTGGCACCTGTGATTATATCCTTCAGCTTCACAATGCAGACTTGCAGAGCAGCATTTAATAACAGGGAGGATTTGACTGACTGGAGCTTTGATAATGGTGGTGGGAAAAGCACAATCACTGCCTTTTTGACAATATACTTTGCGCAGAAAGCCTTCGACAGTGTCACAATCTGATAAAAAAATTCCCAGATTCCACCCATAATTATACCTTCTCTCCTTTACCTATCCACCTTCTTTTCAAAACTAAGCTATTGTGGGTGACACCAGTCTCCAGGAAGGTGGGGGTGGTGGGACACAAGCCAGGAAAGAGACAGAGAGGAGGAAAATAGTTCAATTCACCACGGTTCTGCTCAGCCTTTCTATCTGCCCGCTCTCCCACCTGTCTCTTTTCAGTTGATACCTTTTTGTCAGCCATGGGCAGGCCAGCACTGTCCAGGATGGGGTGAGGTTTTAGGATGAAAAAACATCACCTGATTGCTGCCATTTCTCAAAAAGAAGACTGAAGCATTTTCAGGAATTTAGAAAGCCAGGTGAACTAAGAGGTTTCAGCGTTCAATCGCCACCTCCACTCCAAGTCCTTGGTGGGAGGAGAAGGAGGGACTGGGGATGTTCAGCTACTGCTAAAAATAAGGTGGATGTGTGCTCTGCTGCCTTGGGGCTTCTCAGGGCGATGGACCCCACAGCAGCTCTGAAAATCTACAAAGAACATCAAGAAAATGCCCCGAAAGCAAGATGAGGGAGGCAGGCCATGGTCCTGAGGCAGCCATGGAGCTTCCCAGCTTTGGCTGGACTTTGGGTTAAGTCACATGGACTTAACTGCTCCAAAACTATTTCTAGACATAGGATGGCCTGTCCAAAGTCCATGCCCAGCTCTGGCAGGCAGAGATTAAAGCACATTCAGTGCCCCCAACAGCACCGAGACCTCAGGACGTGAAAGCATTTGGGTGCAAGAAGGGGACAGGGCTGTGGCCACCCCCTCCCTCGCCAGGCACACATCCAAACACTGCACAGCCAGAAACTGAGACCTCCCAGCACTGCTCTCCTGATTTAAGCCAGCTTAAACCAAAATAAGCCAGGAGTCTGGGGGGCTGCTGTGGCTGAGGAGGGTCTGAGGCACTCTCAGTGCTGCTGCAGGCACTGACAGGCACTCGAGTCCCTGCTCTGCCATTCCCCACACTTTGTCTCACTGAATTTCCAGTAAACCAGAATGTTGCATCCATCAGTGCTGGCAAGGCACCAGCACTGTGCAACAGTTTTTAAGCATCCCTGGGAAGAGAATCAAGTCCAGGCTGTCCCAGCTGGTGTGGACATGGCACACCTGATGTTAAATGGCTGGGGAAGCAAGAAGCTGAGCAAACATCCAGGAAGGTTGTAAGGATGGGAGTTACTGGCATCAGCTTCTGGCTTAATGCAGTAATGTGGAAAAAAAAGCTGCTGTTGTGATGGGCCCAGGGCTTGGCCTTTGTCAGGAGGGGCTGCCCTGGGTCTGTGATCGATGCAGCACTCACAGGACTGACCGTGCTGTCCTCACAGGAGCTGCTGGGGCAGGGCAGGCAGAGCTGTCCCCAGTGCCCAGTCAGAGCCAGCGAGGGCCAGACACCAAGTCAAGAGTCACACAATCATGGAGATAAAAGGTAAAGATATCTCGTGCTCATCCCCTGCTTTGAATGTTCAGGGACATCTTCCACCAGACCAGGCTGCTCCAAGCCCTATCCAGCCTGGCCTTGGGCCCTTCCAGGGGCAGCCACAGCTGCTCTGGGCACCCTGTGCCAGGGCTTCCACATTCACAGTGAAGAATTTCTTCCTAACATCTGAACAAAATCTCTCATCTCTTAGTTTAAAAGTATTCTCTCATGTCCTATTGCTATCCACTCCTGTAAAAAGTCACTCCTCCTGCTCTTTCATGAGTTGTGTTTAAATACTGAAAGGCTGCTGTGAGTTCTTCCCAGAGCCTCCTCTTCTCCAGGTGACACCCCCAGCTCTCCCAGCCTGGCTCCAGAGCAGAGGGGCTCCAGCCCTGGAGCATCTCCATGGCCTCTCTGGACCCAACAGGCCCGTGTCTCTCATGAGCTGAGGACTCCAGAGCTGCAGCATTGCAGTTACAGATATTCCCCCACACCTGCTCCAGGATGGAACCCTTCCCTCGACTGCACTCAGGCTCAGGGCCAGAGCAAATATTGACTTGGGCTTACAAGGGGATGCTGTAAAATCCTCTGGGATTTTGTGCTGGCAGGTGCAGCTCTGAGGCCAGTGCACTGGTGTAAAATGGGGATTTCTAAGGGGTGAGCACAGCACAACCCACGCTGTGCTGGGGGTTCAGCACCTCGGCATCCCCACACCCTGCAGGGCTCCTGCACCTAAGGGTGCCTGAGCACATCTCCCTTCCTTCACAGGTGATCCCACAGCCCTGTGGCAAACAATGGCATCTGGGGCTGGGCTATGGGAACCACAGTGTTAGAGCAATACTTTCTTTATCTCTGCTGCTGCTGAACTAGGCCTTTTCCTGTTCAAGCTCACTTTGAAATAACATGTCCAAAAAAAGAGCCCCTCAGCTATCACTGAAAACAAAACCCATCTGGTCTACACATGTAACTAAGATTTTACTTTTGAAAAGTGACCTTGGTTTTTAAAATTACATTTTAATATTTGTTATATTATGGCTAAGGCCATAAAAATTCTCTTGAGTAAAGGATCTTTTTGCAAAAGATAAAACTAAGTTCAGTGATGTTAAAATCTTAAAGTTTATGCCAACATCTACAGGAACATCACACCTAGGCTCACTGCTCAGTTCAGATGCTTTCTAGGTGCAATGTGTATAGTTGTTTTTCTTTTACTATTACCTAATGTAAATGTAATGTAATTTAAAAGCAGAGCTGTTCTCACTGCTGTTCTCTTCCATTCCCCAAACCAAAACACCTAATTTGTCATTGAATGAGAAATTTTAACTTTTTATCATTCGCCTAGGGGAAAAAAATTGTTCATCCAAAGCACTACCTTTTGTTTAGGCAGTAAATCCAAAGGAGATCTGTATTTCACACAGCTTTAACAGGAGCTCTTGTTTTAAATAACAGAGTGAAAAAGGAAATAGCTGTTCTTAAACTGTGAGTAGCTGAAGCAGTAGAATATCAGAGTAAGGAAACAAACATTCATTGACTTATTTTTTCTCTCTGGGTGCTGATCAGCCCACCCTCCAGTGTAGGCTTTTTGCTTAGATCCCTAAATCAGCGCTGCAACCATGCAATGGGACGGGCATGTCAAGGAGCCAGCCAGCCACTCCTTGTGCAAAGGAACATGAAACAATTCCATGCTAGTCACTACTTTTGTTATCCCATTGTGCTATTCCTTTTGGGAGAATCGCGTTTTTACACTTTATTACCCAGTGCTGTGTCCTGCTCCATTAAAATCAATGGCAGCCGAGCTGGCAGGCGTTTGGTTATGGCCTTCCAGGCAGCTCTGACACTTCTGGGAATCAGGAGCACAAGAATAATGCCTTTCAATAAGCAGCTTATCGACCAAGCAGGAGTTAAGTGAACCTGTGGTGTACTTCTCAAGTTTCTCTCTTCTCACATGATTATTGCACTTTACTCCTGCTTTGCTTTTGTTCTTTGGACAATCAATCCCTTGAAAGGACTCGCCCCAGCCCAGCAGGAGGGGTGTGCTGGAGAGAAGGGACAGTGGCTTTCTCCCCTTGGTCCCTTCCCCTCTAAATTCTGGGATCACCGGCTGCTACACCAGTAACCAACCCACTGGAGAGGGATTTCCAGCTTTCCAACAAAAGCTGGGCTCACAACCTGATCTTCAGAGAGGCACAAGGAAGGAGGAGAGGCTGCACAAGCTTCAGCACAAAGATTTTCCTTGAGAAGCGCAGGAGGCGTTGTCCATGCTTCCTCCTAACTCCTTTAAACAATTACAATAGAAGCACTGCAAAGAAATCCAGAGAGGAAAAAAGCAAAGTGCAAAAGCAAAGTCAAACACAGTTTTGATTTTTTTCAGGGTTGAAATGGAGAAGCCCAGGAAGAAACAGTCTGATGAGGCACAGTAAAGCCAAAAGTGGGACATGACAGACCTTGTGTTTTCTCTTTGGGGATGAAGTGATCACCTCTCAGCCCTGGCTTGGCCGGGATGTCCCATATCCATTACAAACAAGGCCAGTTGGACCTGCCATGGTGATGGACTCCAGAGCAGCTCTGTGCTCCAGCACACAGAGCTCTGACCTCAATGCCTGCCATCACAGGCCTTCCCACAGACATACCAAAGCAGAGGAAGGAAATCTTAATGCAATTTATGCTCCAGTGTTACAGGAGAGACCCAGCCCTGAGGCTGAAAGTCTGCAGGACCTGGGAGCTGACATCTATTAAACACCTTCTCAGGTAACTGAGACTACGCTGCAGAACCAACAGCTCCTGACCTCTGCTTGGCACCAGGCAAGGCACACAGCCACCCTCAGAGCTTTTATTTCTTTAATGCCATTATCTGGTACATTTTACAGCAGTTACAACAACATCTGACACTCTCAAAGACAGTAAGCATCCATGGATTACAACCTGTACCCTGCAGCTCCTCTGTGTTGTGCAAAGCAGCATTAAAAGCATTATTTAAGCTCCAGCCAGGGACCATTTCATTGACCAAGACAAGTAGAGGTGAAAGCATGTTGTGGGTTTCTCCTGTGCTCAAAAGCTGCTCCCGTGCCTGTGGTGTGCACAACATCTGCTGTGCAGGGCACCTGCTGCGGTGCAGGAGTGGGACATGTGGGAAGATTTTAATTACTCACCATGGCAACCTACATTAATAGCTGTAATCCCCCACAACAAACTGGGTTGGTCCTTCTTCCACAAACACAGAAATACCTCCAGGAAGGACATTCAGACTGTAGATGTGCTCTTGGGCACCCGATGCCAACTGTGGAGCCTCAGTGTGAGGCCTCGTGTAAAACAGGAAGTGTTCAAGGGCAGATTGGATGGCACTTGGAGCAGCCAGGTCTAGTGTAAGGTGTCCCTGCCCATGCAGGGAGGGGTGGAACAATATGGTTTTTAAAATCCCTTCCAATCCAAACTTTTGTATGGCTGTAAAACCCAGCCTCCCCCATCTGTGAGAGCTCTTTGGTCCAAGGCCAGATCTAGGGGTCCCCCACCCTGTTCATCCCCAAATCCACAAAGCCTCCCATATTCTCACACCTTGGGCAGCTGAAACAAGCTCATCTTGTTGTGCAATGAACCAGCTTGTAGCTGTTACAGGTTGGCTTATCCTGAGCTCATTGATCTTGCCCCATTGATCCAAAGCTCGGATTAATTTGAAGCTAAACCTCTCCCATCAGTGTCAGGGAGATGGCCCTTCAGGAATCAATGCTGATGAAATATTGTGTCCCTCCTCGCAGCAGACGCCCCTGAGCCACACTCCTGCATTCTGCCTTCCTGCTGCACCCAGCAGCTCTGCCCAGGAACAGCTGTGAGAGCCTGCGAGCTGTGCTAGCAAGGTCCCAACTGCCCTGCATTCCTGTGAGCAGGGACAGACCCTGGGAAGCCCCAAGACAAATTACAAATTCCCAAAGGAAAACGGAGCGTAAGTTGCCAAACTGCCCGACTGACCCTGTAGGGGTGGATGAGGAAAGTTCATTATAGAGCTGCTAAAATTCAGTTTAGAGCTGCTAAAAACTAGGACCAAACCACAGAGAGGAGACAAGGATGCACCATGAAAGCACAGCTTTGGTGTTCTCACCTCTCCCTCACCTCTCAGTCCATAAAGGTGATCTGGCCCACTGACAGAACAACCACAGCCACTTTTGGGTCTTGAGTTCCATTTTTAAATACATCATAGTCAGCCCCAGATCTCACAAGCCTCCTTGGGAACAGGCTGTTGGGCCATGAGCTCTGCGGCCCCTCCTGCCACCAGCACCGTTCCTTGGCTGGGGCCAACAGCAGCAGCAGCAGCAGCAGCAGCAGCAGCAGCAGCTCAGGATTCCCACATCTCTGTTGCCAGCATTTCATATCTATGTAATGAGCCCATCCTGCTTTCCTTTACAAAATCACAGAGGGGCTCTGGAGATAACTGGAACCACAGCATCATCAGTGCAAGCTGATCTGTCTCCCCTCACCCTGACTGAGATGGGCTTTCTGAGCATCTCTCCTGGAGCAGTGTCTGTGTTCATCTCCCACCATGAGCTGTCAGTCACCTCTGGGAGACTCCCAGGAGAAGACAACAGCAACATGTGTGGGGGCCAAGGCTGGCCCTGGAGCTCAGCATCCCCCACAGACCCCACCATGCAGGGGAACAGAGACCCCCTTATTTCCTTACTCACCCCTCGGTGTGCTGAGACTGTGGAGCTTCCCCAGAAGTGACCGAACCGCTACCCCTGCGGGAGCACGGCCCAGGGTGACATTCATTAGAACAGAGCAGATGTCTGATAAATAAACAGCCTTGAAGAAATGATGTGGCACTTCAGCTGCAGCGTCCTCTGCCTCACCTTGCGGGCTCCTGGGAACGCGTGTGGCTCACAGCCCTGGGCTCTGGGAAGGACCAAGTGGGGAGCAGTGCCTGCTCCTGCCCTTTTCCCTGCTTACTGCAAGAGCTTCTCATGTCCCTCATGCTCATCTCAGACTTGGCTCTTTTTTTGTGTTGTTGCTTTTTTCTGATTTTGAATTTTTGGGTTTGTTTTTGTTTAGTTTGGTTTAGTTTTTGTTTGTGTTCTTTTTGTGTGTTTGTTTTTGTTGCTGTGTTTTGTTTTGTTTTGTTTTGTTTCGTTTTTAAGTGGCAAATCCACTGACTCCAACAAAGCAAAAGAGCTTTTTGGGCAGGCAAGCACCTGATTCTTCCTACATTCACAGAAACACTTTGCACAAGTCTCATGCTTTTTTTTTGTGAAGATTTTAATCAGTCTTCCACGGTACAATCCCATGAGATGGGCTGCTATATCTATTTTATAATAGAGAGAATAGAAACACAAAGGTTAAGGAAACTTTAACAATATGCAATGGAGACATGGTGTTTGCTAGAGATCAGTTGAGGGCTGGCAATACTGGGAAAAAGCAAAATTCACTAGCCCAGATTCCTAAAAACATGTGGATATGATCCCACTCTGGCATTTTTTAATGAGACCTGCTCATTTTGCAGTACCCTGACCACCTGAAACCTGGATGTTGAAACAACACCAAGCCCTCCCAGCGACACCCAGGTGATGAAGGCCTCAATAACCTCTTTCCAAACAAAAAAAGCTCTCCTTGGCAGCATGAGTGCTTTTGGAAAGGTTGCCTGGATTTTGGGTATTGTCCATAGGGACAGGTGAGGTGGGCAGGAACGATGCCAACGTGGTGAGGGCCACTTCTACCATGAGAAAAAGGCTCTGCCCAGCAGCCAGTTTTGAGGCTTTCCCTTTCCCCACAGAATTCTCCTTTCCCACTGTCCTTCCCTGGGGATGTGCAAGAGCTGATCCCAAAGGCATCGCTCTCCTGTGGGTGAGATCCATGAGCACCTGGCCCTCCCTCACCTGTCCTGCACATCCTGAGAGATTTGGGCTGCCTGAAGGCACAGTGACCAAATTCCACATAAATCCAGTAAAAACAGTCCTGAATGGCTGCCACGTCCTAGGGGAGATAGGATTAGGCTCAGGAAGAAAATTTGCAGGGAGGAGGGAAGAAGAAAAAAAAAAAGAAAGGAAAGAAAAAATAAAAAGAACAATTTTTATATTGTTTATAGATTACTCACTCTTTTTTAATTAAAGGTTAAACAGAACCCTGAAACTTGAGAAGGGACACTTTAGCAGAGGGCAGTCATTGGAACCAAACATTAAAAACCATGAAAGACCTGATTTATACCAGAGAGCAATAAAACACCAGTGGAAAAAGAACAGCAGTGTCAGTAGGAGCAGACTGTCATCTCACCTTTGACCCTGTTTTATTCTGGTGTGTTTCTGCTGGTTTTCATCTGGAGTTACTGGTGTAATTGGAACAAATGAGTCCCAAGACTTTGATTGTGGGAAGAAGATCATGCTTGGACACTGCTGAGCACCAACACCAGTAAATAACCTGTTTTTGCTGTGGCCCAGGGACTTTTAACCCCTTTTCACAGGCATCTGAGCCAAACCCCAGCAGGTAACAAGTTTGAGATGGCCTCAGCAGGGCCTGAACATTAGGGGTATTCAAAGTGGGGAAAACCCTCCACCAACGAAGTTTTGCTGATTTTGTCCTGAATCACACCAGACAATTACACACAGAAATTCAGCCCAGTGAATTAGAAGACCCAAGTTATAAAACTCCCGAGAAAGGGAACTGCTCATGAACTCCTGTTGAGCAATTGGACTGCTCCAACTCAAAGCAACTTCTCTCCAGCTCGGCAGAGGCTGTAGGGGTGGGCAGGGCTCTGTGTGTCAGCATAAACGAGATGCAATTTTAATTGTTTCAGCTTGACTCTCATTATGAGTGTTACAATTGCACACGTATCTGGCAATTGAAATAAATACCCCAGAGAAAAGTTACACGTATTAACCAGAGCTGTGAGACAAGCCTGTGGAACAGCCAGCTCCTGTTTCTCATCTCCAACACCCAACTGAGCTGCCTTGGGTCCATGTTCCACAAAGTTCAGTTTGGTTAGATCTCAAGGTAGAAATAAACTGGGCTCCTCTGTCATTTCAGGGGACAGTTACACACTCGGCTGTCACTTAAAGCAAAAGAAATTTAGATACTCGTGTTACTCCCAGATTCCAAGCAACACAATTAAGACTCCAATAATTCAGGCTTGTGCATCAAGAAAGAGTTTATTATACTATATAATCTACTGTATTCTTCTATATTCTACTATATTCTGTTATATTCTCCTATATTCTACAGAAAGCAAGAGCTGTGCTCTTTTTATAGAACACCTTGTTAGATACAATCATATTGGCCAATTAAAGACAAACAAAGGCTGACTGATGAAAGAAAGAAACAATCCTTTGGAAGTGCAAAGCGCTGTTGACAATTGTTTTTCATTCCTTAGGAAGTTTCTCACACAACACAGTCTGAGAGAAGTTGCCTTTCTCAGGCCAAGCTGGGAAGAGCTGCAGGCCTGTCAGGCTGTCTCAGCCTGTGTACGACCACATACTCGAGGCATGGAAACTCATAGAAACTGCAGGCACAACAAGCAACAACAAAACCTTTGTTTCATTTCAGCAGGCAGTTTCTATTTCTCCCTTTTTGTTTTGTTTTGCAGACAGAGTGAGGCAGCAGCTGAGTAAGTGTGAAAAGCCGTAAGAGCAGTCTCTCTTCCAGGCAACTGCCTGCTTCAGAGTAGGTTGATTGAATGATAAGACACTGAACGGAGCTGTAACTATAGGGAACAGGAGAGCTGGGAATTTGCTGTCAGGTGAGATGGGAGCTGAAAAAGACACAGGGTCAAACAGCAATATGTCTTCAGGAAATGCTAGCATAATACTACTGGAAAATCTGCAGAGTTAGAGTTAAAACTTGTCTACATCATCTTAAAGATGGGGCAGATCACAGGTCAAGAAATTTGGCCATTTTAAAAACTGGAATGGAGAAAGTGGACGTGTCCTGCTGAACCTGTGCTGATGCTAAACAGGGTCACCACAACCTGGTCCTGAACACCTTCCCTGTGTTCTGCTGAGATGCTGCTGGGCATCTGGGAGAACTCGGGGTCCTACATAGGAGGGGAGAAAAGTGGTTTGGGGGGGGTTGGTTATTTTGGTGTGTATTTTTGATTGTTAATTTTTAAAGCCATAAGGAATTCCTATGAAATTATATTCTCTCTCGGCTCTTCCTTAATTTATGCCACTTTGCAGAGTAATGAGAACTGAGAAGTTTCAGGGGTAAAGGTAAAAAAGGTTTCTATCTTTACAAATATTCCATGTTAGGGAATTGGAGCTGGAGACCTCAAAGCAGATTCTCAGAGATAAAATTTAATGGAAAGTATTTTCCACTGAAACACACAAGAGAGAAAAAGCCAGACTGCTTCTAATGGGAGGTGGGAACCAGAGCACAGCACAACAAGGGGCTTCTTCACTGGTTTCTCAGGAGTCAGCACAGCCCCAGGCTCTGGCATTTGTGAGGAATTCAGTGCTTTGGTCCTGCTCCGTTTGTGCTTTGGATCCTTGCTGGGAAGGGCTGCCCTGGCCAGGCTGCTCCACATCCCTTCCATGGCTCTTGGCAGTGCAGCCCCCAAGGAACTCACAGGTATCCCAGCCCTGCCCAAGGGTCACATATGGGCTCATTAATTGGGAAACGTTAAGAACTCCCTAAAGGGAAAAGAAAAACTGGAAGGCTTGTCATGCTTCCCCCCACCTCAACATGAAAGTTTAAGGCATGAAGCTGCCAGGAGCCTGGGCAGCCTCGGGGAGCAGTAACAGCTCCTCACAAACACCAGGTCACTGCAGCAGGGCGGGAATGGTCCCCAGCACAACGTCCCTACAGCAGGCAGGGCCTGGATCCAGCTCAGGGACACCCACCAGGCAACAACCCCTAAAAACTGGAAACGCTCAGAGACATGAACAGGATCAGGCCCTCCGAGCCATTAACAAAACAACACCCTATAAATCAGGCACTTCGGTTTCTTTTGAAGTGTTCCTAATAGCAGTAAATTTTAACAGCCTTTTCTTCCCTAATACTACTCTGCATCCCCTAGGTAAGGCTGCCTGGACCCAAGGGACTTAGTGGCCTCAGCCAGTACAGCCACTGCTCACCTCAGGAATTAAAACAATATCCCAAGCAATTAATCACAGTGTTCCTCTACTGAAAAGTGGAAGGTGTGAGCAGGGAGAGAGAAGGAGGGGAAGGAAAAAAAATTAAAAAGAGAAAGACGAGAAGCTTATCTAAATCTATTTACATGGAATGATTATTCAATTAATTTTTTCATTACACTTGCCAAAAAGAATTGCCTGTGTCTTTAGTGCTGTGTGTGAGATTTCATTAATAATTGATAGCAGCAGCTCTTTCTCCTCTGCTTAGCAAGGGGAGCATTTGTCTTTGGAGGTCACACCCCACACGTGCACAGGGGGTCTGTGCCTGAAGGCCTGGGGCCTGTGCAGCCCCCAGGGTGTGTGTGGGGACAAACTTGTGCCCAGCTGCTGTCAGTGGGGTTTCACCTCCACGGGAGCGGTGTTTGCCACTGCAATGCTGTGTGAGGCAGCCACTGGACTGCAGGAGCAAGCACATCCTCATTCCCACCAGACCCATCTCCTGCTGGTCCTTCTGCTCTCCATGCCCAGCCTGGGGAGCCCAGCCCTGTCCTCCCTTAGCTTCTTTGTCCTCCAAGTCTCTCCAACCAGCACCATCTTTGCTCCTTTCTCCTGGAGCTGCCCACTCCTCGTGCCAGCAGCTCCCCCTCCTCAGCTCCTGCTCCTCTGTGCTCAGGGTTTGCAGAGCGGGGATGGACTGGCCTCACATTGATCTGGCTGGAGCCCCCTCCCACCGCAGGCCCAAGGCTTTCTCAGGATGCACAAAGCGTGTTTGGGTGAGGTGGAGGAACCTTTGTGACCTCCAGCCCCATGAGTGCTCCAGACCACACCCTGCTGTCACTGCAGGGTGGAACTGCAAATGCTGTCAGCAAACACAGCCAAGCTCCTGGGAAAACACAGTGTGACCTCTCCAGAGCCCTCCAAGGCACCATTTCCCAGTGCTGGATGTGCAGCAGAGGGACCATGGGATCACAGAGTGGTTTGGGTTAGAAGGCACCTCAAATCTCATCTCATTCCACCCTCATGGTCAGGGACACCTCCCACTTTCCCAGGGAGCTCCAAGCCTGGCCCTGGGCACTGCCAGGGATCCGGGGGCAGCTCCAGCTGCTCTGGGCACCCTGTGCCAGGGCCTCCCAACCCTCACAGGGAAGATTTCTTCCCAATATCCAACCTAACCTAAACCCACTCTCTGGCAGTGGGAAACCACTCCCTGTGTCTGTCCCTCCATGCCTTGTCCCCCGCCCCTCTCAGCCTCTCCTGGAGCCCCTTTAGGCCCTGCAAGGGGCTCTGAGCTCTCCCTGGAGCCTTCCCTTGTCCAGGTGACACCCCCAGCTCTCCCAGCTGGCTCCAGAGCAGAGGGGCTCCAGCCCTTGGAGCATCTTCTGCTGGAGCCAGGGGGCTCAGGAATGCTCCACAGGGACCCCTGTGGGACAGCACCGTGTGCTGTGCAATGTTTGTGTGACCTTACGTTCCACCTCAGCTGTGGGACACCCAGCTTAGCTCAGAGCATGGAGCGATGAAAGCAGAGTGAGCAGTGCAAAAAGCAGCTATAAATCACTCTAGCTCCTTCCCAAATATAATATTTGTAAGGGACCCCTGGGTTCTTATAAATATTTAAACCAATTTTAGCTGTTTATGTCTTACATCTGTATTTATCAACCTGTAATCATTTCTCCATCCCCATCCCACTCCATCGCCTGCTAATCCTCACTGACTGCTCTCCATGAAAATATGTTTTCTTACCTCAGTTTGGACAGTGATCACCCAAACTCTGCCTGGCAGTTCTCTCTGGAGCAGCTTCTCATGGAGTAGGTAAAAACTAAAAAGAAGAGGTCTCTAGAGACTTAAATAAATAAATTAATATATACGTAAGAATCACAGAAAGATTTGGAGTGGAAGGAACCTTCAAGATCATCTCACTCCAACCCCTACCATGGGCAGGGACAATTTTCACTAGACCATGTTGCTCCAAGCCCCACCAGCCTGGCTTTGGACAATTCCTTCTCTTGGAATGAGGATCACGGGGTGGCCGGCTGTGCACACCTGCATGTTTTATTGTTTCTCCTCTCCTCTTAGTGCCACACAAGCTGTATTATAATGACCTGGTTTCTTCCAAGAGGTGTGTGCCACTCTGTTCAACACAGGAAAAAAGTGGAAGGACAAAGTTTAGCCACAAAATGTCAGCTGGTGTGGTTTAAAGCCAAGAGACTGCCAATTTTCCAGCTTTCTAGTAGAAAGGAAAACAAAGGGGAGATTGTTTCTGAGAACCTCTTAAAAAAAAAAAAAAAAAAGACAGGAGAAAGTCATGCTTCCCAAGCAGCCACAGGGGTAAAAACCTCAAGAATTTGGCAATTCTGAATATTCTGTTTCAGAGATGGAAGACAAATGAAGGGTGGGCATGTTGAGGAGCAAGGAAACAGCCCACTGGACCAAGGCTTCCCAGAGCTCATTCCTCACTCTCCTCTTAATGGCCCTGTAATAAAAGCTCTCCAGGATGATCAAGAGAAGTCTCAGTGTCCCTTTTCCCTTTCAGATGGATGGAGATATCTCATGGCTGGAGGTGCTGCTGGGCTGTTTGGTGCAAGTAAAATGCAGGAAACCACTGATGCTCAGTAGGGAAAGGAGAAACCTCATTCATGGCTCTCCCTCTCCTGCTAGGGCTCTCCTGATGGTGTGTGAACTCCCAGGCCCCAGGAGGAAAAAAGGAGCAATGAAAGCATGAGCTTTCCCAGTGAGGGAAAAATCTGCCAGATCTTGGCTTCCAACAGCTCCCCAGGAGCGCTCCTCACTCCAGCCCACCCCACCACCCATCACTGCTGGGCCACCAAGGCAGGGTCAGGCTGGGGAATTCCTGCTCTCCAGCCCCTGCTTCCAGCGCTGGGGTGAGATTGGCGCCTGTGAAGGACAGCTTGGTGCAGGAACTCGAGCAGATGCCTCCAAACCACCCTCCAGCCTTGCCTCTCTCCCCAGCAGGGATGTTTGCCCCTCCTGTGTTTTCACCAGCCCTCAGGAATGTCCCCTCTGACAGCTGCTGTGTGCAGGGAGCCCACAGAGGAGCTGGGCCTTGCCCTTCCTCCCCCAAGAAGCAGAGTGAAAGTGCCACCTCCTCACTGGCACTGTGAAGCTGCCAGAGAACAGCACCAGCTCCAACACATCCCCCAGGCTGCTGAGCACAGCTCCTGACACACTGCCCTTTGTCCTGAGCAGCTCCTGACACACTGCCAGGGCAGGGCCTTCGTCCTGAGCTGTGCCAGCCCAGCAGCCACAGGAACCTCGGGAGGATCAACAAAGGATCAACAGAGCATCCTCACCCTGTCCTGGCACCTCCAGCACTTGCTGCAGCTAGAATTATCAAAATCTGGGTTCAGTTCCCAGCTCAACTGCACTTTTTTTTGTCCCTATGGGCAAGTAACTGAGCCTTGCTGTGCTCTAGTTTGCCATCTACAACCTGGAGTAAAGTTACAGCCTTTTTTTTTTTTACCATTATTTTGACTTGTCTACTTACATTACAATCTTTTGGGAGAAGAGGCTGTACATGCATATCTACCAAATCTAATATAAGTGATCTAATCCTGGTAGATTTCTCTAGGTATTACTGTCACACAAATTCCAAGGGCTCTGTCTATATAGACAGCTTAACCCACTCTCAGGCACCAGTAAGTGACTTATCTCAGCACTGCACCCATGCAGCAAGGTCTCTGATTGTTTTACATTTGCATTTCAGAACCTGAGCTCCCGTTCCCTGGGATTTCCAAGCCCAGAGATCTGATCCAGGCAGCTCACCCCATGCCTGTGGGCACAGGGCATTGCTACTGTTTGACTCCAGAGCAAGATCTTCCCACACCATTTTCATCTGTAGGAAAATCAGTCTCAACAAATGATATAACTTGTATTTATGCAATTTATAAACACGAGAAAAGTTTATAAATTTATATTAAAGTGTATATATTTGGAATTATAAAGAAAGTTAGGTAAATCGCCCCCAATTTTATTCACTCTAGTAAATGACCCAAAGAGTTATCCATTTCCTGTGCTTTGCTTGTTTTCTTTCAAACTGTGGGATATGATTTCCTCACTCCTATTTAATTAAGAGCAGGAGTTGAACATTTAAAGTTATCTACTTCCTATTCAAGGACAGTACTGTCCCACCTGCACATCCACCCCAGGGTGAAGAGGGACCCGGGATCTTGGCAGCCAAGGCACTTCCCTGCGGAGCCAAGCTGCTCTGGCATTTTTTACAGCTATTTCGCTCTCCCCATTTCTCAGCAGACACTGTCAGGACATGCCATGACTCTGCTCAGGGCTCTGTGGTCCTTTCAGGCCTAGCTCAGAGCCTCTTGCCCAGGGCCCTCAGAGAAGAGCTGCTGCTGCTGCCCTGTCTGTCCAAGGCCGGACACTTGCTCCTGCAGGAGGGGTGGCCTTGGAGCAGCTGCAGAGCAGATAAAAGTCACCTCCACAAACCCCTGCTGCCCAACCTCCCTCCATCCTGCTCTCTCCTGGGATGGCTCAGCCTGTTGTCACTTTGAGTTCAAGGAGTGGAAAAGAGAGCAGAAAGGCAGAGCAGCAGACTGTGCAGGCCCTGTGCCCGTGGCTCCTGCACAGCTCCAGTGCCACATGTGCTCCAAGGTAAAGGGGAAGCACTGGGGACTATGGACACAGCTTTGATTTGCTCTTAAAGGCTTTAATATTTGGAGCTGTATTGATTTATCTCAGCATGGCAGTGTACCACTGGTAACTAAGCAACACCAATCCTCTCTGTTGCTGGAAGCTCATGGGATTTTTGCCTATGAACAATATTACTTTGAGTATATGAAGCTAAATGGACCATAGGCACTATTTGTAAGTGGAGGATATTTGAGTTCCATACTATTTTTTATTTCTTCTTGTTCGTTATCTTTTTTGGCCTGGAACAGATTTGCCAGAAACACATGTGGGTCTGAGACAAGCTGCAAACAGAGCACACTCCCACCATGACCTTGTGCACTATGCTTTGCACTGGCAAATACTTCCAATTAAGAAGCTCAATTAGCTCAGAACCACAGGTTATTCTGAGTTGGAAGAGACCCACAAGGATCATCCCACTCAACTCTTAGCTCAGTACATCTCCAAGACATCTCCAAGAATCCCACTGTGTGCTTAAGGCATTGTCCAAACCCTCTGGAGCTCAGCCAGGCTCAGTGCTGTGCCCATGGCCCTGGGGAGGCTGTTCCTGTGCCCACCCACTATGTACATGTTATACAAACAGTGGCACCAGGGCAAACAGAAAACTCCAGAACAGCTCTCCTTTGTGCTTTCCCACCTTGGTTTAAGGCACCCAAAGAAATAAAGTCCAAAATCCAACTAATTATAAAATAACAGAAAAAAAGGTAAGTACTCTGGGAACAGCATTGTCCATCGAGCTTGATGCTCAGAGCACCTTAGAATTAACAGATGCTTTATTTTAAATCCTCAAAAAAAAAACCCCAAAAAACCAAAAAGCAAACCTCACAGCAGAACAATACTTGAATTCCTCATTAAAAAAATAAATATGTACTAATGACACATCACCCAGCAGCCTAAGAGAGGAGATGCCCTCCTGGAGATGCTGAGGTGCAGGGACAGATAAGCCACTCTGATGCCTCAGGCACTGCAGCTTCCCAAAGTGCCCCCTCCCGAGCCACTGCAGCTCAGGGTAAATCCCATGGCCACTGAAAATCCCATGGCCACAGATTGTTCAGCCTCTCCTGCAGCCACCCAGACACAGAGCTAACAGGGCAGGTTTAGGTGAGGCAGCTGCCTGCCTGCTGCTGCTACCAAAATGAGCTCCACATCAGCAGCAGAGCAGTGATTAACTGGTAACACTTCTCAGCAGCGTGAGCTGGATTTGCACCAGCTATCTACCAGCAAAAGCCTCCCAGTCCCAGCGAGACTCAATATTAAAAGACATCAGGGTGGATTCTAGGCTGAGAGAAGAATGACCATGAATTAGAGAAAAGAGAGCACAGACCCATCAAGAATTTCAAAGGGAAACAAAATTTTCAGATGTCATTTGGCTGCTTTTATCCGCAAATTGAGTTTTATCTGCGGGAGGAAAAATAAACCCTACAGAAACACTTAGCACAGTGGAAAAAATAATGTTAAATTAAGCTTACAAAAATGTTTCTCTTTTTTAAAATCTTGGCTGGCGACAAATGGCTTGTGCCAAGTTATAAATCAAGTGTTGGGTTTCTTTAACGCTCAGCATCCCCTGATTTATGATGCCATCACAAGCTCTCGATTGATTTCTGCCTCAGTGATCCATCTTCCCCCATAGGTACTTGCCCAGTATAGCGCCTTTTCCTGAGCAGGCAGCACATTTCACTTCCCAGAAGGGCTTTATAAGGGAAGGTTGTGTGCAGAGCTGCAGGCTGGCAGAGCATAGCCCCGAGGGGCTGAGGTGGCACAGAGGGACAGGAGGGGGTTGGGCTTTGCACACAGGAGCAGCTCTGCCCGTTTGAGTTCAGCATGGAGGGCTCCAGGTGTGCTGGCCACTGAACCAGCAGGACAGGGCTGCTGCTGGAGCACCAAAATGAGTTCCTGACATGTTTGGGATGACAGAGCCTCGCTGCTTCCTCAGGGTTCAGTTCTCAACAGCAGCTATCCTTTACATATGAAAACAAATTAAATCTTACAACCTGGAAGAGTCTGGCTCACCAAAACCTTTCACTCAACAGGAAAACCTTTTCCTCCAGAAGTGTCCCACTCCTCAGCAAAGCTGTTCCCACCAGCTGAGCAATCCAAGGACATCAGGGCTTACACAGGGCTTAGGGGACACATGGGGTGACACATTGCCGTGCAATGTCGTGGCCAAGGTGCACCTCCCCATCAGCTACAGGTGGGTGGAAGATGTGCAAGGACAAAGCTGCAAAGGTCACCAACCCCATGGAGATCCCGACCCACAGAACACTCTCTAACCCACTCTTGCCAAAACAAGGCAGATTACCCAAGCGCAGACATTTAGACTGAGCTTTTTGTAACTAAACCAGATGGTTTTCTGAGAGCAGCAGGAAGGGCAGTGGGGAGCAGCTGGAGCACTCAACCCCAAATGCAGCACAGCTCTTAAGGAAACCCAAGCACCTCAGAAATGAGAGACTATGGGGATGACAAGGGGAAAAGGTAACAAATATTGATCACTCAAAACCCTTTGAGGTTTTCAGAGTTCAGTGTGTTTGAGCTGGGTCCCAGGCAAGGCATCAGCCCTTGGGGTGAGCACAGGGATCATGAATATGGGCTGGAAATCCCTGGAGTTCACTGGCTCACAGAGCCTTGCCCAGATCAGCCAGCTTATATATCTTTATCTACCGCAACCTCTCCCATTTAAACATTTCTGGGGAGCCCAGAAACTGGCTGTCCACTCAGTGCCTTTTTAACTTCTGAGATAAATAAGACTTTTCTGTGTCACTCTGTGGCATTATTTACAGTGGGAAGGGCCTGTGAATGGCACATGCTGTCAGTTCAGTATGTAAATGATGCCAGCCCCATTTGCTACATCCCATCAATTATTTTCATGCACTTTTCTTTGCCTTCAGCTGTAATAGGAACGGTCACCTTGATGTCTTGAAGTGGTTTTCTTCTCTCATTTCCTTTGGAGTGTGTGACTCTACTTTGAGGCTTGGTGAGGAGGAGAACAGGATTTTCAGAAGAGAGTTGTGAGTGATGTGAGTTGATGGCCATTTGAGTTCCCCAAAGAGCCAGACAGAGCAGCTGCCTCTTGATTAAACACTGCTACAGTCCACAGCATCTGCACTTCTGCACAGGAGCTTCAAGGCTGGGGTGGCCTAAGGAGCCAGCCCAGGTCTCAGGGGAAGGGTGGAATGTGGTGCTCACATCAGCAGGCAGAGCAGGACTTGGCCCTCACCATCACCCACCTGTATTTCTTCAAAGCACTTTTGCTCATCCCATTCTTGAAAGCCGAGTGTTGCTGACTCCCACCCTCTTGTGCCTTTTTTCTCAACTCTTTCTCTACTTTCATTACTAGTCCCTGGATTAGATTGCTCACTTCCTACCCTTCTGTGGGTGTCTGTCTCCCACTCCCACACAGCAGTGCTGGATCCCTTTAGACCCTCAGCTGACTGACCTGACCCACTGGCGTGTCCCTTAGAGAGAACTTTACAGGGGCTCAACCACAGCCTTGCAGAGCTTTTGGAAGCAGAGATGTCCCGTTCCTTTGCCCCCTTCTTGTGAGCAGGCACCTTTCCTTGGGTGGCCAACTCCAGCACTCGAGCTCAAGGTGCTCATTCCCTCTTCTGATGCAGGGAGGGGAAAAGAAGAAAATAAAACAAACCCATAAATCACCAAGCTAGCAAATGAAAATAAATACACTTAAAAATATTTCCATGCTGCTTTTTGTTATTATTATTTATAATAGTATTACAGAATTTTGTAAAATTAAAGTAAATGTCAAGCAGAATGTAATAATTTTCCTTGGGGTTTGGCACATTTGTGTGCCTGACAGTTTCACATTTTTCTTTATATCCATGAAGACAGGAACCTGACAGGGCTATATTTTGTTACCCACTTTGTTCAATTTTGTCATAAATTGGAGTGAACAAAACAGTGAAAATATAGACACCAAATTAATCAAAGAAATTACATTTTAAAGCACCTCAGACAAATGTATGAAATAATCATACTGTGCTAGTAAAGCACATGAAAACACCAACGTTTCCCCCTCCCAAACACACACACTTTGCCCCAAGAAGGGCAGAGACTTCACCCCAGGACCGTTTGTGTTAGCACCAGATGTTGCTCCTTGACTGTCTCACCTTGCAGAGTGCTCAGTGAATTTCTCTCCCATGAATTTCTCCCTCTGCACGTGAAGTTTATCCAAATCTCAGCTATTCCATCCATGGCAATGAGCTGCAATTTTTTAACACGACGGTGGGTACCTGACATGCAGCAGCTAATTTGGAGTGCCAGCTCACACGGTCACATCGTCACCTTTCAACAGGTTGTGCTCAGGTTCTCACCTCCATCCTCCCGCTGCCACCAGCAGCCCTGCAATGCCTGACACAGCCTGGCCACTCCAGAACCTCCCTCAGAACCCCGGCTGTCCCTCTTGTTTGAAGGGAGACATTTGCAGTTCGTAGGAAGAAGCACCATGCATAAAGAACTGCAATTTCCATGAGAATGACAAGGAGAAATGCGAAGCAGGGCTATCCTCAGGCCAATCCTTTCTGCCTGAGTAAATTCGATTTGAATTCCTCTTGAAAGACCAGCTCTGCAGCACTTGGACTATATTGAAAAGGTCACTGGAGGCAATGTCAGACATACTCTCCAGCTGCACTACAAGTGCACTGATAGAGATTCATAACAATGTATTAATGCAGCTGGAGATCCAGAGTGACTCTCTGAGGAATCCTCTCCACTCATCTGGCAGCAGTAGACTATTCCATTACTCCTCTTTAATGCGTGGATGGAGGCATTCCTGCCTTCTCTCCTGGCCCCCAAAAGCTGGACTAGAAGCTCTTCTTGGAGCTTGTGAGACTCGGTGAGGAAAGCTAGTGGAGTCCTGGAAGCCCTAAGTCCATTGCAGCTGTCTGGAAAATTAAGGCACAAACACCAGAGGTTTATGTCCAAAAAGGGGAGAGAGGAGTCCTTTTACTGTATTTGAATAAACAGAGAGGTCATGGGGCATTCCCCATTGGGTCTCTCAAATTTTGGAGGACGCAGCCTCTCTTTTTATCCCAGTTTCCCAGATGCATTTCCCTCTCTTTCCCCATGGGCTGAGGTACTTGAGAGGTCCAGACTTCCCGGAATGCCTGATGCCTAAGATTCCCCTCTCATGTATAACCCTCCATTTTAAAGTTTAATTTTTATGGAATTTATTGTTTTCCCCCATTGTTTCTTTCATCTTTCAATATCCAATTTCATTTATCAGCAGCCCCACAGATTGTTTGTAAAGGCAAATACCTGTTTTCATCAATCAGTGGAATCCTTCCCAATGTTTCTTTTACCTCTCAGTGGTAGTTCTATCTACCAATAGACCCAGAGCTTTTTTCGTAAAGACAAATCTGTCATTCCTCTCACAGCCACTGAAATGTCCATGCTGGGATTCACTTGCCTTCCTCCTGCCTCTGGGCTTCCAAGCACTGTTGGGATAGAAATGAGAGCAGGAGCACAGCAAAGCCATAGTGGCAGAACCATCGCCACCCAAAATTCACCTCTGGCCCGGGCAGAAGTGTCCTGGTGTCCTGCTGGAATTAGGCTTAAAATGGAACAGAAAATGTTGTCCCTGCCCATGGCAGAGGGTTGGACCAAGATGGTCTTTAAACTCCCTACCAGCCTAAACCATGCTATGACTCTGTCTCCTTTCATCTCAAATTCAGTATTTTTCCCTGTAGCCCTGTGCTAGGAGAACCTGGGTTTTCCCTTCTCCCACTGCCGGCCATGCCCGTGCTGCTGGGAGCAGGCAGGAGGCACTACGAGGAGACCCCATGCTCACCCACCCCCAAGGGGCTGGAGAGGGGCAGAGCAAAGAGTAGAGGGAGGGTTGGCTAGCAGGAACTTGGAAAGCTGCCACATTCCCCTGCAAATCTGCAAGTGGTTCAGTGGTAGATTAAAGGATTTTTTTTCCCTCTCAAACTACGTACACCCACCAATATATGGCAAATATGCATTTTAAGCTTATTTGTGTGTGCGTTGCTAAATACCATAATGGGCTCCAGCTGTATGGCAGGAGGGCTCATTCACTGACATTTTACTTCTCAGTTTATTTTTTTTTCCTTATTGTATTATCAGTGTATTTTCTCTCATTTTGCTTGTGCTTGTAGAATGCCTGATGTCTCCTATTACACCTGCTTTCTATTATTTGTTCTATTATTTTAATTATTTTAATTCCCCATCTATTGTGTGGATTCTGAAAATCATCCGATAATTCCCATTCTCTACTTTTAAAGAATCCCATGAGAAGGTTTTAATGAGTGAAATCTGTATTTTTCTACACCGTGCTCAATGAAAGTGTCCGGTGAATAACCCCTGATTGTCAGGTGCTCCCACTCCCATCATCTAAGCAGGGGGGATAATTAGCAGACAAATGAAGGTTTACAATTCTGCAAATAGCTCAGAAAGACCATTTGGCTGCTTGATCGGTAGAAGGATATTTTTAAAGCTGCCAGTTGAGATTCAGCTGTATTGCTAATTAAATGAGAATTTCATAAAAATAATCTGAAAAAAAGTCTCTGTTAATTGGAGAACGATAATGAACAGACTTGCTAAACAGAGGCATAAACGTCAGACAATCGAGGAGGAATAATAAAGTGCTGTGTTATCATGCAATGCCAGGCAGCTTTCCTACTTTTATTTGAAGTTTTAACTTTTAGCTTTTTTTTTTTTTTTTAATATTTGTGAATGGCATTTAAAAATGTGCTTTGCAGTCATAATTGCCAACTCTTGGATTCGGTGTGAGCAATGCATGGCAGTACTAATGGTGTCCTTGCCTCAAGTCTTCTTGCATTCTATGAACAGCTTTTGTGTTCTGCAATGAATACAAGGGGGGAAGCACATTAACATCGTGTGGTTGTTATTCCTGCAGGGTAGTGGCATTATTGAATTAGTGATTCTTTGTAACAATAATAACTTCCAGTGCTGTATTGTGCAGTAAAATACATGGAGTAAGGAAGGAACTCGGGAGGCTGCTGGAAGGCTCCAGCATAGTTCTGCTGGGCTGTTTGGCACTGGCTGCCTCGTGCTACACCTGTGCAGGGAGCAGAGCCCCACAGCAGCTGATGAGGATGGATCAGGTGTTTAGGGAGCACTGGAGCAGCCAGGGCTGCTGGGACTGTGATCCTTGGTGGCCCTGTGCTGGTGTGAATGTGCCACACCAACTCTCCAGGGCTGGCACAGGGCTGTGAAAATTGGGATTGCTTGCACTGAAAAAGAGAAGGGCCCAGGGAGAGCTTATTGTGACACTCAGTACTGAGAGGTGTCCAGGAGAAAGAGTGGGACAAACTTTTTGGCAGAGCCTGTTGTGGTAGGACAAGGGGTAATGGTTTGAGACTAACAGAGAGTTGACTTGGATTAGATACTAGGAAAAAGGTTCTTAAGCTGAGAGTGCTGAGGCCCTGGCACAGGGTGCCCAGAGCAACTGTGGCTACCCCTGGATCCCTGGCAGTGTCCAAGGCTGGGTTGAATGGAGCTTGGAGCACCCTGGTTTGGTGGGAGGTGTTCCTGCCATGGAAGGAGGGGAAATGAGATGAGCTTGAAGGTCCCATCCAACCCAAACCATTCCAGGATTCCATGATCTTGCATTAACAGAAAGTTGGTGCCTTGCAATGTCCACTCTGCCATGCTCCTGCCCCAGCCCTTGGCACTGTCTCACAGGCTCACAGCAGATAACACAGAGCTGCATGGACAAGTTTGCAGTAAAACCTCCATTAATTTTACAGCAGCAGAGTGTTCTGAACCTGTGGCTGCCTCCCTCAATATAAAATTTGCTTTCAATTTGCCTCTGAGTGCTGCCTTCACACTCTCACAGCCCAAAGAGAGCAACTGTGACAGAGACTTCAGCCTTAGCACAAAGTGTCACTTGGATATCCCACTTCTGAGAAAAAGCCCAAACAAACCAGCTTTGTGAAAGCCCAGTGTAATGAGAATTAACTGCCCTCCATGAGAAATATCTATTAATTACTCTGCAGAGGGAAAAAAGAAAGCTGTGATAATACACGTTTCCCAACTACAGAGAATACTGCTTTTGATGCACAGAGCCTGGGCTGAGGAGTCTTGTGGGATGCAGTCATCTCCAGGAGGGTGACAGGTTTACTGGAGTGCAGGAATATATCTAGATTTTGGCCAAAGAGACTTTCTTCTAACAGTGTTTGAAGCAAAGTCAAGTGTTTGAGTAACCTGGTGTAGCGGCAGGTGTGCCTGCCTGTGGTAGGGGGTGAACTAGTTGGTCTTCAAGGTCCCTTTAAGCCTAAACCATTCTGGGATCCTGAGGTGGTTTCCTGCACTTTTGGTTTAAGTTCACTTTCAGCTTTTCTAGAAGAGTTCCTTATAGGAACATTTACTTGCGAATCTGCTTGGGTTCCTACCCCTGAGGTGCCCTCTGGGGAACACTCTCAAAGTTTCTGGTGCTGGTGGCAGGGCTCTGGCCATGCCATTCTGCTTCAGCCCCGTGCCACCTCCCTAATTCACTTAGACACTACAACAGGGGCATTGACCGTGACAATCTGACCCACTCTAGAAATGGAAAAATCATTGCAAAATGCTATTTCTGGGGGTAGTAAAAAAAGAGAAGTCAGTTTTTGCAGGGCTGGACTGATATGTATCAATGTGAGAATAGGAACCAAAAAGGCAAAGGAAATAATCACCTGCACATCTGGCCCAGCTGTGGGCATGATGTGCCTTTCCCAGTAAGCTCTGCACATGACCTGGAAAAAGAAAATTAGAAAATATTAGAAAGTGTTTTCTTCTGACCTGCTGGTCCCACTGGCTTCAGAGGTGGGACAGGACTTATAGTGGGTCCCTTCCCAGCTGTGAAACCCTTGCCCTTCAATTGCATCCAGATACATCCAGAGCCTACACTGCACTCAGACCCTGCTGGGAGCACTCCAGGTTCAGCTCCTTCCTTAGACACAGCCCTTGGGTGACCTTAGTCATGTCACTTCATCTGTCTCCACAGCAATTCTCTTTTGGTCAATTGGGTGTAGTGCTTCTTCTGGGCATGCTGGGAAGAAAAACACATTATAAGCAGTAAAAATCCAGATAATTGGATAAAAGCAAAAGATAAGTAGAAATAAGATTCCCCCATGTATTCAGGCACCTGGTTCACTCCCTCCAGGGGTGCATTGTGTAGGATTGTGCAGATGAGTTATTAGAGCAGCTGACTCACAGCTGCACTTTGGGTCTCCAGTGCCACAGGTAGTGGTTGCTCCCTGGGAAGTAGAAATTGCAAGGATAAGCTAAATTTAAAATACACACACACAAGGCAGGGAAGACACCTGCACAGCCAAGAGTTTGCAGAGGTTATAAGTTAATGTTACTGTGCATGTTCCAGCACATCCCCACACAGCTGCTCCCTTCACCCTTCCCACCACGCTGCCAGGGCACTGGCCAGTGCCAATCCTGGGCCAGGACAGGCAGCTGGACCTGCCCCACGTGTCCACATGCTCCAGCTGTGCCCAGACTGACAGCAGGACAGAAATGGAGACTCTCCCTCCCAAACTCCCTGCTGCCACATTTGGAGCTGGATTTAAAAACACAAGAAAGTCAAACTGGTTCAGCTCTTCTCCAGGGCTACATTCTCTGTGAGGACCATGGGCCTTGGCCATCACCTGCTGTAAGTGACTTATGGGACAGACTATGGCCGGGACAAAGCAAAGTGATTTAAGATGTGAGTTTTTATGACATTTCTATACTAACAAAAGCTCTACTATAGACAGAATTAGATGTGAAGTGTTGGCAGAAACACAAAATCAGTCTCAGTGCTATAACTCTCTGCTCCACCATGAGTGGAGGGAATTCTGAAGCCTCGTTCTAGAAACTGCCACTATTGGGTTTTTCTGGCGCTTCAGGGAGAATTTGTAGATGGCATTTGTCCAGTCCAGCCCAGCTCTGTGCACTGGCTTTCAGGGTTTTGGAGACACCCCAGCTTTACCTCCACGTGAATGGTGCTGACAAAAACATCTTCATGCCAATATTGCTGTGCCTGTATCACAGTCCTGGTCTGTTTACTGGAGTGACATACTAGGATAAGTGCATGCATGTAGAACTCTGCTGGTAAAAGCAGGTCCTTCTCTCCATGCTTATAAAGATCTGTAAGTGCATATACATTGCAAAATTTATCAGCCCTGAAACATCTCTCTTAACACTCACGAAATATTTGAGCTCCTCACACTCAGGCAGTTTCAAAGTGAAATCCCAGTTTCAAATGGAAGGTTGGATTTGTAGATGGACAAAATGTAAGGTTCAGCCCTCAGATAACCAGTCTAAGAAGCAATGTGTCATGAGGACACTTTGCTGAGTCCCCTTGGCACCCCGATTAGATGGAGACCAGCTTTAGCTCTGCCTTTCCTCCCCAGCCATGCTCACCATGGGATTGGAGCATGGAGGGCATTGCCATCACTTCTCCAGCACTCGCTGCAGGAGGGGTGACCCCTTAGCAGCGCTGAGTCCTGCTGCCTAAGCCCAGGGAGCTGGGATCCTGGAAAGCAAGGGGGCTCTTTCTCCCACTTAGCCTCTGGCACATCAACCAAGTAACTCCAGTAAAAGTAAGACCCTAACTGTTTGAAAGGGCAGAGGTGGTCAAACCAGCTCATGAGAGCAAAGGTGTTAAATTTGAAATATTTTCTTAGCTCAGAGCAAGAACAACAGGCTGGGATGGATCAGAGGCTCATTTACAGTCCTGTATGCCCAATACTTTCCTTTTTCTCCTCTGCTGCACTCAGTTGTTTCTATAATCAGTGCATGGCAATTCTGGCCACACACACACCAGCTGTTAATTGGATTTGTGGGCCTCAATTCCAGCACCCCTTGAAAGGTTTCTAGGGGATCATAAAAGATGGGGACTGTGCAGAGTAGTAAGAGGCAGGTACAGTGTGGAGAGGAGCCTTTTGTTGGTCCTGGACTGCCTGGCTTTCATTAGCACACCTCATTATGACATCCTATAGATTTGTGCTTCAGCTTCACTGGTGAGAGGCAAATGATGTTTTAATGAATGATGGTGCCTCGAGCTGATAAGGGACTGTCCCTCACTCCCACTGAACAGAGGCTGTGCTCAGCACCATGTGTCCAACTGCACTTGATGTAATTGGATGAAACTTGTAATAGTTTGTTCACTCCAGGTGGGTATAAAAGTCACTGTGAAAAATCCCAATGATAAAATATCTATTGCTGCCCTTTGCTCAAGAGTATAATTGTGGTTACTGGTACTTGAGGAGCAAAGAATCCCGACTGGAAGATAATGGCAGGAGGCATGTACAGCACAAGGTGGAGGCACCTTCAGCTCAAGGCTATGGAGGCAGGGAGAGGAGCAGGCAGAGTGTGCCCAGGCAGTGGCACTGCTTTTGGAAACTCTCTCCCCCAAGCAGTATCTACTCACTGTGCGCTCAGAGGATACTCAGAGTAGCCTTGTGGGGCTCAGTCCTGCTGCATTCATCTTCCTCTGTGAGGCTGAGGAGGCCCTGGCACAGGGTGCCCAGAGAAGCTGAGTCTGCCTCCTCCCTGGCAGTGTCCAAGGCCAGGGTGGACAGGGCTTGGAGCAACCTGGGACAGGGGAAGTGTCCCTGCCCTGGCAGGGGGAACAAGATGAGTTTTAAGGTCCTTTTCAATGCAGACCATTGCAGGAGCCTGTGGTTCCTGCAGCTCGGGCCCAGCCCTGCTGTGGGAACAGTGGCTGTGCCAGGGCCTGCTCCAGTTCTGTGCTGCTGCAGCCCCACATGCTCAGCCAAAGACATTACTTTTACACTCTGAATGATTACTTCATTTAGCACATACATCAAAACTAAAATACCCAATATTAGCTCATTTAAGTTCATGCTCAGTGATGGATTAATAGTTTTTCTTTTCTGGAGCAAAGCCCAGTCCATTTCATCTGAGGATCGAGGAGAAATGTTCCCTTGTATCTTGAAGTCTGAGACATCTGCTTGTCCACAAAAAAAAAAAACAAAAACAAAAAAAAACCAATAAAAAAAAAAAAAAACAACCCAAAACCAAACCAAAACAAAAACAAAAAAAAACCAATAAAAAAAAAAAAAAACAACCCAAAACCAAACCAAAACCACACATCAAAAAACCCACCAAAAAAAACCCCAAAAACCAAAAAACCCCAAACAAACACCAAACCCCTGAGATATATTTTAAAAAGAAAATTAAATTGCTAAAGCTACAGATCACACCCATCTTTCCCCTGCTTTCAGAACAGGTGCAAAGGAAGCATATCCACAGTGTAGTCAGCATGAGGCTGTGTCTGTGTGTCTTTTGAGGTTTCAGATGTCACATCATGTTACAATGGGTATTGCTGTCTCATACTATTGTGTGTCACGGGCCACACAGGGAAATGAGGAGATTGAAACAGGTCCTTAATGAACAGACACCTGTGCTAGCTCCAGCCAGGCTGAGACCACACAATCCTGTGTGCTCAATATTATGGCCAAAATGAAAGCGATGGCTGGGTGATCAGACTGAAACTCTTGAGGTCTCCTGTTCCCCAGAATTAATAGATGCTGGTCAGTCAGTGCAATGAGTAAATGATGTCAGGAAATCCCCTCTCTGTCACCTTCATGAGCAGCAGACCTGTGGCAGGAGCTGGGAGTCTGTGGCAGGTGTCAGGAGCCAAACTGGGCTCCAGTGACAGCTTCTCAGCTCCAGGACCTCTCTTCTACAGCAGCTGTGCCTGATGAAGCCCATTTTCTTCAAAGCATGGGTAGCAGACTTTGGTTTTTGGGATGTTTTCCCCTCCTTTCTCACTAAAACATCATCAGATTGGGAATAGCTGACAAGGAAGGAGGGCAAAGAGGATTTGCTATGGGAGCAGAGATGTTCCCAAGCTTTTAGAGCCACTTTGTTATTGAGATCTTTCTGTCTCCTCATCTTGTGTTTGGTCATAGAGAGAATGCCCCTGTCTTTTTTCATTGTGGAAAAACATGGAACAAGAAAACTATGCTGAAACATTTCATGCAGTCTCTCTTATCCTGCATTGAGCTATTACTGTAATTGTCAGCAGAAGGAAAGAGGTATGTACTATTTGAAAGTATTTAGAACTGGCTGTGTGGTTTCAAAATACAGGCTCTATCAAGGAACTCCTCTCTTCCCATTTGGTGTCACAGGCAATTAAGTTTTTAAGAGGTTCTCTGTAGCATTAGCAGACCATATAATATTGTTGAAATGCCTTTATAGCATCCTATAAGGACAAACTGCTTGCATCTTCCTTGGAAAATCAAAGGCTAAATTTCAGTACTGGAAGCTGACCAAGTTCCATTTTCTGTACCACTCAAGGTGGTTGGGTGTGCACTGCTGCTGCTGCCCCCTCCAGCCAGGGCTCTAATTCTCTGTGGGGAACTACTCCCCAAAAACCAAATCCCATTACCAAGAACTGCTCCCCAAAAACCAAAGCCCATTACCAGGAACTGCTCCCCAAAACCAAAGCCTCTCACAAGAGAGGGAAGGCTCGGTCCTGCCTCTTTGCCCTGTGTGTGGGGAGCATCCAGCTGCAGGGAGAGTAAAAATCAGAGTAAAAAGGGTAAAAAGAAGCAAGGAAAAGCCCTTCCTTGGGATTGGCCCTCAGGTGCTCCAGAAGTATATTTCTATTACACACTGCCATCCTTTTGGGCTGTAATGTATTCCCTCATTATGGTAAACATCCACACGGCATTTGTTTCTGGAATGATATTTCACAAAGTTGAGTAATAAAAATGCCTCTGATCTTACAAAGCACAAGGCTGAAGACAAAGTCTGTAAGCAGTTCTGCACTCCAGGTTGTTTTATGAGCTGGACCAGAGTTTACTCAGGGCTAATGCTGAAGGAGTTCATTTCATCTCCTGGAAAAGGCTCTGTTCCCACAGGAAGCTTCACTCCCTCAGGGTAGTATTGGCATGGTCACCACGATCCAGCTCTCAGCTCCCTTCTTCCTTTTGCTGCTGCAAGCCAGTGTCGCTCCCTGCACAGCTCCCTCTCCCAGCAATTCCTCCCTGATATTTAGAAATGTGTAGAAATGTCAGCAGGCTGGCAGAGGCCTGCAGGAGTCTGCAGGCAGCAGGTGGGTGTGGAGCTCACCGGGCTGGGTTACACTGGAACCAGAGTGCTGGGAAAGGGCCAGCACTCCTCTCCCAGGGCTCCTTGGCTGCCCTGCAGGTGCTGCTCCTCAGGGAGCCTGGCACCAGGCAGGGGCATGACAGGACAGTGAGAGATGGCCTCTCTCACATTACCTCCTGAGGTGTGCTGTGGCTGCACAAAGCCAAGGCTGTGCAGGACAGAGGGACAGACCATTGTCTGAAGCCCTGTGTGACAGTGAAAACTGGAGCAGGGCCACACATGTGATGTGATGAGAACATCTCAAGGATCATAGAATCATCATGAAATCCGAGAGTGGTTTGACTTGGAAGGGATCTTAAAGTCGTTAAAAAATGAACTAGCTCCTTCCATTAGTCCAGGTTACTCCAAGCCCTGTCCAGCCTGGCCTTGAACACTACCAGGAGTGAGGCATCCACATCTAAAAGCTCCAAGGAGTTACAGACCAGGCTGAGACCAAAAAGCCTTTTGATCACTGCCTGAAGACACATGGATTTTTGAATTTTAAAATACAGATGTCAGCTGGGGCACCTTCTGGACACACAAGGATAAAACCAGTGTGGCACTAAAGTGACCCGTCCAGGCTGACTGCCTGACAGCCATTCCCAGGGGTTGTCCTGCTCTGTGCCCTAAAAGGTGCTGGCCAATCAACCCATGCAGGTGAGGGACACTCAGTATCTCACCACACCCCATAATGAGATCAAGAGACATTCCAGGGTGTCATGAAATCAAGAGATGCCTGTTGGGAAGCAGGCAGTTCCAAACCAAACCAGGGCCAACTAACGAGCCTGCCTTGTCCAGGTGAGTTCTGAACATCTCCAAAACTGGAGATCCCACAGCCTCTCTGGCCTCTCATCTGGGATTTGAGCACCCTCAGGATGGACACTTTTGATGTCGTATCTATCAGAACTTCCCACACTGTAGTTTGTGCTGTTGCCCCTTGTCCTGTCACTGCATCTCCAAGGACAGTCTGACTCTGTCTTTTGCACACCCTCCTCTTAAGGGCATCAGCACCACTAAGATGTCCTCTTTCCCTCCTTAAAACTCCAGTTTTTCTCATTCTTGTCCCAGTACATTGATATCTCTTTGCAAGGGAAACCCAAAACTGGCCACAAAACCTGCAGTGCTCAAGTACACATAGGAACAACTCTGGGATTCACATCTGCAGGCCATGAGCAGCTCCAACTGTGCTGCACTAATTCATCACCCACTGGCAGGTGTCAGGAGCTCCTGCAAAAAAGCAGAAGTCAGAGAACTTTCTCAGCTGGTTCCCCTTTGACAGATTTCAAGCATTCACTCTTCTCTCATCTGGCCATTTTTAAGGGGTTCACACATCCATAGTCACTCTGTTAGAGCTTGTCTGCCCTGCTGGAAAGCTTCATGAGTTCAGGACAGTGCACATCCACTGTTCAGAGGCCAAAGAAGAGCAGAACACAAGCCACATTAGTTACAGCATGAGGGAAACTCATTGCAGCCAGGCTCAGCTACAGACTTAGGCCGATTTTATCATCCTGCTCTCTTTACCTCACAAGCCTTTGGAAAAAAAAAATAAGGTGAAATTTGCTAAAAGAAAGATCCTACAGATTAATTTAGGTTTTTTGTTTTTTTTTTTTTGTTGGGACAGACCAAAAAGCCCAAGGGTTTTGGAGGATACCAGGAGGAAGAGGAAGATGTCCCCAGACAGCACCAACAGGATGAGGTGTTTTTAATGCACCAACTGCCCTGACCATGAACCCTTCCCTCAAGAAATTCGAGAAGGGTCCAAATCTGGCAGGTGAGAGGAGAAAACCATTTTAAATAAGGCTGGTCCAGGTCTTCCTCAGGTTTGTAGTCAGTTTCTTCTTGCAGCTTGTACCTAATGGGGATTATGTACATTACATGATCACATCAGATGCTGTGGTCCCATACCTTTAGCAATTTCCTTCAGGTTTTTGAAGCAATAAACCAGAGATTGTGGAAAGACAGAAGGTATGACTGAAAAAGGGGGAAAATGGGGGGGAAATAGTCTTTCACAGCCCTGACTGAAACACAGAAAGTCCTCAGGTCAGCCATGCTTTTGGAAACCTCTGGCCTCAAAATACACTTTGTAACTGATGTGTTTTAATTCCAGGAAAAACACACTGAGCTGAGGCTTAGACCTTGGGCAAATTCACCTTTTGGCTCAAACAGCAAAGATCTTGAGCTGAAAATGCCTGCTGCTGACAGTCTGTGCCATGGCTGCGTCCCAAACACTGCTGGCATAGCTGTGGTGGAAAAAATAAAATACATTTCATTCCCCAATCGTCATGCTGTAATGGCATGAAATTAGAAACTCTAATCAATAGTGCTTTACACAGCATGACTCTCATGTCAAAAGAGCCCATGGTTTAAAAAAGAAGAGTCACAAATAAATATGAAAACCAAGGCTGTGAAGCGTCAGTAATGAAGTATAATTCTGTCAAGCAGTCCCAGCCAGTGATTCTCTTTACAAAACCTTCACTCACCCAATCCTTCGTTCTCCACAGCTCCCTGATCTTCCATCTCCACATAATTTTCCTGTATTTATTTGCCCTTTGCATGTGAAATGTGTCTGAGTTGAGGGTGGGTGAGGACACTGGGGAGGGCAGGGCAGTGCTGCAGCCCTTGCTCTGCCTCTGCCTGCTTCTCAATGCTTTCACCTCTCTGCTGCTTTGGAAAAAGCCCCAGCCCCTCTCTGCTCACCTTGCTGGTGCACATGCTGAGAGCAGCAACACACCTCTCTTCCAAGATGTACCTCTTCTGTTCCTACAAAATGTAAACAAATGCAGATATTATTATCTTTATAACAACAACAGAAGTTAGAGTTATGCTGTTTATATCAAAAATTATAGACAGCTCTACTAAGACCCTTATGTTAGAAGAAGCATCAGAGAGATAAAGTATTCAAAAATAATAAGCAGGCCCCCAAAGGCATGAAGAGCTGACAGCTACAGGGCTCTCTGTCTGTCATACAAGACTTTTGGGAGCTGGTGGCATTTTATTTAGGGACAGGGTTTGGGATTTTTCCAGCACTAGTTTTAAAGTTCCTTTCGCCATGCACTGCTAACATTAGCACAGCTTGGCAGGAGGAGGAGTGCCCTGAAAATAGAGAATTCTTGGAGTGGATATTTTGTTAATTAAACCTTCTTCCTGCACACAGTCCTGGCTCTCCAAGCAGCTCCTGTGGCAGGAGGGCAGTGATCAACCAAAGGCTGGATGCCTTCAGGAGAACAGATAACAGCTGGACATAGATGAAAGTCCTTCAGAAAGACCTGCTGAATCCAAAGGACCTTCAGGAAAAAACCTTACACAGCCTCAAGAGAAGGTCTCAGTCTTTGTGAGGGCTGTCTCTGGAAGTTTCTGGGTGCTTTTCTTAATTTTGCCACTGAACCACAGTACTTTGGTTAACTGAATTACCTGCAGCCTTGCCTTTAGCACAGAACTGGATGTTTTTCCCTTGAGCGAGTATCATTGAGGACAAAGAAGCAGAGGTTACACACTGAGTCCATGGCTCACAGCCCAGATGGAACCAGTGAACAGAAACCCAGGTAACAGCTCTGCACTCCAGACACGCTGAACTCCATCCCTGAGCAGGGAGGGTGGACTGGGTGACCCCCATGGTCCCTTCCAGCCACACCCATTCTGTGGCTCTGTGAACACCTGACGAGAGAGGTGTGCTTTGGAAAGGGCACGTTTGCTCGTGCTTTCTCTGCTGAGGTGAGCCCCCCAGACACCTCCTGAAGGTGGCCAAGGCTCCCACCAGAGGGAGGGCACCGTGGGCTGGGCCCTGCAGAGCAGTTCCCACAACATTGCTTCAGCTCTGGCTCTCTCTCTGAACAGTTGCTTTCACTTCAGCAACTTCAGAGCAGTCACTTACATCATGCCATGTCTGAAAAGCAGGATGAAAGCCAAAAATTATGTCTTTCCCAAGCTCTCTATAAAACCAGTGATTTGTGCAATACATACAAAGCTTTAAGTTGGGGAACTTCAAATCACCAAGCATCTGTTAATCAGCAGCATGCCAGTCCCTGGGGATTGTGGGGATGTTAAAAGGTTATCCTGCTCTCCTGCACATTGCACTACTGAGCTCCATTACACAACCAAAGGATGATTTCATGTGTGGCAAAGAATTTTTGATTCTCCGGATATTATTTTAGATGTGGAAACCCAGCTGCTGAATGCTGCTCTTCAGGTTAAACAAAACCTACAGCCAACACTCGTTCTCACACTATTAATGAAGATAATCTTGCCCTGCAATTGACTTTTTTTCCAGAAATAGCAGGAGAGGGATTTTCAAATCCTTTCAGGTTTGCAAAACGTTATCTCACTCTATTTCTTTAATCTCCTGATGCAGAAAGATGGATCTTTTTCTCTTATGGCTGGATGTACTTCTACACTTCAGCAGCAAACCATGAAAGGGAATCAGGCTTATGGAAAGAAATAATAAAGAATTTGCAGTGTTAACATTTACTTGGGCTTGTCTGTACTTCCTCAGCTTTGACTTCCAACATGATTGACCAGATTGAATGTTACACAAAAGAGACAAACCAACTGACAGGCTTTGTGTACAGAGGACGGCTGGGCAGGGGAAGGGACTGTGCTCTGCTCCAGGGCAGTGGTGGGCAGGATAAGAAGTCAGAGAGTTCAAACAGAGCCAGGGAGAGAGGGAAGTTGGCCTGGGGAAAAGATTCTTACATCAGCACCAGTACTGAGCTCTGGGATATCCTGCAGGGTCTCAAGGGTCAGAGTTTTAAGAGCATCTTGAGCAAATATGACAGGGCTGAAGTTTATCCATCCTTGGAAGTTCCTTCAGCCATCCTTCAAGGCCAGGTTGAAGCAACCTGGGAGAGTGGAATGTGTCTCTTGCCTATAGAGTGGGGGTTGAACTAGATGAGCTTTAAGGTCTTTTCCAGCCCAACCCAAACCATTCTGTGATTCTGGGATGACACTGCCCTGGAGCAAGAGGGTAACCTGGAAAATCTCCCAAGGTCCCATTCACTTTTATCTTTCTAGAAAAACACACAGAAAAAGTGCACAGCTTCAGCAAAAGGCAGAGCAGAGCAGTCCCTGAGCAATTCCTACTCCCAAATTCCAAGGAAGGCACAATTCATAGCCTGCTTTTTCATTTCCATGCATCTTAATTGTTCACATAATAATCACAGAAGTATTTAATAATACAAAGCATATGGGCCAGATGTTCAACTGGTGTAAATCAATAGCACTTGGGAAGCTTCAGTGGTGCTGTGCTGGCATCATCATTTGAAGCTCTGGTGCTGCATCTTTAAGGTGGCTCTCAGAATTTTAGTACCTTCTGATTGTTTCCCCTAAAACCAAGTCTCAGAGTTTATTGGCCACCTCCAAAGGGCCACCTCCCACCAAATGCTTGGAACTGAAGATCAAAAACCCAAAGCTCATAATAGATTGATTTAAGGTCACTTAAAAACCTCTGCTTCAGCCTCTGCTGGCCATCACTCCATTTTATCATGGCCACATACTGCTCCAGCTGACCTCACCCTGTCACAGGCAGCACTCACTCGACCAGAGGTCCAGGCAGTGTCTTGTCTTAGTCTCAGCTGGTCTGTGAGCTCTGCTTTATTTGCTTTCCACTATAAAAAAAAAGAAAAAGAAGAAGCTTTTAATTCACTTCCTCCTGGGAGTTTCTGTGATGCTCATTGATCCAGTCTACAAGTACTTCGCAAACACTAATGGATCCAGTGAAACTCTCCACTAATCTTCTGAAACTTGGCACCAGACTGCTCATTTCTGATGGCTTCTCTTTTTACAGTTGTTTTGCTTTGCTACCTGTTTCAGAGCCACTCCAGGGCTCATTAATTGTTCATCCTTTGTCCCTTGAAAATTTTCCTTTTAATCTTTCCAGTCACATGTTGGATACTGATGTGAAACAGACTTCAATGATACTGCAATGATACTATTCGAACTGATCCTGGCATTTCCAGTTGCACATGGACATCTAATCCAACTGAAAAGCTTTGAAGAATGTATTACTTGGACTTCTGATCTCATTTTTTAGAGAGCCTTAGGGAATGAGCAATTTCCACTCCTCAATTTATGACAACTGGTCATAGTTACTTAGACGAAATAAAATAAATCCTGTGGCATTGTCCCTTCTGGAAAACAGGTTGACAATTGTGCCCAGAAGAGAATTAAATTGCCTAGTGACAGTGCTGTATTAAGAGAAAAACATATAGATAGAAAAAAGTCATGGTAAAGTTTTTTGCAGATGTTCCCAGGATAATATTCCTTCTGCTAATGTGACTCCCTGGTTGAGATTCTGGGAAATTTCAATAAATTGTGTGGAGACTATGCAAATAAGTTGGTCTGTTGTATTGAAAATAACCTGTCCTTGTGCTAATTCTATCTGGGGCTAAGGGGTGACCTACTCCACTTCCATAACTAGGGCTGGATTTTCAGCTGTCAGGAGCAGCCGGATTTTCAAAAGATTTGCTGCCCAAGCCAGCGTGGCTGGGCTCTTTGGGCAGCCCTGTGCACAGGGAAGAATTTTACTGATCACCCAACCATTAGCCCTCAAAATGTCACTCCTAAATCAGTAATTTTTTTTTTTTTATTCCATCTAACAAGCAACTTAAGATTTTTTTTTCCCCTTGGGTTGAAATCGCAGTATCTGGAAATAAAAGCAGTTGATTCTACATTCAGCCAGTGTTAAAACTGAGGTTTGTGCTGTGGCCACACATCTCTCTGTGCACCACAGGCTCAACCTGGGCTCCTGCCACGATACCCAACGTGGGAAAGGCTGAGGAACTTGGGAGTTTGATGCCATGTGAGATTCTGCAGCTGGGGAGCCCTGACTTTGTCCCCTCCATGTGCTGAACAGCCCTTCAGTCAGGGTCCTGGGAGCAGTGTGAGCCCCAAACATCCGACGCTGTTTAATTACACCTGCAGAGCTTGGCCTGCAAGGAGGCCAGGTCCTTCTGCCTTCTAGCCCTGCCCTCTTTTCCACTGCCTTATTCCTCTCTACAAGCACCCCATTCCCATCTGAACTCTGTGAAATGACCTCCTGGAGGGCTGAGGAGCCAGTGCTGGGTGTCAGACAGCACGTGCCACAGCTATCAGTGTTCTGCTGTGTATGAACACCAGTATGGATTTATGAGATTATCTTAAATCCAAGCTGCACGTTTCTTAATTATCAGTATTCTTTTCCTGTACAAGTAGAATTTGCATAATTTCCCAGCAGTGGAATAGAGCAACATCAAGACAATAAATAAAAAATCACCAGTTCATCACAGAACTGCTCATTCAGTTGCCAGAATTGTTCCTTTTCCTTGCATAGCTAATGCAGACCCCAAGGAAGAGCAGATCCTCCATTTAGATTCCAGAGAAGCACGTTGGCACATGCTGGTTGAGGAGCTGGCCCTGCATGATTCCAAGAGTTCTCCACGGAGATAGTTTAGACAAAGAATGCCAGCTGAGCCAGCCATGCAATAAATCCTGAAGCATTGAGCACTGGAAGCATTGGTGCTGTAACCAGTGAGTGCTGGCAGCAGTGCTGGGACCAGGGGACACAGGGGACACAGAGGATCAGGGGACAGAGGGGATCAAGGGACACAGGGGATCAGGGGACAGAGGGGATCAGGGGACAGAGGGGACACCGTGCTTTGGAGGCTGAGCCATTACAGAGCAGACTTCCACTATTTGTTTTTTAATCATATAGGAATGTGCAGCACAAGGCAGCAAATTGTTCAGGTCCTGGCAGGCCAGAGGTGCAACCAGCAGTTCCTAACAGCAGAAAAGCAGGCAATGGATTCACACAGGGTCCACTGCCTTCCTGGTGGGTTTGATCCTCCAGCACACCTGGGGGGTGCAACTCATGCTGCTCTGCCACGAGCTCCTGGGCAGCCTCCATCTGCAGGGGCCCTGTGTCCCCCTCAGCCTGTCCCTGTGCCCCACTCAGCCACTCTGCATCTGCTGGGGACTATTGCAAATGGGAATTAGGAACCCATACTACTGAAGTGCTTTAATCCAATTTCACTTCCTTGCTGTCCACTAAATGGCAATGACATTAATGAAGTGGTTTTTATCACTTCAGATAGTTCAGGTGAAAACTAAAGATATATTTTGACCTCTATATTTGTAATTAGTTCAAACACTTGTCATCCTGGCACCATGTAACTCAAAATGCCACTATCCCAAGTGATGTATTTTGAAGAGAGACCATTCTCCCACTGTAGTGTATCAAGGGTATGACAGGTTCTTGTGGTGTACATCAGCAGGAAGATGACACTCTGCTTTTGTGTTTTAAGGGCTCCAAGATATATCATGGAAAGTGCTGCCTTGATTCCTGGGACCTAGAGGCAGGCATAAGGTGTTATTGCCAAAATAAAAAAGATAAACTGGGGAAGATCCTGAATCTGACCATCCCATGATGACAGAAACAGGCAGGGGGTCACAGAAGCATTTTTTGTGGCAGATTGGGATATTTCCTTATCACTTTATCAGTCCAGTCCAAACTGTGTTCCTAAAGTGATCAGTTGAAAATTCATCTTTTGCTTAAGTTTTACTATATGCTTCACTCCACTAGACTTCCAGTGGATTTGCACATGTTTAATTTTAAGCACCTGCTTTGCTGTCATGCTAGTTGGGGGTGTAATCTGGATTTTATAAGGCTGACCTTAGTTCTGTATGGCCAGGAGAAAAACAGAACAGGGAAATAATTTAGCAAAGAGCAGCAAAGACGTGAAGAAAGGACACAATTGCCCACTCACTGTTTTTTTTATCCATCCCCTGGCACCAGAGGAGTTAATTGCAGCACAGGTTAAGCAAGAGGCAGGAGCTGTAGTGGCTCCCCCAGCCCTCAGCAGCAGGTGGAGCAGAGCTGGTGACAAAGCACACGGAGGGAGTCACAAACCTCTGCAAGGCCCAAATGTGCTTGTGAAACAGATGACCCAATGCAAAGCACTGGGTTTAAACTAGGAAAAATAGGGGAAAAGAAATCTAGGATTTCTTAGAGGCCCAATTGTAGGGCACCCCCAAACCCCCAAAGTCAGATTTTCCATTTCAGAACACCCTGCTGAGCACAGGGGGGCAGGTTTATCACCCAGCCAAGAGACACAAGAGTGCTGGCCAGAACAGGAAGTCCTTGCTCCTAATTCCATCCCTGATTTACTGGCTCAGGTTCCATCTCTGCAGATTTAAAGCCTCACACTGGCTCCTAAGGCTATGCTATATAAAATTTGATTGTTACATTCAGTGGCCTGTAATAAATTAAATGAACTATCAGTAATAAGTTCACAGGCAACACAATCTTTATTCAGTCAAGTATACTTCCTTAAAACATACCAGCAGCATCCAATGTAACTAGATTTAATTTCATGCTGAAGAGTCTGTGAATATTCATTTTAAAATATCCACGAAGAGCCTAATTTTAATTTGTGTGATGTTTCTGCTAATACCAATACCCATTAAAAAGCCTTAAGAATATTAATAGGGAATTCTTACAGAAATGCACTGGAGTTTTATGTTTTGAATTACCATTACAGGCTTTTTGGTTTAAGTCCTGTTAAACAGATTTCATTATTAACAAGAATATGCGCAAATTAAAACAAACCCATTAAAGTCTAAAATTCTATGCTAAAAAGATTAGGGACATTTGAGTTATATTTCTTCTGAAGGAATAAATGTAATGGAAAGTGACAGGGAGTAAAACCCAATACTCACAAGATGACAGTGGCAGACAGTGGTGAAAAGTTCCTGATGTGCTTCAGAATAACCTGTTTCACACAAGGAATCATTTTCCTTGTCTTTTTCTGCTCCTCATCACAAAGACATCATATTTATAAAGCCTTTGTCACAGATCTTGTTGGTATGAGATGGGCTTTAAGGTTGCTTCTAGCTCAAACCATTTTATGATTTTCTGATCTTCCCCTGGCTCCAAGGTGCAGGCAGGGGTGGGATGGGTCAGGGAGGAGATGCATGGTCCTGTCATGCCTTAACCCCAGCCAGAAATCAAGGACATGCAGCTGCTCTCTCACTGCCTCCCCAGTGGGATGGAGGAGAATCAGGGGGGAAAAGATGAAGCTTTTTAGTTGAGATAAGAACAGTTTAATAATTGAAGCAAAGAAAAATAAAATAGTAGAAATACTATTAATAATAATAATAATTATTGTCATTAAAAGGAGAGGGAGAGATATATAAATCCAAGAGACATAAGTGATTCTCAGTACACCTGCTGCCTGATGCCCAGCCCCTCCCCAGCAGCACCAGTGTCTCCCAGGCAGCTCCCCCCCAGTCTCTCTACACTCATGGCACTTCATAGTGTGGAATAGCCCTGTCCAGCCTGGGTCAGCTGTCCTGGCCACGCAGAGCATGAGATACTGAAAAGTTCTTGATTTAGGGCAAGCAGAGCTCAGCAACAGCAGAAACATCAGTGTGTGATCAGCATTGTTCTCACACTGAACCCAAAATACAGCCCTGTGCCAGCTACTAAGAAGAAAAATGAATTCTATGCCAGACAAGAGCAGGACAAGTGCTCACTCACACCAGCTGGGTTTGGCAGGCCTGGAGACCTCAGGCTTGCTCACCAAAGGCTGTGGTGCCTCTGCCATTCACCTATCATCCATCTCTGGCATCCCCACCTCCCTAAAACCAGGCTGCTGAGCACGGCAGTGGAGGGGGTGATCTGAGCTTAAATCCTGATCCAGCCCAGAGCTGCATCTCTGGCAGAACAAGGCTTGGTTCATGCTCTGTGCAGGACTGGCCTCCACTCCAGCTGAGCAGTTCAGCTGCCCAGCAGCCAAAGTGGAGGCACTGCATAGCCTGGGAGGAGCTGGGCTCCCTGGAAGCATGTCCAGCATTACACACACAGAGATGGATCCAGGGGCAGTGAAAGCACTTCACACAGAAGGAGGCACTGCAAATTACACTTCTCCTTCTGTTGCTTTGACTCCCAGCTGCTGTATTGATCCTCTCAGCTTCTAAATAACCCTCCAGTCAATATAATCGTCAATGAAAAGTCTGCTACTCTCATAAATCACATGAATATTTACACTGCCTTGTGTAAAATGCATCTTGTCACCTCTCAGGTGCTTTATACCCTGTTCCCTGTCTGGATACTCCTGTGCCTCTTTTCACCTGTGGCTGGTGGGGCTGGGGGAGCCCCTGACCCTTCCCTTGGCTCCAGCCAGACGCAGCAAATTATCTGTGCTAAAACTCTCTTCTGTCAAGCTGCCAAATCTTTTGCATTAATCCTGAAAATTACAATTAATGAGTGCTAAGAGGATCTTTCCACCTCTGTGCATGGCTCTATCGAGTTGGAATGATCCCTCCTGCTCTGCTAGTGTCTGAAGCCTCTTTGGGTGACAGCTTTTGGCTTTGGGGCAGGGCTGTGCACTCAGGGAAGGGCAGGGAGCTGCTGGTGTGGGGCTCCTGCCGCTTTTTGCTTGGTATCCCGTGACAAGGATGCTCTCCATTGAAGATGGGACAGACCTGAGTTAATAAGAGCCCATGGCCACCATGGATGCCCTCCATGAGAAAGGTCATGTCAACGTTTCAGGAGCTTGATATTGTGGGGTGTGCCACCAGGTGAAGGACAGGGCTGGGGTCACACTGCCTGGGGTCTCCAGCCACACTCAGCCTGCCTGACATGGCAGCTCCTAACAGCTCCAAAGGCTCTGGGATTCAGTTTCCCAAGCTGCTAACCTAGCTCTCTGAGGACTACCAAAAATCTAAAAAGACAACATTTTAGTAATTAAGAACCAAATCTGTGAATCTCATTGGCATGCAAATACATTTCTCTAGGTGTGAGTTAGGGATCACAGTCAGGTCTGGATTAACTAATCCCCCAACGGTGCATGGTGAAATACCTGCAGTAATCTCTCAGATTTGGAGAGAGATCTGTTCATATTTTTAAGCACAGTCTGGTTGCCATTCCTCCACAACGACACCTCTACCTGAGCTGCTGAACAGTTCCAGGAAATGCTCCTGTTCTTGATTTTTTCTCTGGCTGTGACCAGCAAACACTTGATGGTGTTTAACCTTCAGCAAGCAGTCAGGAACTGATCCAGCAGCCCCTGGCTCTGGTTGATTCAGCACTCAGAGAAACTGAAGCATCTCCTAGAGCTGAATGGCTTGGGAAGCCTTGTGCCCCTGCTTTCACAAACCTCTTCACTGGTATTTCCTCTTCAGGACTATTTTTCTTTTTTTCCCCTCTGTGTGTTCACTTGACTCTAGTCTGTGTTTATCCAAACCACTTCACCTTGAATGGAGCATTGGTGTATTTCCAGCGTTTCAGTCCCAGAAATAACCCTGCAGAAATCACTAGAATTACACTGGGGAGAAAGCAATGGATGTCACAGGAGAAATGAGGTTTATTTCTGTATTTCTTAAAGAGGAAATTTTAGATAACTAACTGCTTCCCTGAGTTCATAATTTCTCTTCAGTCAAATTATTTTCCATTTGAAATAGTAATTAATTTAACTTGTAATTATTAGGTTTAATCCATAAATAATGTATAATATATATTCAACATATATTATCCTCTATCTTTGATATATATTAACTTCTATGAGGTTAAGCATTTTTTTTTCCTCTCACTTTCAAATGCTCTTAAAAATTAGAGGATGCAGACACAACCCAAAAATTAGAGTAGCCCCAGTATCTACTGCCCTGAGGAAATCCTCCTCTGGAGAGGTCTCTGTCTGTGCAGGTGGGGACCTGGAGGAGTAAGCACACCTGGGTGTGCAGAGTTAACAGCAGAGCTGCTCAGGATGCACACCCTCATACTGTGCATGCACACCATTCTGAGCATTTAATGGATTTCTAATCTCAGCTGGGGACTAAAGCTGCTGTCACATAAAACTGTAACGGTTTCAAGGCAAAGGGAGACATTTCCCAGTGCTTATTGCTGACATTAGAAATGTCAGCTCTGTCCACACATCACATCCAGGGCTGCACAGAGGCCAGGAGCGTCACAGCAGTGCTGGCCACAGCATTGGTTTGGGAATGTCCACACTGTCACATGTTGTGGGAGCCTCACGCACCTACCTAGGGTTTTTAATTAATGAAATTACTCGTATACACACACACATGCACACATATATATATGTACATATATATATATATATATGGTACAGGTAATGGAAGTTTTGGTAGAAAGAGAAACAATATGAGACAATCAGTGCCAGTGAAATTGTTGGTCTGAAACTTGTGAATAACATGCTCAGATCCCCCAGCTGAGGCAGAGCTTGCTAGTGGAATTAGGAACTGATGTGTTCCCATTAGTGGGGTTGTCTGTCGGGTCACCTATGCACTGAGGGAGAGCCGAGGGATTATGGGGAAAAGCTACATGGAAATAGCAGTATTCTTAGAGGTTTGATTTGCAGGGACTTAAATACTAGATCTACAAGGGAAACAGGTGGCACAGTGAACAACTAAAAGATGTTGGGTTTGGGAAGTCACAGGAAGGACAGCACCAGTGTCTTACAAACACAAATATAGTGGGGCTGGTCTCAAAGAAACCCTGTCATTATAAAAGAAATTGTGTGTGACTTTCTAAGAAACAGTGATTGGGCCTTTGTGAGGTGGGGGTCCCAGATGGGCAGTGGTTTTTTGAGCAGTGAAGACCAGGTGACAGCAGAAGGCAGAGGAGGAAATCCCAGACCATCCATCTGAAACTGCTGTGTTCTGGGGAGTGTGACAGAGCTTGGGCAGCAGCTCCTGAATCTAAAGACACCATGGTGATGGGATCCAGGGTGACCACAAGGTGTGTGATGGATTTAACTCATCCTTGGATGCCAGAGGCCCTCCTAACACCGTGCCCACCGCTTCCAAAGGGAACAGAGCTGTTCCTAAGATCACCAGCCTTCTTTAGCTACTGGCACTTCTTGTTTGGGCTGTGGGTAATTCTTCCTCTGAGAGGGCAAAATTGACTTCCTCCTGTGAGCACATTAAAAGTCATTTGTAGATGAAGATGATGCTGGGATAGTGGTACTAATAAAATCAGCAGAGAAACAGCATTTAGCAGCTGGGAGGGGAGGGAAACTTTTTTTTCAGGAACACACAGGCTCCTGCTTTGATGTTGCATTCAAGCCAAAGCAAGGGCATGTTTTAAATTACCAATAACTGAAGTTTCTTTTCAAGTTACCAAGCCTGGCTGAGCTCTTTAAGACAACAGATCTTGCTTCTGGTGTTGGCTTTCCTAGGCAATTGCAGCTCTGCTCAGAATACTATTTAAATACCAATTATTGTAATTCTCGGCAGAAATATTACAGGCATTCAGATTTTTTCTTAACAGCCAAAGGGAGACATTTCCAGCATCTATCAAACCTCCTTTATTTTAATCCACATTAAAATCGCTTTCCAGAAGGACTGGGCAATGGAGCATAATTTATCACCATAGCTGAGCGATTTGTCATGGCTGCCCTGTGCCAACCCAACCTGTCTGAGAAACCCCTGGGGAGCAGGAGACGAGGCTGGAGGGAGCAGAGGATGCTGCAGCTGGAAAGCGTGGAGGGTGGGTAGGTGGGAAGCAGTGGAAGCAATATCCCACCCTTTCCTGCAAGCAGCAAATTCCCCGTCTCCCACACTGTGGGGAACACACACAAACTTCCCTCTGGTTTTATGGTGGAAGTGAGCAAGCTGGGCACACCTTGGGACTTGGCTGGCAACCAGCTGGCAGCCCCATCAGAACTCCTGCTGGGAGAATGGAGTCTGTAGTGACCCTTCCCACAAGGCCCTGGCAGCCCACCTTAACCGATTGGTGAGGGAAAAGAGATATTAGTAGTTTGTCTGTCGAGACCCTGGGTCTGACCAGCGCTTTCCAGAAAAGAAATGGTTCTTCTGCTGCCAAGAGTCATCATGCTGCCTGACAAGACTGCTCCAAAGCTGTCATTTTTAGTTCCTTCAATAGCTGCTATCAAATCAGGGCAATAGTCCTAGCATGAACACTGAGGAAAGTTTTAGTTGTTATTAACAGCCAGTAGTATAAATTGAAAAATGGATGTTAGAGAAGTGTGGCTGTGTTGTACAAAAGGGGATCCACTCGTGTCTCACTCCTCTGCCCAGGTGACTGGAGGAATGCAGGGCAGCAGAGGAGCTCACCCTGCTCGCTGCTGCCTCCCCACCCTCGCACAGCTCTGCTTCCTGAAGGACACAGGACGTGAGTCTGAGCTTTCCATCCTGCCATCCTTCACTGCCTCTGCCCCCAAACAGCTACAGCCAGACAGTCAATCTCAATCTAACTTGGCAAAGGCAGGAGCTGAGTATGAAGCTTGTGCAAATTTGGGGGGAATTTGGATAATGGAAAGACCCCAGAGGATCCCTGCACAGCAGCACCATGATCAGCCCAGGGGTGCCCAGAGCTCACCCTGCCCAGCCTGCAGGAGCTGGCAGCCCCAAACAGCAGCAGGCAGCTTGCAGCTTTGCAAGGAGGGAAAAAGCCCTCCAGGCACAGAGGCAACAGCAAGGTGTGAGGCAGGGCGGGGAACACAATTACCTGCTCCAGCAAGAACTTGTTATTTTAACATGGTAAAGCAGCCAGAACTGGTGAATGTGAATCCTGCTCAGGCCCAAAACTCCATCAGCAACCCCTTCACTGCTCTCAGCACAGGGAGACTGGTGCTGTGCCTCCAGCCACTTCCCAAGATGAGTAGAATCCATAGTTCAAGTCAAGCTAAAAGCTGTCTCTCTTCCTTCCTCTTGGTTCTTCAGTTGCACCCGCTGTAAATGGAGCACAGCTGTGGTGCTGGCCCTCAGACTGCATAGGAGCTATAGCAAAGTGCGTAATGTATTCTTAGCTTTTAAAACACTATTCATCAGCTGCAATCAAAGAGGAGAGCCAGCATGATGTTGCCAGCAGAATTAATCACAGCTCTCCCTCCACACACGCAGCCACAGCCATGGTGGTCCCCAGACCAGGCTTAGCAGCACTGCAAAAGGCCAAGGTGGGAAATGTAAATCCTGGCTGCTCTTAATCACGCTCGTAATGACTGTGTCATCAATCATATGTCTTCCCAAGTGCTCAGCAACCACAGCCAAGGGTATATTTTTCAAAGAATTCAATTCAGTGAGGTCTCTCAAAAGCTGGGTCACCATTATTCCCACTCATGTGGGAGGAGGGTTTCTTCTGACTTTCTGGCACTGACAGTGCCCAGAGTCTCAGCATCTCCCTCACAAGCCTGACTGCAACAAGTAAAGTCAACAAAATTTATACAACAGAAAATTTCACTGACCTTTAGAAGAAAACAAGAAAAAGAAAAACAAAACACATCAATAGAACAGATTGGGAAAAACACGCTATTTCTGCCATTTCCCTAATCGTGGTATTTTTCACTGGGGACATGGTCAAAACACTTCAAAAATTCAAGCTTCCAAGCTTCCTGAAAATGTTGGAACATTGAGAACTAATGATATTTTAGTGGTTACAGAGTTCTCCTACAGATCTCCAAAGGACTCGAGACCTTCTGGCTATGGACACACAGTACAGAGATCCTCGTGTGAAACAACCCACACGCAAGGGGTAAACATCCAGAACTCCCAGAATGGTACAAAATGAGCCCCGTGTGAGTGTCCAAACCAGAACAGCTCCTTTGGCTGTGTCCTGTCACCAGCTGACAGAGTGGGCACAGGCTTTGCACCGTGCCCTGTTGCAAAGCTGACTGGGAAGCCCATCCAGGGCTCTCCTGCATGCCGGTGGTGCAGTGCTGTGGCAGAGATTGCACTGATTGCATTTCACAGCCCACACAAGCTCCATCTGACCTGCCTGGTGCCACAGGAGGAGGTGATGGAAGCCTTAACACTCCGAGGAGAGTTCAAGCCGATTTTACGGAAGCATGCCTTGGGGAAATTGAAATGTCAAGCATAATTTGGCACTTGAAACATGAAGGGGAGAGACTTTGCATTTGTTTTCATCTGCATCTTCCCCTCCTCTGAACTGTACATGCTCCATTTCCCGCTCTTCCCTAAGCTTTCATTAGGCAGTGCTGAAATATGCTGGATTTGATGAATCTCCAAGGATAAACAAGTATCTGGCATTAACCTGCTCTGTAAAAGTCAAATTGACATGTCTCACTATTCTTCCATTCTTGTTAGAGAAACTAGTCCAAATCAAGCTTTCCCCCTCCTATCTTTTTTTCCCATCCATTCATTTGATCTTTAATGTAAGACTTGAGGATTACTACTCACTAGTCCAATTCTTAATAGATAGGGATTCACTTGGAAAAAAAAATAAATAGGCTTTTGATCTGAGTTTCAATCTCAGACCTGGTCTCTGGGGCCACAGACACTCATCAGGGGCTGAGCAGGCAGTCACAGGGCAGCTGCAAAGGCTGGGAAACAGGAAAGCTTGCTCCTCCCTAAAATAGAAGCTCTCTCATAGCTGTCAGCATGAGAAGGAACAACAGGAGCTGGCAAGGAGGCCTCTGCCAGGTGCAGCTCCTGGGAATGCTGATAATGTGTTCTTGAGAGATAAATTTTTATTTCTCCCCATCAGATGAGTAATTTCTGGTGAGAGAGAGCACAGAGCCCCACAGCACTCCAAATCTTTCCCACAATGATTTTCCAGGAGGCAATGCTCCCTTGCTGTATGGGGAATTTCTTGCACCAGTTTTGTAAGTTTAACAGAAGTTCATTTTTAGAAAAAAGTCAGAAGAGCTTTCAATACTCTAGAATTGGACTAAATTCCTTAAAAATATTCTCAGTGCACAGCCATTATGAGATATAACTTAGCCTAAGAAATATAGAGTCACATCTATATAAGACATTTCAGAGCTTTAAAGAGAAGTGTTCTAATCCACTTGAAACATGGTTTAGTTTAGAGGGGTTGAGACTGTCATTTTTCAAGCAATTTTTCTTCAAATTTTTTTACCTGAGGAAAAAAGGGGCTTCTAGTAATTCCCTATAAAGTAAAAAAATCCCTTCACTACAAGCCTTGGAAGTGACCTTAAGTGACCAACATAATTTCCATCTTTGACGAGGAGCTGCAAGATGCAGCACCTTTAGTGTGAAACTGCCTCAGTTTTCCCTAAAAAAAAAACCAACAGCACGACCAGCAAATTTTTCCTTATAGCTCAATGGGACAATTTTAGGAAAAATCACTTCAACATCCCTTTAACTGAAGACCTCTTCTTAAACATCTTCTTAAACTGAAGACCTCTTCAGGAGCATCTGAGCAGATTTCTCACCTGGGGTGTTTGCTCCATCGAATGCCCCATGGTTTTCCATGGCTCCAGCTGCAGGGGTAGATTATTTTGGGGCTCCCCTTTGTCACTGGAGGCAGAGTCTTTAAACTGATGACCAGTTTGTGTCAGTGAAACAGATTGGATTTGAAACAAACCCCATTGATTTTCCATCATCACTTCACTCCCTGCCACCAGAATGAATTCAGGGCAAGTGAACCTGGGGCTGCTCAGTCTTCCCAGGGCAGGGGAACGAGGCACAGCCTTTGCTCCATGTGTGCCAGGGCTCTCCTTCAGAATTTCTGGCAGCTGCCATAGAAATCACAGGTTTAGGGTGGTGCAAACTAGGCTGAAACCCCAGATCTGGGTTTCATACATCACCCTGCCACAGATACACCTGGCAGCAGCTCAGAGCAGCACCGAGCTTCTGCCTAAATTGTAGGATCCCAGAATGGGTTGGAAGCGATCTCAAAGCCCATCCAGTGCCTCTCCCTGTCATGGCCAGGGACACCTTCTACCATCCCAGGCTGCTCCAAGCCCTGTCCAGCCTGGCCTTGGGCACTGCCAGGGATCCAGGGGCAGCCACAGCTGCTCTGGGCACCCTGTGCCAGGGCCTGCCCACCCTCCCAGGGAATAATTCCTTCCCAATATCCAACCTAAACCCACCTCTGGAAGTGAGCAGCCATTCCTCCCTGTCCTCTCACTCCAGCTCCTTGTCCCAAGTAATTCTCCAGCTTTCCTGGAGCCCCTTCAGGCCCTGGCAGGGGCTCTGAGCTCTCCCTGGAGCCTTCTCCTCTCCAGCTGACACCCCCAGCTCTCCCAGCCTGGCTCCAGAGCAGAGGGGCTCCAGCCCTTGGGACATCTCCATGGCCTGATCGGGACCCTCTCCAACAGGCCCATTTCTCCCTTGTGCAGAGGACCCCAGACCTAGATGCAGTACTCTAGGTGGGACCTCACAAGGTCAGAGTTCTACCAAAACCAAAGTTTCAAGGTGTTTCTGGAAATCAGCAGTCTGCAAACCCAGCAGCAATGCCCAGCACAGCCCCCAGCATGTATGAGAAATTCCCATGAGAGCCCATCTCAGAGACAGAGATAAAAAGCAAGATTTCAAGTCCCTGCACTGTGTCCCCCTCACAGCCACCATCCTGCTAGGCTGTCCTGGGTGGTGGGGCAAAAACATTTCTCCTCCCGAGGCAGAACATTGTTTTACATGAGTAAAAGGAAAAGTCATCTGGGTATCGCTGTCAGGAATCGCCCTGGATGCAGCACTGCATGATTATCTTGTGAAAGGGAAAAAATAATACCACTTCACTGGTTCAGGAGAGTATTCTTCCTGTGGGTGGATAAGATCTCTCTCAAGTGAAAGACTCTGGTATTTATTATGTCAGATTATGGCACTTCAGTTACGGGTTCAGATTATAACAAAACTGCAAAAACAACCACTTACTAGATATTAATTTTATCTTACAGATTCTATTGTGAATGGGATACAGACCCCTATGTATATACTACAATCATGAAAATAACTCCATCTAAATGCAAATGCGGACCTCTGTCTAACACAGAGCTGAAAGCCTTCCCATTAACACACCAAGAGATAGGGGAATTAATTTAATGCTTAAAAATTTCCAGGCATAAGAGGAACGTCTTTCTCTTCCCATCTAGCATAATTTTCTCTTCATGGCCAAAGCACCTATAATACGATAATTTTTACCTTTCTCAAGCCTACTGAGGGAAAAGGCAATACAATCTCTCTCCAGAAATTACTTTACAGGCTGCACCCTCCTGATCAACCCAACTCAGATCTGCATATACTTGGGAAGGGAAGCCCAGGAAAGACAAAAGATGAAGTTGATTTCTTCATATTTTGAAGGAAGACTGTTGGGATTTAATTACTCATCTTTGCAAATTAATCAAAAGCAGAGATAGTGCTTGACAGCGTTCATCTCTCATCAGCACCTTCTTCTCCAGCTGCTCCTCTGAGTCCATCACACACAGGAGGCTCGGGCTGTGTCTGCTCCCAACACACACACAGTGTGAGAGACTTCCTACACACAGTGTGAGAGACTGACTTCCCTTTGGAGAACTTTGGTGACCCCTCAGTGCTATGTGGAAGGTGTTGAACTCCACTAAAACGAATCATACCATCAAAGAATGGTTTGGGTTGGAAGGTGCCTTTCAAATCAGCTAGTTCCAAGCCTGTGGCACGGGCAGGGATGTCATCCACTAGCTCAGGCTGATCAGCTCCTGGACATGCAGGAGCTGCAAGCATAAAGCAGGAAAGCAGGACACAGCTGTGGCTCCCAGCCCTGATGCCAGCCCAGCCACAGGCCCATGGTGCCCAGTGTGTCCCTGGCAGTTCCCAGCCCCAGGGGATGGCAGGGCAGAGGAGAAGGTGCTGGTCTGGCTGTTCTCTGGGTCAGAGGTGTGCCATAAGGAGCTGTGCTCTGCAAACAGCTCATCAATGTCTACGAGGTTGTGTTGATGTGAGTGGTAAGTTATGGTTGCACTGGCACAGAAGCAGCAGGGAGTTGCGTACAGAGATTTGCTTTGGATTGTCCCACAGGCAGAGATTTGATTTGGATTGTCCCACAGGCAGAGATCTGCTTTGGTTTGTCCCACAGACAGAGATTTGCTTTGGATTGTCCCACATGCCACTGGCTGAAATCACCCCAAAACCCCACAGAGCAGAGCACTTGGAACTGCTGTGTTCCTGCTCTCTGAGGTGTTTTACATCACCCAGCACTTCCCATCCATGGCCTGCTGCTGAACTGCTCCCAAGGTTACAGGAGCTCTGCAGAGGTGCCAGCCTCTCTGAGCAATGGGGATGTATTTCCACAGTCATGAAGAAATGCTTTAAGCTGTTTTCTCCCTAGATATTTTCTTGTCAGTGCTGGATATTTTCTGTGCAATAACTCAGTGGCTGTGCCTCTTGTAGACCTGATCATCTGCAAGTTAATGCCCTAAATGGCATAAGAAAACTGAAAAAAAAAAGAAAAAAAAAAAGGGTAAATTCTCATGGCAAACAGATGTGCCACAGTTTAGGGAACTCTCCAGAGTCAGGGTTGATGAGAGTGGAGTTTCCTTCAGCAAAGCTAAAGGGTCCGGCCTGGCCTTTGATCATCAGCAACATATAATAGGGATTTAAAGAGACTTGTGAAATTTGGGAAACAAAAGACTCACTGCAGCTGTGAGCTGATGAAGAGACAACTACAGACTGAAAAGATGCTGTCAAACTCCACACATAAGCCACTGCCATTGTTTTCCCCCAACAGCTTTTTTTTACTTCACGAAACACAACACTTTCCAATTAATTCCTGAAATATAGAAAAACTTGATGAAATATTGACATTATCAGCATTACCAATATTCCCACAGTAATTATCATTCATAATTATTAAACAACATGGCACAAAATCTGGCAAGGCTTGTTCCTGACAACTAACCTTTTAGATTTAATTTACTTTCTGCTCTTACAGAGGCAAACATCTTTTAGAGCCTAAAAATTGCTGTTCTTCACAATTTTCACTGGGCTTTGTATTAACAAGGACATTATACAAAAGCAGGATTCTAGTTTCTCTGGGTTTTTTTTTTTTCCCTTTTAACTATTTTTCTACCTCAAATTACATCAAATTACGAACTCAATTCGAAGATTGTACTCAATTCTATTCTTGTTGAGGATCTGGCTTTCCAGTGGGAAGTTATTGTGGAAATCTTCCCTCACCCCAGCACTACAAATGTTTGCTTTGCAACACACAGGAATCTGACCTCTCCCCATTCTCCTCAGTTTTGGGCCTCATGGATTCCAGATTTGGCTCCACAGTAGAGCAAAAAAATATAACACAAAGCCTTTTAAACAGTCATTGCGAAGCACTCCAGCTTTACAAACAAGAACTCTTATTTATACCCAGGATCTAAGCTTGAAGGGATCTTGAAACATCAGAAATAGTTGGTGAGAACTTGAGACGTTTTCAGTGAAATGTGGGAGATAAAAAGAAGATTCAGGAAAACCACAGGATAAAAGCTAAAGGAAAAAATGTAATCCCAAAATAGCTCTGTTTGGAGTGTTCTTCTGGAAGAGTTATTATACTGTTCAGTATGGCAAAACATCAAAGAGGGAATATTTCCACCAAATTACTTGTGAGCTGAATTTCTAATCTTCTTCCAGATCATCCCAAGTTGCTGGTTTCCCTAATGTGGTCCCGTGGCCAAGCACGGCAGAGGAAGGCTCCAGTGAGAGGCCTTTTTGTGCACACAGCAGAGGTGCTGCAGCTGTCCCTGCCCACGGTGCTGCTGTCCCAGTCCCACCAACACAGCCCTGGCTCCTGCAGCATCTTCAGCACTGGCCTTTGCCTCTGCCTCTGCCCTTCTCCTCCCACTGCCACACAAATGGGCCCAATCAAATCAGGAGCGCCAGAATGTCCCTCCTGTCCCCCCGAGTCCCACTGAGACCTGTTGGGCTGTCAGTGGCCTGTTCTCATGCAGCTTTGCTGGCTCCAGGACTCAAGGAGAAACTGGCCAAACCTCCCTAAATAGGATTTTCCTCTGTTCCTAAAGACAAGTAGTGTTTTCATTTACTTCAAGAACTTCTAGTTGTGGCTTTAAGAATGTAATATTATGGGTAAAGGTAAGGAAGCCATTTCAGGTTCTAGCCCAGGAGGTGAACAGAAACAGCTTTTCATCAACACAAATCCTGCTTCTTTGCATTCCTGTTTCTTTGTGCCCCCCACTGCCTCTCTCTCTCTCTCATACCCCTGCCCTTATAGAGCAAGTCCTTGAGATTAACCACAATATGATTACAATTTAATTGAGGCCAGCTTAGTGTGGGGACATCCTTTTAACTCAGGAGGCCTCAATTCCACAGAACCATAATGAACTAATAATGAATGTGCTAAAGTCATTAAATCAAAATTCATAAAAGGGTGAATATTGCTTTCTTTTATAATAAAGCAATTAAAATCCCATACACTATAATAGATACTACTAAGGTGCACTAAGTGTTCTTTAAGGAGGTTAGTGTTTAATGCCATCTCACACAAATTTTGGGATCTTTTCAAAATAGGACTGCAACACTATTAATAGATGATCAGAACTCTTTTCATGTCTTCTCTGGCTCAGCATTATTGCCCGCTTTAACAAATACTGGCATGATTTCATTAGTACAGTTTATAGAACAGTTATGATAAATCCTGACTTGCAGTGTAGCTAACTTTGAAGCAGTGTAGCAGGGTACCATTGCAGATATGCTGCTCATCACTTTGGGTCCATTCACTGCATTTTTATCATGACACCCCTTTCCCATCTCTAGTGCTCTGTTCCTTGGGGGTTAACAGCCCCAATTTATGGTAGCAGAGAAAGCATGAGGAGGGCACATTTGACTGTGCAGGCCCAGCTGGGGAAAAAGTGCTCCAGGAAAATGCATGTTCTGGTGTATGACCACCTGTCTCTTCACGTGGTCCTTGCTCCGAGGAGAACTCAAGTGAGAAGCCCCGGATTATTTTAAACTTGGATCTCATTGCCACAGTTATTGGAAGGCTGATGGTTATGCTTGGACTCAGAGAGGGAAAAGATCAGTTAAAAGACTTCAGCTGCATGTTAACCATGGTGGTCTGGAGACATCTTTTCAAAGAATTGTAGAATATCCTGAGTTGGAAGAGATCCATGGGGATCATCCAGTCCAACCCTGGCTCTGCATAGGACAGGGCTGGCAACCCCACCATGTATCTGAGAGCACTGTCTGGGCATTCCTGGAGCTCTGGCAGCCTTGGGGCCGTCCCATTCCCTGGGGAGCCTGGGCAGTGCCAGCACCCTCTGCAAGAGAAACCTTTTCCTAATACCCAGCCTAAACCTCCCCTGACACAGCTCCAGCCATTCCCCATGTCCTGTCACTGCTCACCAGAGCTGGGGCAGACTCAGAGCAGTTGTGTTCATCAGGCCTTGTCCCTTTCCCCTTGGCCCTGCCACAAAACACTCCCCAGCTCACAGCTCTACTTATTTCTGCTCAGCCTTTACAAAGTGGCCACGTTGAAGACAAACCCACAGGAGAGCAGAAATCCTCAGTCCCCACACTCCAAAGATGCCTGGTGCCCCAAGCTCTGGTTCCCACCTAGGAAAGCCCTTCCCTCAAAGGGCTCCAACCATCCATGCAATGGGTGAGAGGAAAGAATAGGCACAAAGTAACTTACATCAAATGAAAGAGCCAGCAACCAACACAAACATCACCAATCCCATGCCACTGCCAGATCTTGGTGGCTCCAAAAGGCCTTTGGCCTCCATTTAGGAAAAAAAGTAATTATTGTCTGCTAAAAAGCTGGAATCTAAGCACAAAACAGTTTATTGTTACTCACAAATCCACATAAGCAACAAATGTTCTTCCTTTCAATGACACAGTCATGAAAACCCAGAACTTTGAAGACTGCTCAGAAGAGAGACCAGTGGAAAGTGCATCCCAGGGCAGGTGGGCACGGGTGCCTGGATGAGGGAGAAGAGCAGATTGGCAGAAGAAGAATTATTAAATTGTACATGGTGGAGTAGGGGATTATCTGCAGAACACGATATAAGAACAGGCAGATTAAAGGAACACTAAATATTTATTACAAAGTCCTTCATATCATATGCAATAATACATGCCATGGCTGCAGCTGAATAATACAGGCAACAGCCAGTTGCTGAGATTGCTCTCTGAGTTGGATAAAATAGAATTAGAGGCTTTTATCCACTGGAGACTATGTGCTGTTATACATAATAATCAAAATCACTCAGAAAAGAGAGAGAAATAGCTCAGTGATCATTGTAACTACATCAGACAAAACATATTATGTCCAGGTTACCACAGGCCAGTGCTGTTCATGTGGGGTTGGGGGGGCACCAGACAATCACAGTTCTTTTCCTTCCTGAATTTTGGGATGGATGAGCCCAAAGGGATACAAGGACTCCAGGCCATAAGGATTAACACTGGGGGCTCCTGATGAGTCCAGAGGCTCTGCACTGGGCCATGAGCCAGTTTGCTGTACATTGGCCTTGAAGGGAGGTGCAGCATGCTTTGGCACAGCCAAAATGATTCTGCTTCTGTGGCCATGACACAAAAGCACTGTTTAGGCTGCCTGATTCTAGAGCTGCCAGGAGAAAATGATATTAGAACCTAAGAGTTTGTCTCACGAGCCCATGCCTTCTGCTCACGAACATGAGTGGGCGGAGGAGATGCACTCCTGGGTTCCCTGAGTAGGCTAAAAATGGATTTACTTAAATGGAAATTCTCATTGCTGTGACAAATTAGCCCTCGATATCAACTCATATCTAACACCTTATACACAGGCAGGAAAAGAGAGGGTTGCCAAACAGAAGTAACTTTTCATCATGCAGCTGCTCTGCACCTCCCTTCCAGAGTTGAATCCCTTGTGCTGCTTTCACAGCCTGGCCAGGAGCTCCCAGCAAAATGAGATTCCCATTTGGCTGGGTAATGGTCCCCAAAACCAGAGAGATCCTTTCCAGTTGTGGGGAACAGGGGAAAGGGAACAGAAAGAAAACTGGTTCAGGACTGGAACTTTCTAAGCAGACACAGTGATTTTTTTCAGGACCACTGCCCAGTGGTGGGTACTGCCAAGGAATTACCCGGGATGGCAGCAAGATGGAAACACCATAACCTGTGTGTAACAGCACCACAATGACAGAAATCACAGAAATCATGGAAATCATAGAAATCACAGAATGGTCTGGGTTGGAAAGGACTTTAAAGATCATTCTCATCTTCCCACCATGGTCAGGGACACCTTCCACCATCCCAGGTTGATCCAAGCTCCATCCAACCTGGTCTTGGACACTTCCAGGGATGGGGCAGCCACAGCTTCTCTGGGCAACCTGTGCCAGGGCCTCTCCACCCTCACAGGGAAGAATTTCTTCCTAATACATCATCTAAACCTACTCTCTGTCAGTTTGAGGCTATTCCCCCTTATCCTGTCACTCCATGCCAGGTAAACAGTTCCTCTCCAGATTTCTTGTAGGATTCAGCAGATTTAGCAGAGTAAACTCTCCCCTCTCAGAGTGCTATTCCCACATTTACTTCTGGGGGTTTTGCTCAGGCAGTTCCCACTTGCAGCAGCAGGAATTACCTCAAGCAATCCACCATGAGCCAGGAGAACAGGGATCCCAAGGAGTGTTGTGTTTCTCCATTTCTCATCCCTACTGAGGAGACGAGAGCTGACTCACTGCAGGAGACCCAGGTGCTGAATTCATCTAACAAGCTGCTTAAAACTCCAAACAGATGTTTCTGTGTCTTTCCTGCTCCTTATGCAGGCTGTGTGGAAGCACCAGCAGATTTACAGAACAGCAGATGCATGAACTATACATGCTTTAATATCAAGGCTCAGGTCATTGGAAAATGGTTTATAACTACTCAGTGTCCACGTATTTTGAGCAGTGTGCCACAAGAATACAGATCAGCCTTGTCCATAATGGAAATGTAGATTGACTGGGCTGGAGTCAGAGTGGAGGCAGCAAAATTCCCACTGAATCTGGCAATTATACCTGTCATAGAGTGTTCCCTGCTCCTGCAATGACTCATGAAAATGTAGATTGGGTATTCAGGCTGGATCTCATCCAGTGCCCAGGGAGGTGTACAAAACAACTCTGACTTTAATGGATATTTTATCAGGGTCCTTAACTTTCCAAAGATGATGGAAGGATCACAGATCGAACAGTAAACACTGTGACAGCTATTAGAGTCTGGAAAAGCTAATTCTCACACTACATCATTTTTTATACTCACAGAGCAGTGAAAATTTGTCTCAGTATCCAAAATCTCTCATGACACCCTCACCAAACACCACAGTCCCCAAAAACTGTGATACTGTTTTGAAGAGCAGACACAATTTAAAATCTCATTCCCAGAATTACAGCATGTTCCCAGTGTCTCCTAACATTTAGGATTTATTGCTTGCAATTTTTTAATGTGAACTACTACTTCCACTGTAGTGAAAAACTGACATCTGATATTCTGGTGTGCTCAGATAACTTCAGGAACTGAGCTTTAATGAGAAAGATGAGGATCAGACTTGTAGATTAGAGGAGGTGAATGCCACCTGAGATGAAAACAGTCTCCATAGCTGCACCAAAGCACAGGGATAGGATCCACACACAGGGTCCCAGCTGGTCCAGTGCCTTTTTTTGGCTTCCTTATGCATAAAGCTGAAGCTCCAGGACTGTTGTGATTATTCAAATGCTTTAGCAGTGGTTCTTCAGGCAACTGGAACACAATCACATGAAGGTAAATCAGCCAGCCACAGACCACAGCTCTAAGGTGGATCAGGGAAAGCATAAATTTAAAAATTGAATTTCTCTCAATCTGTCCATGGATCAAGGCATAGGACGAGGATGAACCTTCACAGTACCATCTTGATATTGTAAAAAAAAACCACCTGGTTTTAAGGTGTAAGTTGGAGTATCAAAGACTCAAAGTTTCTGAAGGTGTGGAGCACCTGAACATGTAACCTTCTAGGTGGGTGCATTCCAAATTACTGCCTCTGATGGAAAAAAACATTGACTACAAGCACCAGAGAATCCTCAGGGAGAATTTTGCAAGCATCAAGCATGCTGATGCCAGAGAACCACTTGTTTAATACACACATGACAGAGTTGTTTTCTACGGTAATGCCTGATAATAGCCAGTTATTAATCCCTTCAACTGCAAATTGGATTTTCCAGGTACCACAGACATTATTGACAGGGAAGCCACTGAAGCCTGACAGTAGAGACTGCAGGAGAAATCCTGCTTTCACAGCTGTGCAGGGGAACTCTGTCCCTGCCTCTTACAGGGACACAATTCCACAACTCCATGGGAGCTGCAGCGGTTTCTACCAGCTGGACATCTCAGGGTTACCATTTTAGAGACTTTCTTCCATCAAACATCCCAGGACATGAATAAAACCAGGAAAAGGTTTAAAGCAAGCACTGGATGTTGCTGGTTCACTTACACTTACTGCATTTCACGTGTTGCAATTCCTGACAAAAATGGGTTCCCTTCTTTCTGAAATACCAAACTTGCAAAGCAGAGCTCTAATGTATGAATTATACAGTGCTGCAAAAGCTATCATCATGTCCAGCTTTTCTGGCATTTCAATGCATAAATATTATCCCAAGGAGCTTTTATACTAATGGATAATTGCCTGCAGTGGACACTTAACCTTTGTCCACTTGGGTTGACTTGGTGGTGCTCCCTAGGTACATCAAAGATCAGTTCATCCAAATTGGCACCACATGAAAGGCATGTGGCCAAATTCCCTCTCTCCTGCAAAGCTCAGCTCTACAGGATTTGAAGAGTCATGCAAAAGAGAGCCCATGCCACTTAGACTAATTGCACTAGATCCTCCAATTGCCCATTCCACTTGTGCCAGGGGAGGTATCCTGAGTTTGGGCTAGCAGGAAATCAGACACCATAAAAAGTTGGTTATTGGAGCCACACATATTCCAATTAACTGCCAGTAAACAATCTCCCCTGGTGTGGCACATTATTCCTCTATCAAACACGAAGCTTCTTGAGGAAAAAAAAAAACAAAAACAATTACATTTCATAAGGGCACATAAAGGCAGTGCACATCCTCCTCTATATGCAAAAAGCTATACTGATCTCCTTGCTCCAGGGAAATAAAATATGTTCCTTAAGTTTTGAGAGAAGAGGAACAAGCAGGGATGCTAGAAATGGCCATTAGCTCCACTCCAACTCCTCCACCTGTGCTTCGTGAGAAGTGGGACACTGAAGGTCACTTTTGACTTGGCAGCATGCATGTACAAGATACAGCAGAAGCAAAGTGCTGTGGAGAAAACAGGAGCAAAGAGAAAACAGGAGCAGCAAGAAAACAAACTCAACTGGTATGGGCACAGCAACACTGTGAGCCTTTCTGCAGACAGAGACCTTCAGGAATGAGAAGTAACCACAGATGAACAAGAATTGGTGTATTCCCTGTGTTTGTATCCAGCAGGGAGCTGGTTTCTTCATTCCAAAGACTGCTGCTAATTGCAATAACGATGCAGCAGAGCTCCCCTTTGTTCTCTCTTGCAAGAGGGGCAGGGTGTTTGCCTCCGTGAGTCCAGCAGGGCCATGCTCACCAGGCACTGAGCTCCTCCAGGCTCACCACAGGTGCTCCCAGGAGAGCTCTTAGAGAGCAGGGACGCACCACGTGCACTTTCAGCTCCACACAACCCTGGTCAAGATCTACATTCCCTTTGTTATCTTTGCACTTGTATGAAGTGCAATTACCTCCTCATTTTGTAGCTCTTTGTGGCCATTTAATCTCTCCCATTTTGCTTCTGACATCTCCAATAAACCAACCCTGGCATTTCTTACAGATACTGCAATTACAAGACAGAGCAGCTCTTGACAGGATGAGTTGTGTTTTGCTTCCTTTCTGTAGCACTCAGGCCACCAGGCCTGGCTGCACGTAATGGCAACAGAAACCATCCCTGACAATTTATCTGGGTCCCTAGCAGATAGTGATCCCGCTATATATCTGTCTTAACCAATTAAATGGCTGGAAGCTCCCCAGAATACACAGCAGAACTACAATTTACATTTTCAGTAATAACTCCAGTGTGATTTTCCCTTCCTTTCCTTCTGTTTAGGTTGAGGCTTTGCTGTAGCCTCTCCTGCCTTGCTGCCCCATGTCTGACACTTCGCAGCTGGGGGAAACAGTCCTCAGCTTTTGACATGCCCATGACAATTGGGATCGTGGTGCAAGACATGGGAAGGAAAACAGTTCCCAAAATACCCTTGATAAATGGGCTTTTTGCTTCAGCCAACACAGAAATGGGCCAAGTAACACCTTCTGTCTGATCACAGAATGACAGAATGGTTTGGGCTGGAAGGGACCTCAGTACCTCTCTAGTTCCACTCCTGCCATGGGCAGGGACACCTTCCAGTGTCCCAGAGTGCTCCAGCCCAGCCTTGGACACTTGCATGTATGGGACAACCACAGCTGCTCTGGGCACCCTGTGCCAGGGCCTCTTCACCCTCACAGGGAACAATTCTTCCCAATATCCCACCTAATCATGTTCTCTGGCAATGGGAAGCCATTCCCCCTTATCCTGTTCACTCCAGGCTCTTGTCAAAATCCCTCTCCAGTTCTCTTGTAGAGAAAGATCCTGATGATGACTAAGCAGCTCACAGAAAACCTCTCTACACAGTGCAAGGCAACATCAGATATTTTTCACTACTTTCCCAGCGCCCAGTGTATACCAGGATGTGTCATATTCCCTTTTTTTCTTGGCGAAGAAAATATTGCCTCCAGCTGTTCCATCAAAGTCCAAAGGCACCATTGGCCACCTGTAAAAACTGGATGGGCCTCATGGCAACCTTGCAGCTCCTGCCCCTTCCTCATACCATTTGCAGCAATAAACAAGCCCAGGAAGTCTCTGCACAGATCCCAGTATAATGGGTTTCCCGATCTCTGGTGTCAGTTAATCCCTTGCTAAGGTGGGATCTCAGAAATATTTGAGTCCTTCAAGAGCAGATTTGATTTGCAAGAGGGCCAAAGGATTTAGGCATTCTCCTGCCACTGAATTTGTTTACACCTTATTTATAGACATTAATCCCACACTTTGGGACTTTTGCAGGTAGCGTTTGGCTACCTGCAGGAATCAGGAGGGATTATTTTCCCTGCTGATTCCCAATTTCCCTTTTCAGCTTCCTCTTTATTTTCTGACTTTTCTCCAAAGTGGTCAGTTTTAAATTCAAAACCCGAGGTAAGGAAAGACTCATTCCTACTTAATGTGTAGGATTTGTAGCAAGACAAATCTCAGCCTTCAGCACTATCGTTCCCTGCAGAACATCCTGCTGGAGTTGGCCCTGGCCTCAGCGCTTGTTGAGAAACCAAAGTGACTCTCCAAGAGAAGCCATCACACCCTGTCAATGAGTCCCAGTCCCCTCTGCACCAGGGAGCTGCACACAGGTGGTAAGGACACCCTTAGGAAGGGCTCAAGGAGGGATTTTCTGCAGCTCTCAACAAGTGTGGTGGTGTGTGGCTGTGAGGGGCTGGGAGAAGGGGCAGAGCCCAACATCTGTTTCTCAGCCAAGAAGTCCCACTCTCTTTGTGTGACCTTGAGCATGTGCCTTCAGCAGCAGTCTTGCAAAATCCACTCTGTGCTGAGGATAATTAAACCAACCCACCTGGCAGGTGCTGGGGAGGCTTCTTCTCCACAGTGATTTGTGGCTGTCAGAGCACAGCGTACATGCCACGAGGGAGTAGGGTTTGTGTGAGAGGAGCTCAGCTGAGATTAGCACTGCTGGGGCCCCACTGCGGATAAGGGACTGTGCCAGCCTTTGGGAATATCTAATTCAAGACCACACAGCTCCTAATGAAGAGAAAAAAAGAAACTGATTACCCTGCCTGTACCTTGGCAGAAAGTATCTTAATAGATGCAGCACCATTAGGGTGATGCCTTTTTCCTTTGTAATGGTAAATGTAGCAGTGTGCTTGTATATTTTCCTTAAAATCAGGTTAAATATTATTTTTAAGAAATTAATGAGCACTTATAGTGTATACTGAAGATGCAAAGAATATGTAGAGCCAGTGGGTGTTAAGGAAAGCTCCCACACTCAGTCTCCAGAAGGATGTATGTATACAAGATGTATTTGTTGCCAATATTATGACTGGACTAGTTATACCAGTATGAAGTTTGCTTTCTTCTCACCCTCATTATAGTTCAACAAACTAATCCCTTTATTGATGATATAATGTGCATCCCCACGCTAACAAATTATTTGCTGTGTGCAATTGATTTCTGCTGCTGTAATCACTCCACACAAATATCTTCTGTATCACTGCTCTGTAGAAAAATATGCCTTCCAGCAAGATTATACAGAGTAATAGTGCGATTACTCAGCTTCCATGAAGTTATCTATCTGTTTAACCTCTGTGCAGCCTTTACAGTGGGTTTATACAGACATGCTCCAGGAATTTATCCACCTTCGCTTTGTAAAACACCTTGTTAAACCACCTTCCATCTCAGCCTCAGGATGAACTTCCAAGTACTTCACAGACAGGACTGTGTCTAAGAGTAATTGCTTAATTTAGGAGAGCTAGCCAGCTTTCCTTTTTGGCGATATAACTTTTCCAAAGTGAATTTCACACAGATGAAAGTCTCAAATCAGCAGCTCTGTGGACTGGAGTACAAGCATGTACTCCTTACTACAAGCATGGTTTCCTCTGTGATCAAAATCTGGTCCCAGTCCAGTCAAAGTAATCTGCCCCTTACACCAACTCAGAGCTCCCGTTTTATCCTGGCAGGATGGCCAAGGTGTTCAAGCTAACGAGTCACTGCATCTGCAGTCTCCTGTCCACCAGGACCGTGTCCAAGTGCACTCCACAGCCCTTCCAGCTGCTTTTGCCCCATTGCCCCAGCTCGGTACTCCCAGCTGCTGGGTCAATATTTTGTCCAAGGGGGAGAATTAAGGGAGGTGAGCGGTGCCTGGATTTGAGACGATGGCAAACTGCCCCTGACAGCATTGCTGGGGCAGTGTCCGAGCTCACCTGCCTCGCCTGCTCCACAGAGACTCCGGATTTTGCTGGCAGGGAGCCTTCCCCAGCAGCTCAGCTCCCATCCACAGCAGCTCAGCACAGCTCCACCACAGCCTCAAAGCAGAGGCAGCTGCTGCTGCCTGACATTTCCCTGGATCTCCGAGTGATGCTCCTCCCTGGCAGCAGCACACAGACAGGGTGCTTTACTGCAGCTGAGCATCCAGCCCCTCTTGTTTATCCTGCTCTATAAAACTGTCTTGTAAAGGTCGTTACTGGCCCTGCTCATGTTTGCCATGAGGCCATTTTGCTCCAGTGTTCTCAGACGTGACTGATAAGCACTCGTGCCTGAAATAATGCAGATTCACAGCCCCTTGATATTCCCAGGTACCACAGTTGCACACCAATCAAAAGCAAATGCCTTTCAATCACAAGAAGAGAAAGGTTTCTGCTGCATTATGCACAATTACATGCTCAGCTGTTATGAATAACTGAAGCTCCTGCTCCAAGACTATTCCAACCATATGTGCCACTTGCTCAGCCACTTTCTGCTCTCTTCTCAGGGAGGGGAGAGCAGGAGAGACAGTTTCGCCCTGAAACAGCCATTATTTAAATCAGCTACAGCCAGGAGGATGATTTGGGCTCTGTACAAATGTAAAATACAAACCATTAAGTCAACTCTGAGGCAGCAAACTGAATCCAAGTGAGGATCATGCAGATCCAGCAAGTCCCACCATTCAAAATACACTTAGAAATCTACTGAACACAAGTGATGTCCTCACCACAAAGCTGTCTCAGAAAAATCTCCCCTTTCCTGACCCAAAACTCCCTGCCACGGGTACCTGTACAGCTAATGGTGCCTGAGATACCCTGCTGTGATACCCACAACCCTGTCAGGAGGAATAACAGCAAGTCAAAGAAAAAAAAAGAGAAAACTATTTTCCTTTTTATATGTGTGGATGAGGAGTTGGTGCAATTAGCTCTGTAAAAATTGAGTTTTCAACAAGGAATGTTGTTTATGCTTCTAATTTGAAGATATTCAATGATGCATTTAGGCCAGTGGTGAGTACCTTGTGAGAGGAACACACATGCTCACATACCCTGATTGTCTGACAAAGGAAGCCATCAATAATTGCTGAGCCTGCAAGTACGAATTGTCTCTTGAAAGGAACTAAGAGACCTCAAGAGCACTAAGGAAAATAAAAGTCAACTGGGAAAGACAGGAATCTGACAGCTTTGCCATCTAAAGACGTCTCTCAGTTTCTTAATTGCACAGGTTGCTTCTGATTACATGAGGTAGCACCAGAAGTAGGTTACTCTGCAGAAAAGGGTGACAAAATAAGCAGAATTCCAACTACGGTACCTTTGATCTAGACTTTGGTTCACCAAAGCTCTCATTTCTGACAAAAATAGAAAAATTTGCATCATCACATGGCAACACCACCCTCAACGTGACTACTTCATGCACTGATCCCTGCCTCAGGCTCTGGCTGCTCCCCAGCACTGCAATGATGACCAAACTGGAAAGAGATTTTAAAGATTGGAAGCTAGAGTATAAAAATAGCCTGGTCAAAAATATAGTGGTTCAAATATACTGGTTAAAACCTGGTTAAAATATACTGGTCAATCCTCCAAGGGATGGGTGGAGAACACAAGAACTGGGAATAAAAACTCATGCATACATACATATATATAATATAAATAAAACTCACTATATGCTAAGTCCTGAGGAAGAACCTGGCCTTCCTACAAATTCTTATTCAAAAATGAGTCAGCAAGGCTGGTATATATTTATACAAATGGTAGGTGCTTAGCTGGGGTAAGCACAGCCAGCTCCCCCCTCCCTGCCAGCAGTGCAGTGCAGGGTGTGATGGGTGAAAGCCAGGTCTGGGATTTGGGCACACCTCTTCTTGCTTTTTCCTCTAGCAAAGATGATTATTCACCAGGGGATTACTCTTCTTGGAACATTCTTGGAAGGAAATCACAAAGAAATACAGAGAGGGCATCTGGCTTTCCTTTTGCAGCCAGGGAAATTAAATCCAGGATGGAAAACAGTGCCATGAACTCACAGCAAAGAGCACCTCTCCAGGAGCCGTGGCCATCAGAGGCTGCCAGGGTGGACCTGCTTCTTCAGGACACGAATGTCACGAGCAGCTGAGAGGTGGAAAAGGGCCCAAAAGCCTGAGAAGCCAGAGTCACCAGCAGTGGGCACAGCTGCCTGGCACTTCCATGGGAACAGCCCAGCTGACTGTTCTTTAAACACAAACCATAAGCTCAAGGTTTCAGGAAGTGGGTGCCCTCCTTAGGACACATTTCAGAAGGCTGATTTTCACACAGACCCTTGCCAAATGGAGACAATTCAGTTAAAGTGTTTCTCTATTTCCCCTTCTTTTTCATATCTTTTTTTCTTTTTTCCTCATAGGTTGCTTCATTTCTCAGAACAGTGACAGTCAAAGGCATCAAACGCTCTCCCTCCCAGGGCCAAGGATTTCTCCCCAGCACTCCAGTGCAGCAACCTGGGGTTGGCTTTTACAGATGCTCAGCTCACATATCTTGCACGATTAACACTTTTCTCTAGTTTGTTTTCTAGTCCAAATTAAAGCCCAAATATGTTGTCAACTTCTTTTCTGGTTTAATTCCACACAAGACCTACCAAAGCAGCCCCACATGCTGCCCCATCCCACACTTTTCCAATGCCCAAATCACATCTATAAAAGGGGTTTATTGATCTCCAAAGCCAAGGTCGGGCACACCAAGATGAGCGCCTCAAAGACAGAGAGGAAAAGCTGGACAAATATGAGACACACCAAGAGGCAAAAAATACTGAGTAAAGAGCAGCATTATTTTTGATGCTGCCACAGTTCAATCTGTTTTAGTGTTCAGATTTGGATAGCAGTTTCTGAGGAAGCAGCACTGGAAAGTGGCTTACGAACAGCAGAAAGTCACCGGGTCAGATAAAAACCATCCATGTGATCATGTGGGAGGGAAGAGGGGATGGCTGGGATAAAGGAGGAAATTAAAACTGTGGAATATGAAATGATATCCAGAGTCCTGCATGATTCCAGGGCTGCCGAGTTCAAGACAATGAATAAATAAGAGAAATCGAAACCCAAGCAAATCTCTAGGATGAGACAAAATTCGTTGCAGTGTGTTAGAGCCGATTTGAGGAAGGAAATGTGTGTGCCAACAGCAATTACTATGGAGAACTCGCTGAGCACAAGTCTAGAAGACTGGAAAATTGGAAAATAACAAACCAAATATGGTATCAATATGCAAAAAAATGAAAGCAAGCCTGGCACAGGAAATTACAGGGCTATCAGCTTAATATTCATTACATATAGGAAAACACAAGGTCCCCATTGTATACAAGAGTGTAATTAAATCAAGGGGTTCAGCTGAAATCAACTGCTTGTGATGTTTATGAATTAGCAGCAGATTCAAAATGCAGCCGCAGCCTCAGCATCCAGCCCAGGGCCTGGGGGCGTTTGGTACAAGCTACAAACCAGCCTTGGGGGGAGCTTTCTCCCAGACAGTGAGTTTAAAATCTCTCACTCAGAGGTTTGGGGGGTTTTTTGCCTTGCATGTGATTCAGTGCAAGGATTAGCACAAACAGGCCATCTGAGGACAGTGTCTGGGGGAAAATATTGTGGGCTTATTTGCTGATTAGTGCTTATTTGTTTGCTGTTTAGAGCAATGGCAGTGAAGCATGTCTGTAATTCCTCCTGCTTCTGCCCCGCTTCCCCCACCACAAAACATCTGCAGTTACCCTTGGATTTCCTGGAAAATAGGGGAAGCAGGGCCAGACATTCACAGCATCACAGAATGGGCCAGGCTGACAGGGACCAAGGGGGTCACCTGGTGTCACCTCCCCACTCCAGGAGGGTCATCCCAGAGCACAGGGCACAGGATTATCCAGAGGGGTCTGGAATATCTCCAGTGAGGATGACTCCACAGCCTCTCTAGGCAGCCTGCTCAGAGCTCAGTCACTGCACAGAGAAGTTCCTCATCATGATGATGTGGAACTTCCCGGGCATCAGTTCCTGCCTATTTCCTCTTCTGCCATTGCCTGGTACCACAGACAAGACCCTGGTTCAATCCCCTTGACACCCATCCCCTCTCCAAGGGTCATCACCTGGTGCCTATGAAACTCCCTGTTGCATTTCTCCTGCTGCTCTCACTGCTCAGTTTGTAAAGCCACACGGGGGTTTTATTTCCAAGGGCTCTGCCAGGCTCTGCAAGTGGAGCGACAGCCATATTCACCATCTCAGTGCCTGCTGAGCCAGAATACTCTGCTGGTCTCCTCCATGGCCAGAGCCGGGCAGATTTACACTGATACCTCCACTGCTGCACAAGCAGCTTAAGAAAACTCTCAATAGGCATCCCAAGTCCTGGGAAATACCAAGGATGTGACTTCAGATGAAGTATTTCTCCTGTTTCCCAGAGCAGCTGTAGCTGCCCCATCTCTGGCAGTGTCCAAGGCCAGATCAGACAGGGCTTGGAGCACCCTGGGACAGTGAAAGGTGTCCCCATGGCAGGTGGTGGAATAAGATGAGCTGCGAGGTCCCTTCCAACCCAAACCAGTCTGTGATTCTGTGAATTCAATGTGTCAGCCAGGCAGATGCCCTGAGTAATGCACATTAATCTTCACCTGCCTCTCCTCGGCAAGGAACGTGTAGGAACATTAACAACATTTCAAATGCTCCTACGGTGCACCTAGCTGTCAGAAAGGCATTCTCTATCCTTTACTCCCCTTAATAACCTCCAAGAAAAAGTATGAATGAACAGAAAGAGCCTATTTTGAGTGTGCAAATACTGAACTTGATTTTGAAACACAGCAAGCAGTGCCAGAGAAAAAAAAATGCAAGTCTCTTCACTTTCATCACAAGTTTCTTGTATCAAGAAAAACATATGGAGGAATGACGCAGAACCTGACTGTGTTTTTTAAGTTAAAGTGAGATCTTTGAAGAAATATCCTCTGAATTTTTGTACTTACACCATGAACACTGGATAAAAAAGTTTGCCACTTTTTAATAAGTTGAAATGAAAATCCCACAGCAGCCCAAACCCGGAAAGGATTTGCAATGTAGATCCGGGTTCCAAACCCCTTTTTGTGGGGGCCTGAAGCTGGATTTTGAGGATTCTTGTGGGTCCCTTCCAACCCAAGATGTCCTATGACTCTGTGATCAGCTGTGGAGAACCAGCCAGTTTTTTGGGTTATATGGATTTTCCTGACTGTACATTGAAATTGAACAGGAACTGAGGGAAAGCCACCACAGCAAGTCCTGGCCATAGAGGTCAGCCCAAAGGGCTCCAGGGGCAGACAGAAGAACCAGAAATGGAGGAAAGGTCACTTCTCCTGGTCATTTCTATCAAGAGGTCTCAGCCCTGTTCCACTTCCCTCTTCCCCACAAAGGCCTAGGCTGAGACACCAAGAGCAGTTCTGGCAGCAGCTTGTTCAGTGCTGATGGAACACGGTTTAGTTAAAATGCATCTCATAAGGAGGAAATGAAAATCCTCAAGGCTACAAATTAAAAATTGTGACTTGATAGAACAACAATTTATAAATAGAAAGACCTATTTCCTGCAAAAATCCTGTGGACTGAGTATTGGAAACTAATTAGTGGACTGAATCACCAGGAAAAAAAAGCTGTTTTCCTGTTACTCATGAGAAGATATTACTTTTCTAGCACTTTTCTTTTGGCTCTGGTGATCAGCATAACCCCATGGGCACTCCACAGCCCCTCCTTGGTGCATTTCTTCCTATTCCAATAAAACACCCTAAAGTAAAGGACAAAACTCATCATTAACCATTGCTTTTATAGCACCAGCAGCTGCACACTGTCTTTTTCCTCCTGATTATAAGATTGTGGAGCAGGAAGGTGTCAGTACACCCAAAATGCTTTATTACAATTGCCAAGAAGACATTGATAGAGTGACAGAATGGGACCTTGAAGCTCACCCAGTGCCACCCCTGCCATGGCAGGGACACCTCCCCCTGTCCCAGGCTGCTCCCAGCCCCAGTGTCCAGCCTGGCCTTGGGCACTGCCAGGGATCCAGGGGCAGCCACAGCTGCTCTGGGCACCCTGGGCCACGGCCTGCCACCCTCACAGTGAAGAACTTCTTCCTAACAGCCAATTTAAATCACTCCTCTTTTGGTTTGAAACCATTTCCCCTTTTCCTATCACTATTAGCTGTATAAAAGTCACTATCCCTCTTTTTTTTAAGACCTCTCGGGAAGGCTGCAGGGAGCTGTCCCCAGAGCATTCTACTTTGAGGCAGAGACTTTCCTACTAAATTCATTAAGATAAGAAAAACCAAAAAATCTCAGAGCTCACTGGAGGACCAAAAAGTGCAAGTGACCCCTGTGCAGGCAGCCTGGCTGTCACTCACTTGTCACAGAACTGCTCGCGTGGGATCTGTCTGCAGGAAGTCTTGGCTTCAGCCAGCAATCAGCTCCAGTATCAGCAGTGCAGTGCCACAATGCATCAAAGCAGAAAAAAATCAGCACAAAAAAAGTTCTCAGAATGGCTAAGACACAAATTTGCAGAGTGCAGAGCCCTTTCCCTGGTGACTACACACATACACAAGAGCACACAAGCAAAAATTGTGTGCTGTTTCTAAATGAAAGCCAAGCCCCCAGGGGATGCAGTGTGGATTCTGGATCTCCTGCTGGTGTGTCCAGTGTTCTCAGGACATGGAGCAGACACACACAGCAGCCTTCCCAAGCACTGGTGGGAAAAGCCCTGGGACAGCTCACAGAGCAAGAGGGAACTAGAAAAATCTTTGAGAAAGGGGAGGAAGGCTGCCAGGCTCTTCTGCACACACAGGAGAGACAGGCTGTGAGGAACGATGTGATTGCTCTCAGTCCTGAGGTCTCTTTGGGCATCCTCTTCTAGCTGGGACCATGGGCTGTCCCCAGGAGTCATCACACCTCTGCCCAGGTCACCATCTACCCCAGAGAGCCAGTGAAGGAACACAATTCCCCTGAATCCCTGCAGAGATCCACGTGATGAGATACAAAACAGTCGCACACGAACCGCCCCAGCTGAGTGTAGGGCTGTTCAGACAAGGAAATGTTCCTTTATTACCAAATTAACTTTAAAAACCACATCCAGTTCACTTTCCACATCAAAGATCATAATCTCCATGTAAAATAGAGGGCTGATGAAAAAGGAAGTACTCAGAAACATATTTTAAAATTTAAAACACCACTAGCACTGATTCTTCTTGCTTGTAAAGAACTCTGGCTTTTTTTGTCTAATAAACTACTCCAAGATCTCATTTGCAAGCTACCACTGCTTGCTACTCTGGGTTTTGCTGGCTGCTCACTTACTCCTTGGGGATTTCATATTCTTCTAAATTTTGTAAATGGCCACTAAACTGGACATGAACATTATAAAACACATTTCAATCACCCTCACAATTTAGACTAATTCATTGGCAACTGTACAAAATGCTATTTACAAGGTACTTCCATCAGCTGGTATCTGGCATTAAGTATTTTGAATCAATCTACCTTCATTTTCATCTCTTATTTTTCATACAAGGGAAATTATTGATCAAAGCTTTTCAGCCTCATTTAATATACTGGAATAGGCTTTAAATTTTCCCATGTAAACCTCAGTGGATATTAGCAACCCTTTCTTGCTTAATGCAACACAAATCAGTCTCCCTGATGAGACCACAATATTGAACATGATATCATGGCCACTTTACTCATTGATGGGCCCTGAGACAGGCACCTGCTAGAAACTCCCCAGGGAGTCCCACTGGAGTGTGGTTTGAGTTACCAGGTGCCTTAAAGGGAGAAATCATAGAATTGGCAAGGTTGGAAAAGATTTTTAAGATAATGAAGTCCGATTGTCAAAGTGGCACCACCATCATGTCATCACTAAACCGTGTCCCCAGGTGCCACATCTACACGTATTCTTAACACTCCTAGGAATGGTGACTCCCCCATTTCCATGGGCAGCCTGTTCCAGTGCTTGACAACCCTTTCCATGAGATTATTATTTTCCCAAACATCCAATTTGAACCTTCTCCAGTGCAACTTGAGGCAATTTCCTCCTTTACCTCTCCAGGTCATTACAGTCTCACAGAGTAATACCCGGGATGGATTTGGGGGCAGGCAGACTTTTTTCGTTGCTCCTATCAAGTGTGCATTCAGTTTTTGAATCACATGGAATTTTGCATTCAGTTGCTATTGTGATGGGTGTGTTCAAACACTCGATTACACTTCTGTATGTTGAGGACAGAAAGCTTGGCTGAATTTTGATGAACTCATTCTTGAATTAATAAGCAAAACATCACAGAATAAGATACTCAGCCAGCTTCAATAAATACATATGGTAGGAAAACAGCCAGCTAGACAAACAGAATATATCATACTGGAACAAGCACTGATGATTTTGTAATGACTCCAGGAGCTCTCAGCATATTAGATACTACTGCAAAAAAAAAAAAAAACAATATGCAAATGTCTCAGTCCAGTTTACAGTAGAAAACAAGTTCTGCTCAAGTTACTGAAGCAGGAGTGAGCAATCCAGCATGGAATGCCCTCCTGCCCCTCATCAAGAGCTACAGCTAATTGGCAGGCACTGGCACAGGAGCACTGCCAGGCACGTGGTGATGCTTCCCCAGGCAGCAGGATGATTTCCTGAGGCCAAGATGAAACTCTGCATCGGAGATCCTATTAGATAAGGACATCAGGATGTATTGAGTGGGAATACAAAAGTGTTTTCTTGTGAGGAAACACATGACTGCAAATGCTGTTACAAGCTAAGCCCAATACAAGATAAAAGTGCTTCGAGCTGCTGTGGCATCCCTGAATCTGCATTTGATGCTGAAAAAGAGAGAGTGAATGTGCTCCAGGGCTGAACTTCAGCAGTCCATTGCATGGGCTAATTTGTGTGCAGGCACACAAATACTTCAGGATGTTTCTGTACTAACAGAGAATAATCATAGGATAAGTAGAGCAAGGTAAGTACATATGCTGCCCTTGTTTTCTTGCAGCATAACAGCATCATCAATGAAGCCTGAATGCAGCCCAATTAGCATAGAGTAATTAGAATCACGGCTGATTTTTCATTTACTTTTGCACACAAGAAAGAGGTGGTGGTTCAGTATGTGGGGCTGTAATCCAATGGATAATGCCCATCATGCAAAGCCTGTATCCTGTTCTCTCATCAAAAGAAACAAAGGAAACACTCTATTTCCTCAAGCTGCTCAAACGTCAGCCGTGGCCTGACTGAGTGTCCTGGTTGCAGAGGAGGCTGGTGCAGCTTTTCAGGCCAGTGTGGCCAAATTGTTACTTCTACACCACCCACATCATTGCTGGGGGTGTGGTTTGGGCAGGGAAAACGGGCAGCACCTCATCTTGGCTCACACCAGCAGAGGAACTGCTGCCCTCAGCACCTGCAGAGCTGGTCCCTCTGCCTTCCACTGATCCCCCTCCTCCCATTTTCTCTGCAGTGTGACCGCAGATGGGCCTGCGGTTCTGGAAGGGCCAGCTCTGAGGCACAGCTGAGCCAGGGGGCTGGAAGGTGTGTGGGCAGCGTGATGCCTGAGGAGGCTCCCTGGAACAGAGGCTGGACAGAGTTAAAGGAATAAAGCAGGGATTTATTCAAAGGCCTTCAATGGATTCATCTTGGGCAGTGCAAGAGCCTGGCCATGGCTCTGCCCAAGATGGACTCTGAGTCATAAGTTTTCACACTTTTATAAATTTTGGTCCATTCACATATTTGGGTTAATTGTCCAATTCCAGCTCCAGGTTCTGCAGTCCCATCCTCCCACATTGCTCTCCTCAATTCCCTGTTTGCACTTTTTGGGCCCAAAGCTTCCACGATGCCCTTGGTTCTGGGGCTGGAAAAGGATTGTTTTGGCTAACTAAACTGTGAGGAGAACTTGCTAACACTTCATATGAAGTTCAGAGTCACACACCAATGTAGTACAGAATCTGAAAAATCTGAAATCTACAACGTGAGCCATGAGGCATGTGGCAGGGATGTCACCACTCAGAGTGGCAGAGAGTGCTGAGCAGCAGCACATGAACTATGAGGAGCTGAGCCCAGGGAGGGGCTGCACAATCCCAGCATGGATGACCCAGCCTCCAGGCTTGGTCTGATCCTGATTACTGTTGTTTTCGGGCTTGGGGGTGTGAAATTATCCACAGGAGCTCCCCCACCATATTCCCTTTTTTCTGGAGACCATGCAGGTACCATGTCTGGGAAGCGTGGTCAACTTGTGGTTTTTTTGTTCCGGGTGGTGAAAATCCTTTTGTGGGTATAACACCTTTTTTTCTTTGTATTATTTTGCTATTAATAACTGCTGTTGTTAGTGTGTGTGTGTCTTATTCCATTGCTTTGTGTTTTAAGTAAATTGCTATTTCAATCTATAGTCTCTCTTTTTTTGTCCCTCCCTTCCTGGAAGGGCTGGGGGAAAGGGGGGGTGTCTGAATTGGAGTTTAGTTTCCTTCTGGTGTTAAAACCAGCATCCTCTGGGAAGTCTCCAGCTTACCCAAACAATGTCTGAGCACAGGCTGTGTTCCTAAGGGATAAGCACACCTGCAACACCTGTTGTCTTTAAAGGCATGCATAACCTTTAATAAAAAATCTGGATTTCTAAAAGACGTTAGCTTTTAGCATGGAACCTTTATCAAGTTGCAGACTGCTGCTGCTTAGAGCGTAGCCAAGCATTAGGAGCTGGGTTGAAGAAACCCTGTGCAATTGTCCTGAGCTGTTACATGGCTGCCCTAGGAAGGAGCAGCCAGCAGATATTCAGAGGGGCCTTTCAGAGCAGCCAGGACTCCAGCATTTGTGGAAGCTGGCTGGGCTGTGGACTATTTATAACCCATCCAACACTGAAGAGTCTCTTAATGCTTCTCCAGACTTAAATGGCTGACTTTTATGGCCCATTTATGGCCCATTTCAACAGAGCAGTTAAACATGTTCCAGGATTGGTATCTATATGTAAATAAAGGAAATGGTACTTGGCTGGCACTGAGGCTCCTGGTCCCCACTGGCGACCTGGCTTGCACAGCCCTGAGCCCACACACTCCTAACAGAGGGTAGGGCATGAGGCTCCCTCGGTGGGACCCTCCTTCCCTTCGAAATCCAGCTGCAGCACACAAAGCTCCTGGGCAGCCCCACATCTTCCTGCCCAGGGGAAATTCCCTCACCTTTGCATCTCCCCTGCGGCTCCCAGGACCTGCAGCACGCACCCGACCTCATACAAATGAAACACACCGTAACTGGGATTTATACCAACCCTGGGAAGGCAGAGGGACTGGTCTGGAGGGCCTCAAAACCCAGGAGATTCTCCATTCATGTGTTCTGTTCATGTGCTGTCCAGGAGAAGGAAATTGCAATAAGCCGGGATGCAGGACATGGTACTTTCTATGACTGGAAATGATGATACAGCAAGAAAGGGCATATAAGGAAAAGTATTATATAAGATGTAGGTTTTACAAGCGTTATAAAGACTCTCTTAGCACTCGTTAGTGGCAGGAACCTCCCTGTGGGCCAAGCAGTCTGAAATGGGAAGGATAGAAAAGTGCCTTCCATTTAAAGAAATGGGCTGTGAACGTGCTGTCAATGTCTGTGATTCTTTTTATTGATTTACAGTGTGTAAGCCATAAATCACTCTACCATTTACTGAGCCCATAACTATGCATCACTTTGTCAGGGAAACTCCTCAAATTTTAAGGGGGACATGCGAGAAAACAGACTTCTCTTTCACTGGCTGGGCTCAGCCAGGGCTAGATTTAACAGACAGGGTGGGGTGATCCATATGGATAAAACACTTAATTTGAACATCTGCCCATATTTGCTGCTCTTTAGCTCTCATGGGATTAATCTTTGGCGACAAAGGGACAGATGGAAGCCCTGCTTCCATCGGCAGCCACTGCACAGGGGTTTGCCTCTCTTGCCAAACAGATCTCACACCCTCAACCCCTGCTCCAGGACAGCCCAGCTGCAGAAGAGCCTCTGATGGCACCAAATTGCGAGGGAGAATCCTGGCTGGGGAGCAGGGCTGTTAGCTGGGGCAGGAGCAGTGTTTGTCCTGAAGCTGGTTTTGCTCAGGGCAAACACCACTATCTACTCTGCCAGAATCTTTTAAAATTAGCAAAAAATGCATCAATCTTATCTTACAACAGGACAAGACCTATGATTAATGAATTACAGACAAATTAATAGCTGGCTTCAGTTTGAACAAGATTTCCACCTACTCTTTCTTAATTCCCAAGAAGTCCTGCAGAGTTAAATAGTTCAAGTTTGGTTTACTCACAGCATTCAGCAGTTACATTCTAGGGACAAAAATCTTACCTGAAGGGCAAGACTTCTGTAAAGACTCTTACAAAATCCAACTGCTTTCTGCAGAACATCTACAAATAGAGAGGAGTTCAAGGTTCACTCTCAGCAAAGTCACCACCTCCTCTGCCATGGGAGCAGCGCTAAGCCATGAGAATTTTGGGGTGCTGCATAAATCTGGGATGAGTGTGGATTCACCAACTCAGGGAGCTGGCAGAGCACCATCTACCGGCACTAAGAACTGTTCCTCCCTTGGTGGGTCCTGTCATGCTTGGGTTGTTTTATGTTTTAAATAACCTTGCTGATCTGCCTCATAAGGCATTTCATTCTTTGTATGCTAATTCAAGCCCAGGGCAAAAATCCATTCTTCTTCAGCAAAAGCCCTACACACCTCCTTCAATCCAGCCTGGTACCTGGGTTTTGCACAGGTGTAAAATTAAGGTGTGATTTAGTGCTTTGCTGGAGAAGGACTGCTTGCTGCAGGAGCACTGAGTTGGCTGGATTGGGACCTTGCTGCTTTAAGGTTTTCTGATTAAACATCCCCACCAGATTACATTGCAGGAGGCTCTGAAGAGCAGTTCTCTGCCAGAGTGAAGCAACTGGGATAATTCAGGTCTTTTGCTTGCTCAGGGCTGATCACTGAACAGGCAGAAATTAATTTCCTATAAACACAGGCATATTTTTTTTCACTACCTTGGCAAATGCAGTTATAAATAAGCCATTACAGGAGCTGATCTTTATGATGCGTGACTTTGGCTTGTCCCAATGGGGGATATTTTATGAGGCATTTACATAAACATATACAAATCAAAACGGCCAGCTGTGCTTCTCCTGTACCTGCAAGCTACAGACACTTCAGCTGATTCCAGGTTCACACAACCAGGACCCCAGAGTGGAGCCAGCTCAGGTGTCTGGGCTGGACAAACTGAAGTGAGATCCGAGAGGCCTCCCCAGCCCCCAAACTGTGAGGAGCTGCTCAGCACACAGCAAGGCACCCCGAGTCCCACAGAAATAAATAAACCATTGGATTTCCCACAGTGCCTGTCTGTGGGGATGATGCTGTTCATCAAGACTCCACTATGATCTCTCTAGAATACATTATTTAAAACAGTTGACTATGGTCTTACTGAAGAGGTTTTGGAGTCTTGGTTTTAAATATGTTTTGGGCATTGTTTGATGGAAACTTGTAGTGGGTTGACACTGGCTGGCTGCCAGGCACCCACCAAAGCTATTCCGTCACTCCCCTCCACAGCTGGACAGGGAAGAGAAAATACAACAAAAGGTTGATGGTTTAAGGTAAGGACCAGGAGAGATCACTCATCAAACACCATCATGGGCTAAATAAACTTGGAGTTATTATTTGAATTTGTTACTAACAAAATCAGAGCAGGACGATGAGAAGTAAAACAAACCATAAAAATACCTGCTCCACACCCCTTCCTCCTTCCCAGCTCTACCTCCACCCCCAGCAGCTCACGGAGACAGGAATGAGAGTTGTGGTCAGTTCATCCCAGGTGATTTCTGCTGCTTCTCAGGGAGCAGAGTCAGAGTCCTTCTCCTGCTCCAGCGTGGGGTCCCTCCCATGGGGGACAGTTCTCCATGAACTTCTACAACATGAGTCCATCCCACAGGCAGCAGTTCTTCACTGGCTGCTCCAGCATGGCTCTGTTTTCAAGACGTGCAGTCCTTCAGGCACAGCCTGTTCAGTGTGGGTCCCTCACAGGTCACAAGTCCTACAGGAAACTGCTCTCCATGGATCCACTGCTCCAGCACGGCCTTCCCACGGGCTCACAGCCTCCTCCAGGCACCTCCTGCTCTGGTGTGGGCTCCTGCAGGGGCTGCACGTGGATCTCTGCCCCCCTGCCCTCCATGGCTGCAGGGCACAGCTGCCTCTGTGCCCTCCATGGCTGCAGGGGAATCTCAGCTCTGGCACCTGCAGCAGCTCCTGTCCCTGCTCCTGCACTGCCCTGGTTGTGCTGTTCCTCCCACATATTCTCACTCCTGTCCCCTCTGGCTGCTCTCAATAATTTCCTTTTTTCCTTCTCAAGTCTGTTACCACAGAGGCATTGCCACCATTTCTAATTGGCCCAGCCTTGGCCAGTGGCAGGTCCATCCTGGGGCCTCCTGGAATTGGCTTTGCTGGACATGAAGGGAGCTTCCAGCAGCTTCTCACAGATGCCATCCTTGTAGCCCTTCTGCCACCAAAACTTGGCCATACAAACCAAATACAAAATTCAACAGTCATAAAATGTTATCACCATGTCAGGTGTGACAGTGACAGCATTATCCCTTGGAAGACCTTGAAGGCAGAGGNTCTCAATAATTTCCTTTTTTCCTTCTCAAGTCTGTTACCACAGAGGCATTGCCACCGTTTCTAATTGGCCCAGCCTTGGCCAGTGGCAGGTCCATCCTGGGGCCTCCTGGAATTGGCTTTGCTGGACATGAAGGGAGCTTCCAGCAGCTTCTCACAGATGCCATCCTTGTAGCCCTTCTGCCACCAAAACTTGGCCATACAAACCAAATACAAAATTCAACAGTCATAAAATGTTATCACCATGTCAGGTGTGACAGTGACAGCATTATCCCTTGGAAGACCTTGAAGGCAGAGGGCTTCCTTTGAGACCTCAGTATCTAGAACTCAGTGCCTAAAACCACTTTTTTGTTCCTTAAATTAGCAAATGTTTATTCAACTTCTCCACCTTGGCCAAGGCCAGGGAAGGAGCCAGGGGCAGAAGCTGAATCTCTGATTTCTGCCCTGCCATTTCCTACATTCACCTTCCCAACTCCCACCTCCCTCCAGATCTCTTCTCTTTATCCTAGTGGGTATCAGCCATTTTCCCAACTCTTTTTCACTTACTCTGCTACTTTCTTTCATACCATCAGTCTTGGGCAGTTGATGTCAGTTCAGACACACAAGTGTCTCTCCCAAGGGTCTTCAGCTCTAACAGTTGCCCCTCCATAAGGCATTGCGGGTACTCAGTTTTTACACTGTGCCCTCAGGCCAAGGCAGCTCAAGCACAGCAGCGTGTCCATCCTTCCATCCCTCTGCTGATGCACGTGGGAAGCCAGGCCTCTCACAGGGCAAAAACTGCTGATTCAGCCTGAGTCTGGTGCTGGGAGAGGTGTCTCTGAAGGCTGGCTGTCAGACCAGGTTTAGCAGCTGATTGAGCTGAGTTCAGTTTTCTGCAGCCTGTTTATTTCTTTAAATGACAGGGGTGCCTTCACGGGAACAAGGCACACAGCACGTGGTGTGTTCCAGCCCTTCTCCTCTCCCCAGCCACGTCACAGTCACACACATCCCATTTGATCTCTGCTAATACAGATAAAAACCTCAGGCCAGCTGCTCCCTGAGCATTCAGGAAATGACAGCCAAAGTCTATTCAAGAAACTACATTCAATGGATAGGGAGAGAAAGAACACATTGCTTTGAAAGCGTGGCCTGATTTCCTCTCCATTCCCATCAAACAGACTTTTCCAAACTCTTCTGCTTTCGAAACAAGGTCAATCCTTGAAGCAGCCATGTTGGATTTCAGTGGGCTGTGCAGCCTGATCAATAGAATGCCCCTCCTCCCCACCTCTCCTGGGCTGTTCTCATTTGCTTGAAATTGCACCTGAAGGGCCCGTTTCCCCTCCAGCTCTCTGGTGATCTGTCTGTGTTCACAGGACATCTGTGCCCTGCTCCAGAGAAAGCTCATGCCAGCTTAGACAGGCCATGTTGTCTGCAAGATTGTTATCTGGTCTTTTAATTATAGATTAAATAATGGTAATTTGCTCCCTAGAAGGTTTTCATATCCCAAAGGTGTAGGGAAGTGGGCTGAGGATGAAGAGAGCTTGTTGTGTCGTGGGTTGGAGCAGCTCTTGCCCTCGTGCAGACGCTCTCAGATTCCAGACTGAGCTCAGCAGGAGCAGCTAGGAGTGCTTTGGGACTGGATCCAGCCAGCAAAGAACACAGTGTGGGATGAGACAGGAGGCATCTGGGGGGACACTGCTGATTCTGGCAGTTGCAAGCCAAAAGGGAGATTCCTGATCTGCAGCCACAGCACACCGTTCCCACAGCCCCACAGCTGGATCCTTCCCAGTGCACAAGGCACACAGAAAGCTCTTTCTTTCCGCTGAGGCTGTGTTTTAGGCTGGATGGGCTTTGTGCAAGTTCTGAGTGAGGTGCACAGTGAATTTAGAGAAAGATAACGGTAGCAGCTTCTCTGGATTTACAGGACTGCAGCACTCCAGTGTTGCCATGCTGATAAAGTCCTTTGTGTTGCCCTCCAACCTGGCTCTGAATGATCCATGCAGACAGGCTCAGGTAGATACAAATGTCAAACCACTAAGCTTGATTACACTTTATAAATGCCACAGTGAGAGGAAGGGAAGCCTTTCCTTCTTCAGGAGCTGTTGTCTTTAACTGGAACAGTCAGCGTAGGAAGCATCACTAGTTCAAAATCACTCTGTAGTATCTAACAACTGGGTTAATTTGAAGTTGGCAAAGCTTTCACATCAGTTTGCTGCTACAAAATCCAGCTCACCCTTTCAGGAGCGGAGCAGTCAGAACAAAGCATCAGTTCAAAAAGCACTCAATGGTATTCTCATCCATCATTTCCTGTCTCTTGATTTATTTATTCTCCCCAAACTGGTGGATACTGATTACTCACTCTACAGACCTGCATAGATCAATACTTGTTTTCAAAAGAATATTGTGCAAAGCTGAAGAAATTAGTTTATTTTGTAATGGGGAAGAAACAGGGTGTAGTCAGACCTCTGGACCTTCCTGTCAAGGCACAGCAGCGCTCCATGCTAAAGTACAAAAATATGAGAGAGCAGAAATAGGCCACGTTGGTAGGAAACAGGACCTGCGTTTCACAGGAAAGGAAGAGGAAACAGAAGAGAATCTCTAAAGACCTGCCACTCCCTCGTGCTTTCCCTGCTACACCTCTTCCTTTCCTGCAGCACAGACCTGGCCTTGGCTTTGCAATGCTGAGCAATTTGTGGTTTCACCTGGAACAGTGAGGGGAAGGTGATGCATTTTCTCAGTCCTATGCACAGCAGTTAATTAGACCCCACCTAAGCAACTGCTGCAGGGCACTCAAAACCCAGCAGAACTTGGGGCTGAAATATTCACATCTACCTAATTGCCAATAAAAATCAACAAGAAATGGAAGATGACATCCCACAGGTACCTTAAATTTCAGCCTTAATACCCAAACCACAGGTTATCAGTACTCAACAGCGTTATGAGATTTAAGTGACACTGCCAAGACCTGACTCCAGGTCTTGCATGAGGTTTGACTTTGACCATCTACACTGAGAAAGGTGGTGGTGTCCTGGTAATCTCCATATGAACCAAGCAGAGCTCATACAGAGAGTATACGAATTTATAATTGGTTACACAAGCCTTGTAAGAAAAGTAAGAAAAATAAATCTTCCCCCAAAATTTAGTACACAAACAGGTTATTTTTCTGAAGAATTTACTTGCTCCTACGAGACTCTTCCACATGCAAGTTGTTTGTTGAATTTCTGTCACACAGCCTGGGAGCAACTAGCCCCAGGAGACATGCGCTTTGCTGCTTCAACAAGCACTTTCAGAGGAAAGCCTTGCCAAGATCAGTGTTTGCAGTTAGAGGAGCAAAAGTCACTGGACTGCCCATCTCTTTTCCTTGAAATTGGCAAAGGCACCACAGGAAAAAAAAACCCACGAAAACAGTACCTGGAGTTGGATACTGTAAAATGAAAACCTTCACCTGGCACAGGTGCTCACAGGAAATTATAGTTCTGCTCAGAGATTCTTTGAGTCCCCCAAAGTACAGCTACGTTATTCTTTCATTTGCATCATGTGTTGAAACCTGACTTTATTTCTTAGCAGTGCCGCATTGGTGCAGCATTTCTGTTCCTCCTAAACCGTGCCCTGTATGTGGCACAGCCTGTGCACTGCTCTGCACTGCTCTCCAATTAAACTGCATACTGAGAACATGTTGACATTGTTAAGGTTAATGACCTAATGATGAGCACCAGGAAACAGGTTTGCAATAAAATGCTCTGTACTGATTGCTTCCATGATGAATGCGAACAATATGTTGGACTGGGAACAATATGTTAAACAATATGTTGTGGTTTATCAATGTCAGGGTGCAGCGCTGCCGCAGTGCCTGCTGCCTGGAGATCCCTTGGAGGGTCACTTTGAAAGGAGCACAAGGAAAGATTGGCTCTCACAGGGGAGGAAGGGGTAGTACCAGCCCCAAGAAAGGCAGGAGGAAAGCTGATCCAGCCCAGCTCAGCATCATCAGGGAGCACGGGCCAGAGCCGGCAGGAAACACAGACTTGTTACACCTGCCACTAGAAATGAACCACCTTCTAAAAGGCTAAGTTAAAATAGTCCAGAAACTAGAGTTTAATGCAAGACAGATTTGGTGCCCCTGAGAAACAGGCACAGTGAAGCAGACCTTAGTACAGAAGAGCGCCTCAGCTATTATGTGAATAGATATAAAAAATTTAGGAGCTGAAAAACAGAACTTCTAAAGAAGTATTTTCCTTATTCATGGAAAAGTTAATTTCTAGGGATGAAAAAAAAACAACTAAAACCCAAAACTCCTTTCATTCTAAAATGCCTTGCTGGGAAAAGTAACCACAGGGCTTGGTGCAGGTGATGCAGAAGCTCAGAGGGCTGCTCTGAGCCACAGCTGCCACTGCTTAATGCAGCTGCCTCCCCAACACCACCAAACCCCACGGGAGCAGCACCCAGCCACGACACAAACTCCCAGAGCTGAAGTTAATTAGAGCTGCATTATCATCAGGAGACACAGAAACCAGGGCAGGCAGCTGAGCAGGGGTGCTCCAGGAGCTCTGCTGCTGTCTGGGCTCAGGAAACCAGAGCTAAGAGGGCAGCACCAGGCTAATGGCAACATTCCCATGAAAGCCACGAGTGAGGCAAATAACCCAACCCTCTGTGCAGCCCAGACAGAAAGCTCAGACTTGCAACCTTCAGAAACACTGAACACGAGAGGAAGCAATGCTCAGCTTAGCAGAAGCAATGCCAGTTCACATCAGTACGTATAAACTGACTTTTCAAATGAAGAGAAATAAACAGATAATCCTACCAGCCAAAAGTTAGGGCACAATTTTAGAACCTAAAGGTAAACAACCCCTAACTAGGAAGGGCACAGACACCTGACAAAACCCTCTGCAGACACTCTCTCTCTCCCAAGCCCTGGGCACTGTGGCAAGACAAAGCTGGAGACTCCCCTGGGCTTTATCCATCACCCCCTCCTTCCCCCACTCCATCCCCTGTGCTCCCCCAGCCTCCCAGCTGAAGCAGAATTACAGTGTGGGTCATTTCACTGCACGAAAGGAAAAGCCTGGCCTAGCCAGTGCTCCCTGTGCACTGTGAGCTTGGTCCCAGCCTCCCAGGATTGCATTTTAGCAGATGTCAGTAGTGAAAGACATCAACCAGGTTTCCTTGTGGCTAGAAGTAGGTGGCAATTTCTGCAGAAGGAAATACCTACAGCTGGAAGTAATCCATGCCCCCCTGGGCAAAAGCTGTCAGCGAAATAGTTTGTTCTGGCACAGATAATATCACCAGAGAAGAAGAGACTGTCCAGGCTGATTTGTGGACTCAGAGAAGATGGACAAGGTTTTAGACACCTCAGTCCTGGATTAGGAGAGGGAAGGGCTTCTCCAGGGGGTAATTCAGAGCACATTTGAGGAATGTATCCTTAAATCCCCATTAACTATAAACAGACACTAACTCCTTAATTGAATTAAGTGTGCAGTATCTGGCACTACCTCCTCCCACCACACATGCTTTCCTGTCAAGGGCTTGTGTGAATTTATTTGCTGCTCATCTCCCTGACAAAGGAGCACTGGACTGGGAGCCAAGAGCCTGTGTTTCTGCCCCTAGGTTGAGCTAAAAAAAAAGAAATCATTTAGCTCAGTGATCCAGGAAAATGAATGCCCTACATTTTGGCAGTAAGGCTGGATAACCATTTCAAACGTTGAGCTAATAGATCTTGGGCTCCTTGGTCACTTAGGGGCTTTGAGCAGGTTATGCTGCAGCTGTCAGAGCAAGGTGGATTCTCTACACTGCATTTGAGGGAGGTTCTATGAGAAGTTCCCCAATAAAATTCCTCTATTTAGGGCCTTCTCTGGAAGTCAATTTTTCCCTGAAGATCTGTGTACGGTCCAGAGGTGCTGGCTACAACACTGCACTCTTTAAAAGCTTCAAGCTGACTAACTTTAAACTTGCAGGTTTTTTCACCATAGTATGAAAGTGGTAAATTTTTCATCTCTGATTCACAAAGTAAAGGAAAAATTGTATTAAGTGGAAGGAAAATGCTTGTCAATAGCAATCAACTTTCAGATCAAATAATCTAATATCAAATTAAAAAAAAACAACAAACCCCAGAGAAAGCCAGTACTTCCCCAGATGCAAGAGCATGTCAATTTGTTTCTAACTCATTTTGACTAGTGATATATCTTATATGATCTCCAAAAGTCATTCAAGTATTTGTAATGATGTTAGCTGAAACGAAGGCTTGGAAAGACTCTGGCTTTATGGAATGAATTTCAAGACCATATGCAGGGATTTAGCTGTGTGACTCCCATTAAAAATCAGTAGGCTCCTGCAGGCTAAAATCCTTGAGAGCTGACCTCTACCAACTTGAAGCTGTCTGTGTCATCACATTCAAAGTTGCATTGCTTATAGGTTAATGCTAAAACTCTCTGATGAGAACAAATAAGCCTAAAAATTACCAATCCAGAATTCACCTTGCTTTTAGTGCTCTGGAAATACAAAGCTAGCTAATCGAAGTTCAGATTCTTCATAATTCTTGAAAAAAAGTGCAGCCCATTTGAACTCCTGCCTGTCCTGAAGTGCACAGGCTTTCATCCTTTGGAGGTCTTACTTCCAGCAATCTCAGCAATTCTGAGGGTTCAAACAGAGCAAAGGTGGGGGACACCTTGCCTTGGAAGCTTGGTAGGGAAGCACTCAGGCACTGCTGGTACCTCTGACCTGGTGCAAACCTTTCTTCTCCCTACAGCCTCTCACAGGAGCAGTGATGTGGTGGAAAACAGCTGCCAGCTCCCCATGCCTTGCCCTGCCTCTCCTCACAGGTGAGGGCATGCTGGAAAACTTGTTTCTGTGCTTCCATCACTGCAAACAAACTGAGCCATCCTTTAAAGTCTGTGTTGGAAGATCTCAGGAAGGAAAACAAGTAGCTGGCCAGCTCTGGGTAGCACAACTGCAAATGTGAATTTGCTTGCCTGTGGCAGGAATGAAAGGTTCAGATAGGTGGGCTTGCAAAACCAGGGAGGTTTTAGAAGCCATCACCCTGCTCTGTTCATGACTATTCCCAGGGCAGCCCCTGCTCACAGGTAGGTCCCACCCCAAGCCCTGGCTGAACCAAACTGGTTCTGCTTTGGAGCAGGTGAAGGACTGTGACAGCTCAGTGGGGACATGGCAGCTGAAAATCCCCTTCCCTGACAGCAGAGTCTGCCCACAGGATCTCTGTCAGCTCAAAATGCTGCAGATTGCTGCTCCATGTATCCAACTAATCTGCCACTGATTTAGGAAAGAGAACTTCAAAGATGTCCTAAAACAAGCCTGGCTCATCAAGGAGCAAGAACCAAAGAGAATTCTGAGGTCACCTACCACTGACATCTCAGTGCCAGACATCCTGCCTGAGCCACCTGAGGAGAAACATCCTCCCCAGTCAATGGGTGATTCAATCCATCAGTCATTTTGGGAGGGAATGAGTCACACTCTGAGCCTGCCAAGCTCTCTCAAGGCAGCCTGGAAGCATGATTTTGAGAGGAGTGGAATTATGCAGGCTAGGGCTGAGCTCTGGTTATCATAGTTATTAATTCATCTACAAATCAAAACTGCAGTTGTTGGGCCCGAGCAACACTAACACAAAGCATCCCGCCGACATCAGCAAACACCAGCAAAACTCATGATTTCCACTTGACACCTGTCAGGTGGCATTGGGCCCTGTGCAAGAGCCTTCCAGTTCAGACTGGGATCCTTTCACAGCAATCACTAGCTCCCCCTTTGATGTGTGCTTATCTGCTGCTCTGTGCTGCAGAAGGAGAGGGAATCGCCCCTGTTTGCACATTGAGATATTTGCCTTGCTAATGAAGATAGTGCATATTCACTTTTGATCTGCAGAGAAATGGAAAGTGAAAAATTGAAGCTGATTCCCACCACTAATATTGTCACTGAACATCACCATGCTGTGATCTCTGTGCCTGCTGCTGCCATGGGAGCAGCTGCCAGTTAAAAACATCTCAGGCTGCTTGGCCCAAGCGATGCCTTGAGTTATGAATCCCCAATGCAGCACTGCCCTGCCTGAGCTTGGTGCAAATATGGCTGAGTGCCTAGAACAGAGAAAAAAAAAAATGCCCAGCATGTTTAAATCAACAGCTTCAATGTTTGCTGTAAAACTGGATCTCAGTCAAAGGCACATATTAGGAAAAACCTGGCACATGGAGCATCCCTTCCCTTCAGTCAGGAAATCTTCCCCTCAGGGAGTTTGGGTCTGCAGGGAGCATGAAGGGGGTTTCATCACAGTGTTGCTTCCCCAGATCTGAGGTTCCAGCACAGGCTGGTGGAGGCTCCTGTGGCTGACTGTGAGGGTCAGGGTCATTCAAGGGACAAACAGCTGCTGAAGCAGAGAGTGGACTAGATACAGGGGAGCTCCTAAAATCCCCCATCTCCCTTTAATACAGCATCTCCTTCTGCATCTCCTTCATCTCTCCCAAATTGATATCAAATCCTTGGCCCACTGAATTTCCCGGTTAAACTCACAAAAAGCAGGCTGTGACCCTAAAAACATTGAGGTCTGATAATAAAACATGTTAGTAAAAAAGCTTCTGTGGCAGCATGAACAGAGTGTGTATCTGGTCCCTTGACCTGGACAAACAGAAGAGAAAATGTGGATAAAAGGGGCTAAAGCCACAGAGGGACCCAGTGTTAGACAGAGCTGCCTCTTCCCTGTGTCACTGAAATGGGGCTGGAGGACACACACAGGGTTCCCAAGGTCGCTGGGTGCTGTAAATAGTCGTGCAGGACTCTGGGGTTTTTGGTGTTTGTCACCTCTTTAGGACAGTCTCCATCCCTGGGACACAGAAATTCATCCCACGCCAGCCCCGTCCTGCTGCACTCGCACATCATCTCACTGCAGCTCGGCTCCTTTTATTGATTTGATCTGTAACGTGTGAAGGTCATTGCCTCACTTCACACGTCTCAGCAGGGCTGTATTTCCACATTTAGCCACTTCAGTTTGTCAATATTAACATCTGTTACTATTTAACACCTGCCACTGCTCCAAGGCAGGCGGGTGCAGCCCCCAGCCCCAGCCTGGCACGGCGCTGGGCAGAGCAGGGCAGGGCAGGGCAGATCCCCTTCTCTCCCGCCTGGCTCACATCCCCTGAGGAGAGGGGCAAGCCCAGAACAGCTCCCCTGCTGCAGGGACACACACAGGGAGTGCTGGCAGCTGCTGTTTGCTCTGACAGAGCTGTGAGCAGCAGCTCTGCCGTGCTCCTCCATCTATCCACCAGATCAGTTGTTTCCACTGCAGTGGTGGGGAAATAAAACCAGCCCACAACTCCAAGCTGTGAGCTTTCTGTCAAGATTCCCTGTAGTCAGAGTTTGGTGTCCCTGGGGTCCTTGTTATTCTGAAAAAGTAGCAGTGTGTGGATGTTAACAGCTCCAAATATTTGTGTGGCTCACGATTCTTTCCCTGTCGAGGGATGTCTAATGAATGGCCACAGTAGCTGAGTCATGACTAGAGATGGGGCTGACTGGGAAAATGTTCCAGAGCACAGAACTGTAAACTCCAAGGTTTCTACACAGACGTTTTCAGTTGCTCCATTCTACCTGTATAGAATCACAGCATCATTTAAGTTGGAAAAGCCCTCTAAGATCATTGAGTCCAGCAATGCCAAAGCCAACACTAAACCGTGTCCTCAGGTGCCACATCCACACTCCTTAATACTTCCAGGGACAGTGACACCACCACTGACATGGGCAGCCTGTTCCAATGCTTTGCAACTCTTTCAGTGAAGAAATGTTCCCAATTTAACCTGCCCTTGAGCAACTTGAGGCCATTTATTAGTCTCCTGTCCCTGTTCCCTGGGAGCAGAGCCGGATCCCCCGGCTGTCCCCTCCTGTCAGGGAGTTGTGCAGAGCCACAAGGTCCCCCTGAGCTTCCTTTTCTCCAGGCTGAGCCCATTTCCAGCTCCCTCAGCTACTCCTGGGGCTCCAGCCCCTTCCCAGCTCTCTTCCCTTCCCCTGACATGCTCCAGACCCTCAATGTCTCTCTTGTCATGAGGAGCCCAAAACTGAGCCCAGGATTCAAGGTGCGGCCTCACCAGTGCCCAGCACGGGGGGACAGTCACTGGTCTGGTCCTGCTGAGCTCAATTCTGCATGAAATCCTGTTCTCTAATATTCCCCATTGCCCCACATCTGCTCTCCAAGCTCCCTGGCTCAGGAGCCAGAGCTGCATCCTGCAATGACCAGCAGTGTGATGGCTCTGCCACAGCCCCCAGCCCCGTGGCGTGTGCCCAGTCCAGAGCTGGCCGACTCCGAGTTCAGTCAACAGAGCACAGATCAGGCTTTGGGACTAAGGCTAACGCTGGCCACTGAGCAGGGCTGTGACAGACAAACAGTAACTTCAGGCATTGCTTTGACACTGTTGCCATGGCACAGCAAAGCACAAGGCCTCTTGTATTAGCACAAGGCAACTGGCAGTGTCAGATAAAGTAAGAGCTGACTCCAGAGCAAATCAAGATGGTGCACTCACACTCAAACCAGTTTTCATTTCCACATGCCTTTGTATTTCCTGGTGGTGACTGGAAGCAGAAATGCCCACAGATGAGCTGCAGGAGAGGTATCTCCTGGTTCTGCAAGCTGGGAAGTCCAGAGAAACACTGACATCCAAGGGAAGGCAGAACTAAACTGAATTCTGTTTGAATGGTTTGTTCAAAGCTCATCTGCCACTGTAGATCCCTGTGGCATCTCTGGTAGCCAGGACAAAACCACATAAACCAGAGTAAACAATCCTGAGTAGATGCAGCTGTTTACAGAATTCCTCTGGGACCAGTGGGAAAAATTCTATCTCTCTGCTGTTGGGTTTCTTCTGCTGAACAGGGCTCTTCATCTCTGCCTTCCCTTGAACTATGTGGGATTTCATTTTCTCATGAGTCATGTGTCTCGTGGAAGCAGTGTCCAACTGGGACATCATTACAAAGCCTCAATACATTACTTCTGTAGCAAATTCCCAGTAGAATAAAATTCACAAACTTCTATTTAATTAATAGTGTGGACAATTATTTGCAGATTCTCCAAACCATGGCAACCAGCCAAGACCAATATCTTTAAAAGTGGTTTCAAGTATCTTCCACATCTAAAACTCCCTCCATCCTTTGACAAGACAAATATAATTACTGTTGATTTGCTTTACTTCAGGTAAAAATCCAACAGTTCTCTATCATCTCGAACAGCTGTCTTGAAATTCCATTGTTTGTTTAAAATCTGATTAATTGTTTAGAAGAAGTTTTATGTCTATTCAGCTGTGCCTGTCATGTGGGAATTTTACCACTAATTCTTTGCAGAAAATATTCACTACAAACAGGAGTGACTGGTTACCCTGTGAAACCATGACAGTGTTTGTGGTCCTTCTCAGTTCCTAAAGAGGATGAGAAAGAAACAGGAAAAAGAAAAATGAGACAAAAATTTAAAAAAGAGATAAAAAAGAGAAGGAAAAGAAGGAGAAGGAGGAGGAGGAGGAGGAAAAGAAGGAGGAGGAGGAAAAGAAGTAGGAAGAGGAGAAGAAGGAGAAAAGGAGAAGGAGAAAAGGAGAAGGAGAAAAGGAGAAGGAGAAGGAGAAGGAGAAGGAGAAGGAGAAGGAGAAGGAGAAGGAGAAGGAGAAGGAGAAGGAGAAGGAGAAGGAGAAGGAGAAGGAGAAGGAGAAGGAGAAGGAGAAGGAGAAGGAGAAAAAAGGGGAAAAAAATAGAAAAATCTCCCCCTCTGTACAACGATGGAAGCTGCAGCACAGACAGCTACAGCTAATGTGAAGAAGGTGAATGTTGTAGCTTGGGAGGCTGATATTGAAAGAAGTAGAATTTCAGCTCTCCTAAATGCCTCCTATTTCTCTACATCTTCCAGGGTCTCCTATTAAATCAGGGCCTTTCACAACACACAGCATTCCCTCTGCTTTCTGCAGGAGCTTCAAGACTCTTCCATCCATGAGTTTATCGTTCCCTTCCTTGTTCAGGGAGGGCCTGGGGGATGTCAGGTTCTCAGCTACCCCACAGCCCAGGGCAGGCATTAGTAACACCCTCCCAGCCCTGTGTTCTCATCAGGAAGGTTCTCACATCTGTGTCCCAGGGCCCCGGGAGAACAAGAGGTGCCTGAAGATGGAACAGGAAGGTTTTCACCATATAACTGAATAATATAGAGACAAACGAATTTCAAACATTCACTATAGTGAAGTTCAGCACAGGAGGAAAAAAATAAAAGAAGAAAAATACTACTTTGATAGTTCTTGCACAGATTTTCCCAGGACTGGCAACATATGAAATAAAATCTGGCTTTCAGCATCTTCCTCTGCCTATTTCCCCTCACCTTGCTACAGCCTTCTGTTCTTGCTGGTAAATGTAAAAGAAGAAATGTTTGAAAGATTTTCTCTAGAAACAGGGGGAAGTAAACTGGTACACAAATATGGCAATATCCAGCTCTATCTTTACAAAGGTCTCCTAGAACTTAACAATTCCTCTGTACAGATTTCCTCCAAGTGGCCAGTTACCAGTTCCTACACAGCCAGTGGTCCTTGACCATCAAATATCCTCAAAAGGATCAGGTTTTTGACAGACCACTCTCACTCACCCACCAGAAAACAGGAAGCAATGTGTGGGAAATGAAATCAGATAAGCTTTCAGGCCAGCAAATATTTCCTCTTGGATTTTACCTTGGAAGCAAACTCAGTCTCACAGCAGCAGTAGCTGGTTTCAGACCGCTGGATATCTGCCTTTTAGTCAAAGATTTCACCTCTTGTCTGGTACAGCTTTCTTTTGACACTACTGACAAACAAGAGAGAGCACCTAAATACAAATGTCAAAACAGTTATTAAAAGAAGGAAAATCTTCAGAAGGAGGTATCACAGTTGATGTTGAACTTGTCCTGACAGCATCTCCCAGCATCTCCCATATGTCTTCAAAAAGAAGAGAGATGAAAAGGAAGAGTTTGCCAGTATGTAGGGGGTGATAGCATCAACTTTCAGCCAATTTCACCAGCCTGTGAGAACTGACCAGGCTGTCCCAGGGCAGAAAAGCTTCTGAAACCATGATAACACCAATCTTCAAGGTAACCCAGAAATAAACACCCTCCACAAGGCAAAAAGTCCCCCAGATCACAGGTACAATAAATTCCATAACTGTATGGTCTGGCTAAGCCAATTCCAGTCCCAGTGGAAGGCTAATGAGTAAAAAATTACACGAACATTTAGTCTTGCTGCAACTCTGACACCTTAAGAGGGAGGTAAAAGCAGATTTTGTTTTCCTGGAAGGGATTTGATTTCCTGGAAGGGATTGTTCCTGTGGGCTTCTCCAGATACAACGACATGGCTCAGAGGTGTCACTTGCAGGACAGAGTGTTCAATGAGTCCTCATTTCTGTTAGTTGCCCTCTCTTTACCTCCAAACCATTCCCAGCAGACTTTGATTTTCAATGCAGTCCTAATAGTTCATTTCATTCCCAGAACATTGCAGAGGCACAGTCTTCACAGCAGACTTTACAAAGAATTTTGCAAGGAATCAGCAGAGCCATACTTTGGGCACAAACGTGCAGTAGGATTACAGCCAGGAAGATGACCAAGAACATGTGTGTGTGGCATAGGCAGATGCACCTAATCCCATCAGAGGTACAGAAGTTGTGTGTTCAAAAGGAAGAAATGTTCACCAGCACCAAAACTTTGAACTACCTGAGCCAGGAGCTGTGGCTTGTGATGTCACAAAAGTGCCTGGGTTTTGCAGTGCTTTGGGGTCACATGAAGGGCCGTGTCCTCACATGGGATTCATCCCAAATAATAAGCTTCAACTTTGGTATTCCCAACATGCAACAAGAAGTTTATCAGGGTCTCCTGAGTAGGACCTGGAAACAAGGAAATTAACTTTCATCATCTGTTATCTTTTGTAAAAGAGGGAAGAGAAGATGTGGAGTGACTACAGAAATACTTGCCCTTCCCAAGCACCAGATATCTTGTGCTGACAGTGATCGGACAGATATCTTTGCTGATCTTGGCAAAGGAAGCAAAATGAGGAAGATACTGGATTGAAATTTCATGGAAGGATAATTTTTCTGCTTTAGCTTCTTATGTGTCCCCACCTCTTGTTTTCAGCTAGCAAAGGAATTCACTTGGACATCAAAGAGGGAGACCAGACACTTCCAACTGGAGAACGTCAGCTTAAAATGGACATAAGAAATTTTAAACCTAAACTTTTCCAAATGCCCAGTGATTTCAAATTAGTGACAAATTCCTGAGGTAAAGGCATCTTTAATGGGTGTTCAGTGTAGTCATCTAAAATTAAACCACATCAAGGTGTAAGCATGACAAGTTGTCAGAGGTAAAAATAAGGCCCCTGGTTTTGATCACTGCACAGCCCCACTGCATGAAATGATGCTTCAGCTATTGCTCAGATAGACAGAGAAACAGGACAGTGATCAAAACTTGCAGTGAGCAGAATTTGCATTGGCTTTGCCAAAAGCATGTAATGAATTAGTAATCCACAGCAGAAATCAGAACACTCACATTCCCCGAGAGATGAAAGAATGGCTGAAAGTTGTGGCAAAATGCCTTCCTGCTTCAAAATGCTCTGCAGTAGGGAAAAAAAGGACAAAAAGAATATGGACAAATTTTCCTGAGCAGTGTGTTCCCTTTGATCAGCTGAGCGAGGTGGTAAATCCGATCTGCACAAGTACATGGGCACTAATTGAATCAGCTGTATGCTTTAATAATTGCCATTGACTGCAGAGGCTTTCAGTGGGTATTTTCTCAGGACCCCTCTCCTCAGCATATCCATTACATTTCTTGTCTTATTTACTCACATTTCAATTTTAAATCCTGCCATTGGTAACATGACAGCAGTGCTTTCATGAGCCTGCCTGGGCCCAGGGAAGGCTGTCAGAGTGAACACGCTGATCCCAGGGAAAGGAGCCTGATTAAAAACCTCATTGTGTCAGCCAGGCAATCAGCTGTTCATTATCCTATGACACACGACTACTGAAATGAAACGTTCACATATTTTAAACTTGAGAGATTTGTACTTTAATATAATTATTTTTGAAAGATTCTTCATCAGAAAGGTTAATAAGAGCAATATAGGTTAATAACAGCACTAAGGCAGCTGACATAATCAGATAATTGACCTTATTGATATGTTAAGTGCCCTATGCTTCACCTTGGGATGTGTGACTGCTCTCCACAGTCAATTATCTTATAATGATGCCGGCTTCTTAAGGTCTTATTGCCTGAATATTGGACTTCATCCAAGGTTTTTGGTGCATCCCCCTTCCCTCTCCTGTAGGATTTTTGCTCCACTTTCATTTAAGAACTGTGCTAACATATTACAGGCACTTTTCATAAATACACTGATTCAGAGTGTCATCAATTGCTTACAAATTCGGTTTCCTTCAGCAAAACTGGAGTGATTCCTGATGTCTCCCTTCAGCAGGAATGGCTTTCCCCAGGTGTGGGATGCCTGAAGCACCTCTGGGGCTCCTGCCCATCCCACCAGAGAGGGGCAGCTCTCATCCATGGCACAGAAGGATGCCATGTGGTGTGTGGAGCCTTGCTCAGAAACCCTCTTGGGATTCCTCCCTGGAACAAGGCTGTTTGCTCAGGCTCCTTTGAAGATTCAAAGTGACCCCATTGCTTTCAGCATGACATCAACAATAAGAGAAAAGGCTGTATCTGCATGGAAAGCAACAGCAATTCCCCCACCATGATTTTTCCTCCCAGGGAGGTGTTGTGGCCCTGCTCAAACCTGCACCTCATTCCCACGCTGGCTTGCGTTGCCTGCTCAGGATTGTACTGAAATGTCCAAATCCAGCACATCCCTGTGTGGGAGTGGGGTTTGTTGGTGGAGCACAGGGACTCTCTGGCTCTGCAGGACAGTGTGGATCTGGCTGTCACCCCTCAGCCAGGAGCACTGTGCTGGCTGCTGCTGCTCACAGCATCACAGAATCACTGGGTTGGAAGAGACCTTCAGGATCATCAAGTCCAACCCGTGTCCAACTTCTCAACTAAACCCTGGCACCCAGTGCCACATCCAGGCTTTTTTTAATCACATCCAAGGATGGTGATTCCACCGCCTCCCAGGGTAGCCATTTCAGAACTTTATCACACTTTCCATGAAGAACTTCTTCCTAATATCCAACCTATATTTCCCTTGGTGCAGCTCAGGCTGTGTCCCCTCGTTGTGTCAGTTCCTGGAGACAGAGCCCAAGCCCAGCTGAGCGCAGCCACCCTGCAGGGAGTTTGGAGAGAGTCATGAGGTCACCCCTGAGTCACCTTTTCTCCAGGCTGAACAGAACAGCCCCAGCTCCCTCAGTGGTTCCTCACAGGGTTTGTGTTCCCAGCCCCTCTCCAGCCTCGTTGCCTCTGGATGTGCTCAAGGCTCTCAAGGTCCTTCCCAAACTGAGGGGCCAGAACTGGGCACAGCACTCGAGGTGTGGCCTCAGCAGTGCTCAGTGCAGGGGCAGAATGACCTCCTTGCTCCTGCTGGCCACACCATTCCTGACACAGGCCACCTGCCCTCGTTCGTGGCAAGGAGAATCAGGAGGGGTGAGCTGGGGATGAGCTGACCTGCCCCAGCACATTCCAGCCCTGCTGCACAGCCACAGGCCATGGGTGGCCGCAGAACATCCCCACTGCCTCTGCCACGGGAATTCCTGCTGCTTCTGAAGCAAGAAAATCACTGAGGATTTGCCAGTGGCAACAGGGCTTATGATCATTAGAAGGCCCAGTCCAGAGCTGCTTCTGGGTCTCCCAGCTGGGCTGCCCCTGTCCAGCTCCTGCTTTAGAAATCTTTCCTTAACCTGACTTTACTTACGTCCACACAAATGCCGCTTTTATCGCAAGGGTGGCAAAATTAAGTCCCAACATACCAGAGAGTCATAATGTTTTGGATATATTTGGGGCTCTTTTTCTTTTTCCCTGAAGAAAAGTGGGCATCAGTGGGCAGGAAGATTTTGGAAGTGAAACAGGAGGGCGTGTGCTGGGAGCTCTCGGCATTTGAAAAGCATCTGTGATCCTGGCTGGCTGCCTCCTGCCTTCCGCTCCCCCTCTCTATCTGCCACTTCATCTCCTTACCAGCCTGGGCACGCTCCAAAAAGTTTCATACCCTCAACAATGAATATTCTTGTCACCTAATGGGCTTAAAATTGGGATGATATTCAGCTGAAAGGCATTAGGTAATTTTGTGAGAGGCCGGGTCTGAATCGATGCTTCTGAGTGGGGCCGCAATATGGAGAGAAAGATTTACTCTGCAACCACTGTGAAAATGAGGGGTTTGGGGAAGCCATTATTTCCCAGGCATTTTTCAGTTCTTCCCCAGCAGCCTTTGAAGCACTCGGCAGTGTTTTAACCTCTCACTGATGTAAATGGCAGGCCAGTCTAATGCTGCCCTGCAGTTTAACAAATGCTGAAATGGAATGGCAGGCTGCTGCTTGGTAGTCTCTCAGGCAGGACCCTCCAGCAGCAATCTGTTGTACTCCAGGCTTCTTACAGACATGAGAAATGAAGGATTGCTCTGCACTATTTATTAGTAAACCTGTTTTCTGCAGTTTTAACCTGGTGGGACTGCTCTGATCATCATAATTCAAGAAATAAAATTTAATCTGTGTGAGCTGATATCAGTTAATAACTTAACAGGGATATCTTTACAGCAGCTTTAGCCCAGCAGTGCAATTAAATTGCACAGGCAGGGTAACTTCCATAATCTCAGGCACTTTGAAAGCTTTGGAGGTAGACCTGCTAAAATGAAATTGCCTCATCCTGGCACCAGTACTTTCAGCAAGAAAATTCAGGGCTGTAGGTACCTCCTAATGAGACAACAAAAACACAAAAGGTGGATTAGGACAAAGCAAACCACACCAGCCAGGGAAATACTAGAAAAATTTCCAACTAGATTTCTGCCTAACAATCTCCTGCCTGCGGGGCAGTGGGCACTGCCATTAGATCTGAAGCCACTCCAGCCATCAAGGTCCCCTTAGTTCCCTTCCAAAACTGGCTTTTCATTTTCAGGGACAGAGGACAGATGGTCAGCTTTAGCTTGGCACTGTCCTTCTTACCTTCTCTTTTCCTTTCATTCATTTTTAATCTACCACCCTTAATACTCCACGCTGGGAATGTCTGGAAAAATGGAGAAGTCTGTGATTAAAGCAATGAGGAGGAAGGGAGCCAACAGGCTGCTTTAACTGCTTTCCAGCTCATATGGAAACATAGAACACCAGGTAATCACATCTGGTGTAGGCAGAGGACTCGTGATGGCAGGAGAGGTTACACTTCTGCAATATGCTTTAGAGTTTGCAGAAAAAGACACTCGACACACTAACAGATATGCACATTTTCAGCACTCTCCAGGGATCAGGTTTTACAGTGCTTCCCATAACATTATCTATTAGCAGCCACAAAGCACCCAAGCAGAACTAATGGGTTTGAAGCAACCAAGAAAAAAAAAAAAGCTCAGAGCACAACTTTTCTTCTGGTCTATCACCCAGTAAACCCGAAAAGGGAGATGGGCCCTGTTAAATACATCAACCCCAGTGACACACAGAGGGACTCATCTGACCAAGTCAGGTTTCAGGGCAAACTTGTTCCATCAACAAGTGAAAATATTAATTGAAAATATCCTGCTGCTCTAGCTCTGCTCTGAATAGGACCCTCAGAAGCCAAGAACCTTTGTAGTGTGCCCTGGGTGCTGAGGCAAGGGTGAATTAAGCTGGGTCCTGAGGCAGGGGTCCTGAGGCAGCTCCTGTGGGGAGCATTCTGGCACAGGTTCCACTCACAGCACTGCTGGGATGGGAAAAAGCCAAGGCCAGGAGTGGGAAGTTTTCCATGGTATTTGATGCTCTCACTGCAGAGAGGGTGTGAGACGGGGACTGCTGGCACTGCTGGCACCCTGCTGCTGCCCCAGAGAGAGCTCCTGCAGCGCAGCCCAAACCCTGCTGGGCACACAGAGCTGGCATTTTGCAGCACACCCCTCATTCAGACAAAAAGCTTTCCAAGCTTGGTTTTGTCCTGCTTTCTGTTGGTTTGGGGCTGGGAGTGGAGAAGCTATGCCATAAGAGACTCCCTGAAATGTATTGGTTTTGTTTCCCCCAATAGCACGTGGCCCCAGCCCAGGGCCAGCTGCCATTTTGCCTTTGGGCACTCTCTTGAGGAAGCATTTTTGCTTATTCAGTGGTTAATAAACTTTTGTGGGTAAAACTCTCCCTCTCTTTTGAACCCTCTTTTTGTAATTCTGTTGTGGTTATTGCAATTTTTCAATCATTTGTGATTCCAATTTATAATCTCTCCTGATGTTCCTCCATTATCAGAAGGGGCAGGGGAAAAAGGGAGCAGCTTGAGTGGGTTTTAAACCAGCACAGAGTGTCATGAACCTTTTGTTCAGGCACTTCTCTGGGAGGAACCAGAGGAGGAACCATTGAAAGGAACCAAGGATTTGTCCTGAGAAGCTCGCTCCATGTTCAGAGAGCTCTGCTCCCATCATCGGGGCCTTCCACTTCCCTGCACTTCACAAGTTTTTAGGGATTAGGACAAATTTCAATCTGTGTGTGTGGCAGCCACGCCTTGTGTCCCTTCTGCAGCAATGCACCTCTCTTGGTGTCCAGCAGCTCCATAACAACCAGAGGAGCAGCTCCAGTGGCTGGTGTTGTACACAGACACAGAGGGATAATCCCTGTCTGTGACACTTCACGCTGGGGACAGACTGCAGAGAGACATTTTGACCTCCTTTCATGAACAGAAGGCTGGCTGCAGCCCTTTGTGTATGAACTGCAAAGTAATTAAGAACCTGACTGACTTTTAGACACTGAAGGAAAGTATTTTGGAAAGCTCGGGGGTTTGGTGTGCTGTAATCAATATAACTGATGGTGCTCCCAGCAAACCCAGGCTCTGCCAGTGAGGCTCATGAGGAGCAGCTGCAGGGCTCCTCCTCCCCAAGGCAAGTCCATCCGCAGAAGGGATGGGATGTGCAAGATGGCTTTGTTGTTCTGACTCTGTCCCTGCTGATGCTTCATGCTGGGTACTGAGCAGAAACAGGCTCAGACCCACTCTGAATAGCACTGAAAACCCCATCTTTTCTCTCAGTAATAGCCAAGCTAAGACAGCTCACACTGTTTTAAAGCACCGTAAATTTGCTGACTTTGCAGGAAGTACTGGTGAGCTCCAACAAAATCCCTGGGACTGTCTGGAGCTCAGAAAGGGGAAAACCTGAGTAATGCACAGACTTTTATTCCATGCAATCTATTCCTCACCCTCTGGTGAGGTGGAGCTACTAGAGAAATCACGACCATGGAAAGCTAGTGAGCAACGGGTCACTCCAGAACGAGAAGGGTGATGTCCTGATTGAAATTATTTGTACATTGTCCCCAAGAAAAAAGAGGCTCCAGGATGAACTGAAGCCTAATTAGGCACAAAGGAAGCCTGTGAACATCCTAATCCATGCCAAACATTTCGGAGTTCACACCACATTAGACACCAGAGAATCAAAAGTCAGGACACAAATCCTTGAGGAGCAGCTTCAGCATTTCCACTACCGCATGAGCTGGGTTCAGACCAGTGAGAATCTTTTGAGCGAGGACTCCCATCTGCCTGTTTTACTGCATCAACTACCAGAACATTTGTGACAGCATACAAATAATACATAGCAGTGATTAATAAATAATCCATGAAACACAGCACAAACTCTGCACTGAATCAATTTCCTGTCCCAAAGCTCTACAGCAAAGCCAGCAATTGCAACTGCATTATAGAAAATACACTATTTGTACAAAAGTTGAAAAATACTGCTGTCATAATTAGATTTTCCATTAGGCTTGTGTGGCATAATTAAAAGTGTAATTTCTCTGTAAGCACATAGCAGTGCTCTAGGAAAGGGGTGTCAGTACTTATTAGGGGCATATGCAGGTACTTTAACGAACCACATAAATTGATTAAGTACTAAACTAGGCTATGGAGTCTAATTGTTTTGAACAAATACCTACTTACTGCCTGTGAAAGGACACATTGCCTTGCCTGTTGGAAAATGCAGTTTATTCCAACAACTACTAATTTTACCTCTGAATGCCATTCTCAGCTCTAGGTGTCCTGTGGACACCACAGAAGCCTCTTGCAGACAGCAAAAGTACCTGAAAAACCCAGATGAAAGTAGGAGCTCGACAGGGCTTGTGCCCCGTCCCCGTGCAGCTCCAGATAATCCATGTAACCCTTTGGGGCTGTTTGCCCTCAGCAGCCTGCATTAACTTCCCCTGCCTTTGCAAAATCCTGGCTAACACTCCTCCCCGAGTCCATTTCCCACGGAGATTCCAATGGGAGAGACAGGAGCTGGGCAGATAAGCTCTCTGGATTCCATACCTGCTATTATCAGCCAGATTGGCCATATTTTTATGCAAGCAGGCAGTTGTGATTTGTGTGAGCCCAAGTTAGGACTTAGTGGTCAGCTCTTCACAGGCATGCAACACTCTCAAGTCCTTAAAAAGACTTGGAAGAGCCTCTGAGGAAAACCTCACTGTTTATATTTCCAGGAAGGAATTCTGCAGTCTCTGGGAACTCCTAAAGCAGCAGCACTGAAACAACGAGCTGTGGGCCTCTGCAGCCCCTCAGGAGGACTCACCCAGCCCCAATTCTGGCACAGGACAGGCAGGGAGCTGGCACCTGATGCAGGTGCAATGCAATGTCCACCTGGTCCTGGGCTGTCCCAGCAGAACTTGAGGAGCTTGAGGAGGAAGCAGAGCTTCCCAACATGAACTTATAATAGAGCTGATGCAAGAAAGAAGGGCCTGTCAGGCTGGGAGGGTTTGAACCAATAAGCCTGATTCCCCCAGCATACTGATTTCCTACTGTTGTGCTTGCATAAAGTCATCTTGGCTTTTCCTGCTAATAAATGGGAAGACAATCTGACCCAGACTGTTCATTGACAAGCTCTGCTAAAGAAACCTCAGGAATATTTTATTCCTCCCACATTAGGAACGTACAGAACATACAGAGAAATTTACCATCACATAATGATCCCTATTATGCAAAGCAAGGCTGACAAAATTTCCGTCATTACATCCCTGACAAGTACTCAGAACTGCGGGGGGCTTTCAGGCTTTCTTTTGAAAGAAAAAAAGACCTGCAAAGTAGTTTTAATGTCTTAAATATGGAGTAGGAACTTCATCCTCTCCTTATTCACAAACACCTTAAATACATCTCCTTCCTTCACAGCTCGTTAATCCTTACTCCTCTGCACCTCAAATATTTAAATTCTTTCCACAGATCTAACACAGAAGAGGTGTTTATATCATGTTTAATCAGCACTCACCAGCTCGGAACACCCCTTGTGACCTTTTCGGTTACTGAGTGACCAATCATTATGGAATCAGCCAAGCGAGGACCTCTTGGGAGCACGGAGCCCTCGTGCCATTACCAAACCATAACCCTTCTGACACATTTCTCCTGTTTTTGCATCCAAAAATGTCCATCAAACGGTTCCATTAACACTGGAACACTGATTAAAATCCTGAACCCGAAGGACAAGTGGGTAAGCAGTGAATGAGCAGCTGGCTCAGTTTTATGCTGTTTTAGGGTGCGGATTGCATCCAGGTACTCTCTGTTTGGCGGCTCCGGAGGTGCCAGCCCTGACCCTGAACTCTGCCTGATGACACTGGCAGGTGATGTGCTTTGCTGACTGCTGTGGGCTGCACACAGAGACACATTCCAGGGCCCTCTCCTTCTCCTCACTGCCTTTGGAATACAAGCACAGGCAAATATCCAAGAGAAGTGTGAGGAGAGAGCACGTGCGGCTCACGTGGGGCTATTTTGCCTTCTTGCCTTTTTTTTTGTCCTTTCTGTGTGATCCCCTCCTACCTCAGATCTGCATCCAGATCTCTCCTGATTTCTCAAACTGTTCCACCGTAGCTTTTCAAACCTTCCCAAGCTGGGGTTCCTTGCCTCTTGGCAGCCCCCCTGCCCAGCCTCCTTCCCTGGGAAGCTGAGCAGAGCAGCGAGCAGAGGCTGTGGGTGTTAATGAGCATCACTCGGGGTTCCTGCTCCGGCCCTCTCCCTCTCACGGGGGGTGGAGGGGGGGTTGGGCAGGGACACACGTGAGCCCCAGAGCAGTAATTAACGGATTTTAGGAGCAGAATGCCCTGGCAGGGCAGCAGCAGATTGACACATTTCTTGGTAATAATGACTGTCCCGAAATGTATCGGATCCGTGTGCTGCTGTGTTTCCAGCAATTTGTAAGAACTGTTCAATGTGTAGCCAGCTGGAATGCACAACAGCACATAATTGTTCTATTACTGCAGACTTCAATTGTTTCTCTTTCATTCATTAAATGGGCATTTATCGGAAGAAAGGTCCTTTTTTTAGATGCATTTTTACACAGCTCTGGATTGGACTTGCCAGGACTGAACAAGGGCAGACTTTCCCTTTTCTCACTGTGCTCTTCAAAGGAAAATGGAGAGTACAAACACTGGAATTTTTGTTTTTTAAATGGAGATGTTGAAAGCCTTTTACACTCTGTGCTAGAACAAAAATGAAGCCTTTTGAAATGTTGCTTGGGAGTCAAGGCTGAAGGCCACCCACGCTGATTGTGGGAGAGGTGAGCAAGGGGCTGCTCAGCAGCAACCTTGGGCATCCTTTGGATCAGGAAAGCACCCAAGGACTCGGGGAATGCAGGATTGCTATTGTGAGAAGCCACAGGGCATGGGAGAAAACCAACTGCCTGGAGCTTACAGTGCTCAGCTGCAAGCCAGGAGTCATGAGGACCTGAAGTGCAGTCCCAAGTGGGTGCCTAGGGCAGAGGTGGTGATATGAATCTCTGCTTTGCACCAACAATTCCACAGAAGGCCAGAAATTCCTTAACAAAGTCCAAGACCACCCCGCTCAGACTTAAAAAGTGTTGTAGACCTGACTGTGCCATCTCAAGAAGCGTTTCCTGTATAAGCAGCACTGTCTTGATTTCAAAGTGGTTTACAGAATGCAAGAGATCCGATCCAAACCCAGGAACTCCAAGGCTGAGGTTCCTAACCTAATTCCCACTGCAGCTGTTGCTCCCCCAGTATTAGGTGATCTTTTAACCTGTCCATTCTGGCCAGACCACACTCTCTGGCCAGCTGAAAATGTTCTGTACTTCACTCTGCAAAAAAAAAA
>VXBU01005720.1:1271807-1353107 GCA_013400315.1 Bombycilla garrulus
TCCAGACTACTCCTTCAACAGCACGGGCCGGAAACCTGGACTTTCCTACATATTGCGGGGTCTCCTGGGGTTAAGGAGATCCCCGCACTGGGCAAACCAATGCTCCCATCCCAGAACAAAACCCTGCTGAGGGCACAGCCCGGGCAGGGCAGAGGGGTGGGAGCAGGGAGGACTCTGGAGCTGTCAGGGGCTCACAGGGGGATGTGGGCTGTGCACAGCCCCCGGGGCCCTGAGCCAGCCCTGGCCTCTGCCCTCCCCGGGTCCCCACAGGGAGGTGTGGGGCACAAGGGCAGGGAGGCACCAGGCTCAAGGATCCTGAGACAATGCTGCTGCCTCCTGCTGCCTCTCAGCTGTGCCTGTCTCACCCTCGGGAAATTCTCTTCCTCAGCTCCCTCAGCCCCTGCTGAGCACTGCTCACCATCCAAAAGCTTTTCTGCTGCACACTCTGCATCACTTCAGCTGTCAAAGGAGCCTGTTACTTAATGCCCTACCTGTACTTGCCCTTTCTTCCCACCAAGGTGACACTGAGACTTGATGAACTTCTTGTCCAGCCTTTATTTTCCTCTACTCAGCTGTTCCCTTTCCGCAGAACCCCTGCCTCTTCCTCATACCCTGCATTGATTATTCCACCCAAGTTTTCTGCCTTGCGCTTGTCTCTAATTTAATTCTTTTTTTTTCCTCCCCCAAACCATTTCTGCAGTTTGTAGAACTCATTTGAATTCTCATTCTGTTGTCCAATACATTTGCAGTCCCTTCTAGCTCGGTGCCACCTCTGAGTTTCATAAGTGTACTGTCAATTCCATCATCCAGGTTGTTAATGGAAATGTTGAACAGAACTGATGGCCTCCCTCCTCCCCGAGCCTCAGTCAGCCTCTCTGCCCCTTTTGAGGGTTTGCAGGGAATATTTTCCCCACAGAGGGGTGGAGGTACATCTACCTCTGACTTCTGTGGAAGCTGTGACTTCTCCCAGTGCGGTCAGTGAGCCCCAAAGGCACAAACACAAATCCTGAACATGCTGCTCAACCTACTGCAGACATCACCTTTATTCTAATTTATTCCATTTTAGCTCCAATCAGCCATCCATAACACCACAAAAGAAAGAAAGAAAGAGCTCCAGGGATTGTCCCACTGCAAGTAAAATGTGTATTCTAAGAATGTTTACCTTTCCATTTATGCAAATCAATTAGTGATAAATATCCCCAGGGCACGGAAAAGTCTAACACAGATAACAAAGGATATACCCCAAATAATGGGGGATTAGAAAAAGGCACACATCAGTAATAAAATATCAGCTGTAGATGCCACTTGAGAAGATTGCAAAACAGAGAAGAGTGAGTAGCTGAAGGAGGAGAGAAAGCAGAGGTGACGAGGAGATTGCAGGATCAGTAAAGATAAATGATGACTGTGCTTTCTGAGTCTCTATGTGAGAGTTATAAGGGTTCACTGTAGAGCCAGGAAGGTCTCTGGGAGAACAGATGGGGAATTTATAAACAAAATAGTCAGACAGGGCTTCTATGCCCAAAAATAAGTCCCTTTTTTCCCAGTTTTATCAGTCCCCCTTAGAAAAGATTACCTTTCCCTTCAAAGCTTACCTCTTGACAATACCAAAATAGAAAGATCTATTTGCTCTGACACTCTGATAGGACAATGGGAAATGGATGTCACGAGTCTAGAGAGAAAGAGACCTTTTAAGGATGAAAGAGGACCAAAGTTAGAGCTTCTCAGGAATTACATTTTATCCTATGAAAAATGTCACCAAAAAGGAATAAAAAATTGGTTCCCCTTCCTCAATAGCTTCATTTTTCCAGGACATTTTTATCAAAAAATGAAATCTTTCCCTCAAAAAACCTCTAAACCCCCAAACAAAACATATGTAGCTTTAAAGCAAATGGAGGGTTCCTAGTTGGGCTTTTTACGGCTTTGAGGCACTATTGCAATGTAAATAATGAAAAACAAGCATCTCAAGGCCATTTATTTCTTTTTAAACCCCTCACTAGGCTTTTAATATTGATCTTTCCCAGACTTCAAGTAAATAATAAGAAGCAGAGAAAGGATGATCCATTCCTGTACCCACGGCCGGGCTCTACAAGGGACATTGGCACTTGCAAAACCTGCCCTTAAAAAAACCCAAAACTGTCAGCCCTTGGGGAGAGGGCAAGAGGACACACCTGTGCCGGGTGTGGGCAGCAGCCCAAGGGCAGGGATTGGTGCTTTTTGGTGCCAGGTTCATGTCTCCAGCAGCACTGTCCTCTCTGGGGTCTGTTCCCACAGGCTCTGGGCCCAGTTCTTGTTCTTCTTGTTCATGTTCTTCCTCTTCCTCCTCTTCCTCTTCTTTCTCCTCCTCCTCTTCCCTGCCCCTGCTCTGGACTCCCAGCACCTCATGCTGCCCTCACCTGCCCTGCCTGGCACCTCCCCTACCCAGGGCTTGCTGACAGCAAAGAGCAAAAGGAGTAAGTGGGGAGTAAATCCAGAGGCGAGGGAAGAGCTGTTTCCATTCGGAGAAATTCTGTTGCTGTTTTTGGTTCTCAGCATGTCAGCAGAAACCCGAGGCTCGTCAGGAGGCTGCTCCCAATCCAGTAATTACTGGAGGTGCCTCTACTTGGCCCTGTCTTGATCTTACACTGTGCGATCACTTTATTATTCAGTTTTATTTTATTATTCAGTTTGATTTGGCAGCTGCCTGAGAAACCTAAGGCTACTCAAGCTGTATATTTTAAGATCTCTAAAATCTGTTGATATAAATTCTTTTAAAGTCTTCAGGCTTGAGTCAGCATTGTTAATTCTGCAGCTCCAGTCCATCAGCTTGGCAGGACACTTCACACACGCATGCACAGGGCTCAGCAGCAGCTTAGGGAGGGATTTGGCTGCAGGAGCCGTAGTTTTCCCTCTGGCTCCCAGCCAGCCCCACTCGGGGGCATCATCTGAGGGCCTCAGCACACACAGGAAAAGTTCAGCCCTTTGGACAGTGCCAGAAACAGACACTTAGAGGAGAGAAAACATGATTGCTGGTGGAAATGACGAGTAAAAACCCTGTTCACTGGGTGGGGGTATGGGTGTAACTCTGCTGGCTCTTCCTTCAGGGCCTGCAGTGAAACTTTCTCAAGCACTATCCTTCTCCTCTTTTCTGCCAGGCCAGGGGAATTTTGGACCCTTTTCCAGGTGGAGGCTGTTCCTCTGCAAGGATCTAAGAAAACCGCTCACCTCCTTGGATCTCGTCTCTTCCAGAGAGAGATTTGCAGGTTGTTTAATGTTCAGGTTTGATTTCCACCTGCGCTTTGATTTCAGATTACTCTCCCTCCTCTCAGCCTTTTCATGATCAAAACTCAGATCCAGCTTCCCCCCTCTGACTTCAAACAGTTTTAATCCTGCCTCCCTAACATCTATTTTCCTTCTAATTCCCTCAAGAATTTCCCTTCTGGGATCGCCACTGTTCACATTCTCTCACATGTTCAAAGTCCTTCACATTCTTCTTTCATCCATGCCACGCTCCCCTATCACAGACTCCTCTGATTTCACTTCTTCAAGGGCAGAAATGTGTATTTTCATCCACGATGTTAACAGGTTGGAAGAGCTGGATCCTCAGTGCTGCTCTGTGTTCACACATCAGAGGCCAAAGAGAGCCCAGGAGATGATTCAGTTGTTCATGTGGAGGCTTAGCCAGGGCTCACCTGTCCAGAATCACCACAAGGCACAAAGGCCTTGTCCACGCATGGAATTACTCCTGAAGTGGAGCAGGGGTTTGCATCCAGCTTGCACCTGGAGCCACGGCACAGTAATCCCATCTTCTGTGTGCTGGTGGAGGCCGTGGAGTGCAGGTGACTCTTTCTTGAAGAGAAGAGACAGGTGGTCCTCAGCCACAAAATACACTTGTTTGTATCTGCAGGACTTGATATCTTTTAATATCCTGCACTGCTGTCACCTTGTGCTTAGCAGGTTGAGAAGGCACTACCAAATTATTATCACCAATATGTGGCTTTGTTTAACCATTGTCATTAACTTCACTTTTCTGTGTAGTAATTAGTCCTTTAATAAATCCTCTGATTGCTGCCAGCAGTGCTCCCCATCTCTTCTAGGTTTTCCAGTGACAAAATCTCTGCTGTGACACCTCCTGATAGGTGTCTTCTGTCACAGCTGAAGGACCAGTGGCCCCATGACCCCGCAGGTCCGTGCTCTGCCACAGCCCCCACAGGCTTGGCTGTCCCTGCTCCCAGCTCTTCTTTCAGCCTTGCTGGGATTGCAGTGGGGGCAGCCCCAGGCTCTGTCCTTGTCCCTGTGCTGAGCAGGGGAACTGCCCAGGTTTTCTTGGGGATTTCAGCTTCTGGGTGCATGTGCTGCATTGCCCAGACCCTCCTGTTATAAACCCCCCCAATAGGACAGTGTGTAATGTCAGAATGTCACCACACATTTTTCTAGCAAAGGGCTTCTAAGCCCTATCCCAGGAGTGAATACACAATGCAAACCATCTCGGATGGGAGAAACTGCAGCACCAAATCCCCACTTCCTCTGACATCCCCCTAGGACAATGCTCAAGGGAGGGAGGGAAACCAGTGACAGGCCAAACCAAACACAACAGCTCTCCCATGAGGAGTCGTTCAACATTTGTCACAAGAAAATCCGGATCACTCTGTGGCGCAGAGAAGCTGGAAGGGAGCACAAGGAGCCCAGCCTGGCAGGAGGTTTGTGCCTTGAGCTCTGCTCACAGCCAGGGGAGCAGCATGTCCCAAGGCTCACTGCTGTCTTTGCAGCTTCTTTGCAAAACCTACTTTCAGTCTAGTCCTCCCCTCCAGATTTTAATACCCTGTGGAGTCACAACGTCTTTTACCTCTGAAAATATTTATATGGGGTGCTCTCAAGATATAGTGCTCATAGAAATGCTAAAGTAATTTTAGAATAAATAGTCAGTTTTACATCAGTTCTCACACAAGTCCCTTCTCATTGCAGCACTTGTGTACTTCCCAGTACTGAATTGCATAACATGACTAATACTTGTCATGCACAGCTTGCTCTCCCTCTTTTATGATAAAAAAGACTCCAGATATCTAAGTATGAAATTTCCCTTTCTATCAGCAATTTTTTTTTTTTCCCCAGAAGTCATCCTCCTGGTCTCTTGGCATATCAGCTGCTCTGAATCAGTGGGGAGGTGCATATATACACATTTGGAAACATAAAAGCCGACTCAACCTGCTGTTAGAAGAACAAACAACTTCTAGGGCTATGTTCCCTTTTGGCAGATCCTTCTCTTTAGAAAGTGTAAGGAGCTGCCAGCTCCTCCAGCACTGATCCTGCCAGGCCTTACAGCTTCTGCCTTTGCACCTGAGCCTTGTGTGGGGGGCTCTGTGTCCAACAAGCTCCTCAGACACAGCCACGGATTTTCTTCCATCTTCCTGCTGACTTCATCATCCTGGGTGCCTCTATCTTGTCAGGCAGATTTTGATGTGTTCAGGCACCTAAGACTGGAATCAAGGAGGGTCGGATGTGCAAGTATTGTGAAATCACCCTATCTGCTATTTGGGGGGCCCAGGTACTTTTTAAGGTCTGACCCTAAGGGATTCATCCACTGGAGTCATTCGAATACTCCAATTCTGCTTTAGTCTGGTTTGGGGCTAATATCCACAACTATGCTTTCTCCCTGATCACACAGATGGCAGAGAAAAGCCATTTAGAGGTGAAGATTTCTGGATAAGAAGGAGAAGAGCCTGACAAGCAAAAGGGAGACTGGGAGAGTATAGGCTTGAAACAGCATTTAAAATCATTGGACTAACAGTGTGCAAATGTATAAAACCAGTTCATAAATTCACTATCATTGGTCAATTGGAATCCTGGAGAAGTCAGAGTTAGGAGCTCAGTGTACTAATCACATGTCAGTTTTTCAATATTTCTGCCAGGACTATATCAAACAAAAGATAATTGTTCTTTCAAGGGGTTCAGCACTGGTTTATTTAATTATGTTGGCATTTTCATATATATTGTGAAAATACTAGCAGAAAGAAAACTCTCTTAGTCAGAATGTACTGGAGCAAAGCAAAGGAGAAAGAGATTTGAGAAGGAGGCTGATCCTGGTTGCTGAAGGTGTTCAGGAGCTTGGAAGGGATCAAATGAAGAACAGATGTAAGAGGAGCCTTAACATCCCAAACACCTCAGATTCCTCCTAGAGTATCACCTAGGGTGGGGAGGACTCCAGTGGATAAACTCCTGACAGCACCAAACAGGCCTGGTGTAAACGTCTTCCTCAGCATCAGAGATGGAAATGCTGCTAAAAATATGTCATTATTTACCCAAGAAATCATGAGGAAGCTTCTGGACTGATCCAGGCGTGCCCTTGCCTGCTTCCCTCCTTACCAGATGAGCCTGAACACAGAGGTGTCTCTTGTGTTCATATTTCACCCACTCTTGTGGAGTCTGTTTTCCTCCTTCCTTCTCAGTGCAGTTACTGACCCAGACTACGAACATCCTGAGGGGAAGGAGAAAAGGGCAAACTGCAACAGCTCACTAGTGAGAAACTAAGTGGGATATTAGTCTCCAGCCTCTCCAACCTTGGCTCAGGGTTACCTGTACTAAAAGTACAAACACATGGCAGACACCAGGAGCTACTAATTTCAGCAGCAGCTCTCACAGAGGGGACCCTCCCAAAATAGCTCTGCTTTTGCATCACTACCATTTAAAAACAGTTTTAAATGAAATATGCTTGTAGTCTGTCATTCTTGCAGAGTTAACTCTAGAAAAGCCTAGTCTGATAAAAATTTCACTTAATATGTCTCAAGAGTTTCAAAGCCGTGAAAGTCTCTTCATTCTATGTTTTCAAAATGAAACTTTCATACTTCCTAATTTTGGCTTTGAAATAATACTTAAAAAAACACTGTCTTCTTCATTTTGAGCCAAAAAAGATGCTGTTTAAATGATGAGGGAAGATGCAGCATATTGACTCACTTGAAGGAAAGGTAGCTGTTGATCTGATGGACATTTCTTTGGTCACAAACTTCATAAATCAGACTTTTTGGAGGAATCCTGAAGCAGACTGGGAAATCACCTGACTTCTCCTGAGCTGGTAAAAACATCCTAATCCTCGCTACAGAGATTGAAGAAACATTTTGACAGGCAGCCTTTAGTCAAGGATAACAGAAATGATTGCTGCTGTCTCTTGCTGTTTCAGAAATAATCCACAAGAAACTGGTGGCTGCCAATGAGGAACAGCTGTTCATTAAGAGACCCAGTAGAACTGATAGCCGAAAAACCTGTTTTCTGCCAAACTCAAAGGGAATACACTGCAAAAACACCTTTCATACATGTAGGCAGCTTCTACATTTTCAAAAACCCATATTTGTGCCAATTTCACTGAGATCACAAACCTGGTCAATTTTCTGATTCCCCCCGGTGCAAATGAAGTGCAGTTCACTTCTTGCACAGCTCACGAGGCAGCTCTTACAGAAATGGCAGCACAGACTGATAAACCAGAGCAGAGACAACAATGAATAAACTGCTCATTAAAATAATAATACTGCTAGCACTAAAAGAATAACGAGAACCTATTTCACATAGTTGTACTTGTCCTGGTTATTCTGTACGGAGATATACAGGAGCTTGGAGAGGACATTGAAGGCATCTGAATGGTGGGAACATCCAGGACCTGGATAACCCTTCATTCCACAAACACCTTCAGCTCAGCTCCCAGAACCACTTGGCTTCACTTGCTTTTTCACTTTTTAATTACCCCTTTCAATTAAAGCCACCTGAACTCTTTTTTTTTTCTTACATGAGAGAGTTTTGTGTCTCCTCACCCTTCCTTTCTCCAGTTTGTCTCAGTGCTTTGGATATTTTTTTCCTGAAAACACCATATTTCAAATTAATGTGATATTCTTTATTTAGGAGTTAAGGAAATCCTTAACCTCTAGTTTCCTAGGCTGGGTGCTCTGTAGGATGAGGAAAACAAAGCAAGCCTGCCTCTAAGCAGCCCTGGGTGTGCTCTCCTTACCTGTGAGTGAGCACAGCCACGGGCTCAGCTGCAGCTGCTCCACCAGGCTCTGCCTGGGGCAGGGGGACCTCAGGACATGGCCCTGAATGTTCAGCATTCTCAAACACATTTACATTACCCATAGGCTTTCCAATCCATCCTAAACCCCAAAATTGCACTTGGGCTGTCAGTTTTCAAGGGCTGTAACGGGGTCCTTCATAACTGTGTGTCTGTACCTGTGTGGTCACCCTGGTGTTTCCTGGCTGTGGCACAGCAAGGCAGAGCAGTGCTTCAGAACACCAGGTTTATAACTTTTATATAATACAAAAGTTTTAGCTTTTATATCTTTTTCAGACTCTGTGCTGGTTTAATGTGTAGTTCTGAGTTTCATATTGGTGAGCTCTCTTCACTGGGTAGATAGACAAAACAAGTCCTTTCTGGGGACCAAAGCCAAATTTTAGGCCCAAAAGTGTAAACAACAGTGAAGAAGAGAGAAAGGACAAAGAAGATGGAGCTTCATAACCTGAGGCTGTAATTGGACATTTAACTCCAATATGCAAATGGACCAGAGCTTATAAAAGTGTGAGGCCTCATGCCCGGGATCCATTTTGGGCCCATTGTTGGATTGCTTGGGTGCAGCCCCAAGGGGTTCTTGCATGGCCTAAGCTGGATCCTTTCAATAAATCCCTTTTTATTCTTTTACTCTGCCTAGTCTCTGTTTCCAGGTCAGTCTTTATAGGCAACACCAGAACCTCATGGAGTGCCTGTCCTTTGTCCTCTGCCAAGGGGAGACAAACTGGGGCCACATCCAGACATGGAGATTCCTCTGTTGGCTTCCATCTCTCACAGATCCCCACACCTGCAGGCTGGGCTCAGGCGGGGCACAGACAGCACTGAGGTGCCAGGAGATGAGTACAAAAAAGAGACACTGTCATGGCCAAAGGAAATAGCAAAGAATATTTGCTGTTCATATAAAATATTGCTGTTCATATATAAATATTAAAAAAAATCATATATAAATATTAAAAAGCAGACTATTCCACCTAAAATAGAAGAATATTAAGCCTAATAACCTCACCAGGATCTTTGTTTTGAATTTAAATGAGCTCTCTAAGGAATTTAGCCAGATTGCAGTCCTGACACCAAAGCCATGCAATATATGATGTTTCAGTTTGCTGGCACATATGAGTGTGTGGATGGGTTTTCACTTGGTAACAAACTGAACTGACTTTTTGTTTTTAAAGTTGGAAAAACATTTTTTTAAATCAATTTTTAAAAATATCGATGGCATTTCAGATGCATAATTTCTTCTGGCATTAAATAAAATATTCTTTTTTAGGTGAAGTTGTCACATTCTTAACAGCTTACAGAAAATGCAGGAAATTGAAACAAAATCAGTTTTTAAGAGAACTGAATTATTAGAAGAAGTTTGTCATTTATTCGTCTCCCCACTGCTCCCCAGTAAAGATGTGATTTTATTGAATAATGTTATTTCTTGTTCAGAACTATTCTTCTAGCTTCGATTAACACAATTCCTCAGAAGATAACTGATGTCCCAGAGCTGGACAGATTGCGGCTGCCACAAACACAGCACCCTTCCCACCCACTGTGGATGGGACAGAGTGCACTGGCAGTGGTTTGCAGGGGTGGAGCATCCACTCATCAAACCAGAAATCTGAACTGCTTCCCGTGGTGGGACTGAGGTCCAGAGGATAGATTTAGCTTTATCTGTGAATTTTTAGCAGCCTCTGCCCAGCAGGGAGGGATGCTTGGACACCAACTTGCCCAGCTCAGCCATTCCCACCCTGGTCCAGATGGGAATCACAGCAGGCCTGGAGCCAAACCAGGAGAGATCCCCCAGGCCCTGCCCAAGGTAAGAAACACAATTTCAAACCAGGAGAGATCCCTGAGGCCCTGCCCAAGGTAAGAAACACAATTTCCCCAGAGGATGGGGCACAGCAGAGGATGATGGGACACTCTACGTGTCAGGCCTCAATACTGTCCAAGCAATGTTTCCTTGCATTCAGGTCTGGAGGGGAGTCCTGTAAAGGTGACCTTTCTGCAGTGCCCCAAAAGATCAGGCTTGCTTAGCCAAGGTGACAACTCCCCACACAGGCGGCTCTCAGTCCTGCCTGGGGGCACCTTGGATTGCTCGTGCCCTATTTGCAGAGCCCTGGCAGGGCAGCTCTGCATATACAGTCTACTGAATATTTCCTAGATGAGCATAAACCGTATTTTAATTGCTGTACCATAATTCTCTTCTTTTAATTAGAAAGTGTGCTAAATACTCGTGTCCTTGGGGATTCTCATTGAACTAGTCAGGTTTCTGATCATGGAACTTTTGCGTTAATGAGACTTTTAGTTTGACTTACAAAAGCTCTTACATTTACACAGCCAGCCTTTTAACTTCAAAGTCCTTGAGAATTGTTGCTGTGCATCTGCCTTGTCTGGGGCTCTAATTCACAGTTCTGGTCTCTGTTTATTATATAGGGAATGTTTTGTTTTGTGTTTATGGATATATATTTACAGCATTTAGGGATATTAGAGCTTATACCAAGCTCCATTACTATAAACATTGATCAAAGGGAGAGTTAAGTGAAGCTGAAGCATTAGAGGAAAATATTTCTGCAGTCATGATGGGAAAGTACAACTGGGAGCAGAGGGGAAGCTGCCTAGCTGGTTATGCCACTTTCAAACCCTCCAGCCCTTCTCTCTGCCTTCCTCTCCTGCCAACCACCAACCCCAAATGCCTTTTGACAGAGCAGGAAAAGCACCTCAGCTCTTGCAAAGATCAGCGAGTGTGTGTCGTGTGGCATTGCCTATATCCAGGCACATACAATGTTTTGCAAGCTCCAGGAAGGCTGTAAATGCCAGGCAACAGGCAGTGCTGCAGTTTGTGTTTTTATTATATTTCCTAGTTTCATTTTTTTTCCTGTGGGAGACAGAAAAAGAAATTGTTTTGGTGACCATTTAAGTCAGCGTAGATCCATAAATACTTTTCCACTGTGTTTATTTTACTTATGCTGCTATGAATGTTTTTCTAGAGTTCCATTAATGCCCTTGTAAGTCATGTCACATCCATCTCCTCATCAATTTTCCTTTTAAACCCTGTCACTGAGGGGAAAATCAGAGAACTCGGTTGCAGCTTGAACATTACCAGCTTTTGGACAGTTCACTGTTCAGTTTTATGGAGGATTAGGAGTGCAGTGCTCATTTACTGTGGCACAAGGTTCTGACACTGAAGTACCCTGCAGCCCTTGCACACACCTTTGCACATCTTTTCACACCTATTGTCACCCTCCCTCTGCTGCTATCTGGATGTTCACTGCTCCTCTGGTGTGCTGAGGCCTCCGTTCAAACAGCTTCCCTGCCACACACACACACTGGTTAATATTAGATACAAACCTTTGAGCGTGGGTATGACCTATATTGAACAGCTCCAGACAAAAAACAGGAATTTGTGTAATTTAGGATCCTAACCTGACTCTTGGAAAAAGCTTGCCTTAGATATGGGTTGTGGCCACTTGAAACTCCATCTTTTAGGCCTGTTAGGAGAACATCAGGCTCGACTGGGAGCCACAGGGACCAGCTGAGAAGCAGCACTTCACAGGGGATTGCCATGGATCCTGGAGCTGCCCAAAACTGGGATAAAGAGGTGTGAACTCAAAGCTGAGAGCAGGTGAAGGAAGACTCTTCCACACACTGAGCAAACCTGTCCCCAGGAAAATCTGGAGTGATCCACAAGAGCACAAACCCACCTTCCACCTTCACTGACTTGCAGCAAAGGCCCACTGGGACTTCAGCAGCATTTCCCAACCTTCCCCAAGCAGTGAACTGGAGGAAACAACAGGTTCATCCTAGAAGCAAGAACCCTCCAGTGAGGAGGAAAAAGCAGTATTTGGTGCATTCATAATATAGATATTATTTGGCAAACTAGTTAAACAAATTGTTTCCTTTCAGGCTCCTCGTGATGTGTGTGGTTGGCAAGTCTTCCTCCCTGCTGCTCGGCCACCTGCTCTCCCTCCTGCTAAGTGAGCTCCATCTCCAGCCCCAGCTGCTCTGGCTGCACAAGGCTGCATCTGCCTCAGCCAGGGGCAAGGAGGTTTTCCACCAGCACCACGGGCATCTTCCAACCAGTGCCTTCCACACTGGGCAGGGTTTGCTGTCCCACACTGGGAATCCTGGGCAGGAAGGTGTGATGTGACCAGTTGTTGAGTTGCTGGGCCCCTGATAGGGAAACCCCTGGCAGTTCTGTGCTGGGATTAAATGAGACAAATGGGGCTTCCAGTATTCAATTTTCAGATTAATTGTTTATTATTTCTTATCTACATTGCAGTGAGCTCATCTACACTCTAGGAAAAAAGGCACTGGAAGTCACCAGACCTCCAGTTTCAAGGTCTTTTATAGATATTCTACCCAATTAACTCCCAGAATGTCCTTTATTTCTACTTTACCACCAATAACTGATTATTTGTCATCCATGCAGCACCTGCATTGGGGACTTTTCCATCCAATCGCTCTGTGCCACCAACACTGCAGAAAATGGGGGAGATGGAGAAGAAGGAGAAGCTGAGCAAATGCCTCAAATCCTCCATCTTGTATTCTATCCACCACTATGCTAAAAACCCAAAACTCTGAGTTTTTCACCCTGTGACAAACTACACTTCTATCTATTTCACACACCCACAGAACCCAATCCATCCCAAAGTCTTGGAAGCCTCTCCATGGTGGAAGGTTAAAAGCAGAGCTCTCCTGAGGGTCAGAGCCCCTCAGCACAGGCACAGGAATATTTCCTGTGCCCTGGGTTCCAACAAGGGTGTGTTTTGATAGCCATCACACCACACTGGTCACTGCTGGCGAGTTGCAGTGGAGATGGAGCAGCCTATACTGGGGCTGAGGCAACCACTGGACATGGGGAGGCTCAGAGAGTCCCTGTGACACAGGAACCTCCCTGACTGCCAAGGCCAAGGGCTGCATTTCCCACTGGTAAAACCCTCCCTCTCAAACCATTCCCCACTATCTGTTGTATCTGTTGAAACACTCACTTTTGTTTCCTGCAATGATAATGTGCTCAAAAGACCTTTGCAAACAAGACAGCACAGTCCCTGTCCTCGGGATCCGATGTGTGCTCATGGCAAGACTGAAATGACAGGACTGGAAGGCATGTGCTCTGATCTCTGCCTGCAGCAGGGAAGTCCCACTGCCGGGAGGGGGTTAGATTAAATCTCTTACATATTTCAACTTTCTCACCGAGTGCATCTTTGTCCCCCTCCTGTGGCTGGATCCCATCACACACACTGGGTATGGCACCAAAGGAGGAGGGACCCTTGGCAATGCAGAAAGCAAATACTTTTCAGAGAAACTCATGGTATTTCTTCAGAGAGCACAAACCTGAGGAACTGAAGTGGGTGATTTCTGCTGTGGACATAATGTTGCTCTTCCCTCAAACAATAACTGCAGACTCCTTGACTCTCAGCCTTGGTTCCTCTCAGAGACGAAAAGAAAGAGTCCAGGACATCTCAGTTGTGCTGGCTGCTGCACTGGATTTACAACAAATACATTTAATCTGCTGCCTACAAGTGCCATTTAAAATAATCCTTCTGCCACCTCTGAAGAGGAAATCATCCTTGAAAATTAAGTCAGAGCTGTGTGCAGGTAGAAATTATTCCAGCCACATTAGGAAAGTCTTTTAAAGAGTCTCTGGAGTCTGGGAAAATAAATAAATTAATTAATCACTAGGACTTGTCTGCTCAGGGTTCCACCATTCCCTGGCTGCAGCCAACATGTGAACTCTTCTGTAACAGGCTGGAAACAGAGACATCCCAGGAGGATTTATCAGGCAGCTGCCCTGCCTGACCCACCTTTGCCCTGTGAAGAGATTCTGGCAGCCAGTGCTTGAAAAACTGCCTTTTATGTTCTTATTTTCCCCCTCTTCTATTAATTTGCAGTCACAACCATCACTATTTGATCCAGAGAGCCAAAAATGTCCATCTTCATTATTCTGACTGTTTGCAGCTGAACAGAGCACACACACAAGGTCTCAGACCTCTAGGCAGGACACAATACTTGACAGTTAAAAACCAAGGGCTTTAGGATGTTTTTTACCTCTTAACAAATGCTTTTTTTTGATTTTTCAGTTTCTGTGTCATTCTTGCTGAACTTCACCTCCTGAAGGTTTTTATTATGCGAGATTTTGTCACAAGGAGACTGCATAAGGATAGGGAATTAAACCCATGTCTTCCCAAATCCAGATCAGTACCACAACCTTTGGCTCATCTTCTCTCCTCACTTGTCTAGCAAAGGGCACTCTACAATGGTACACAAGCATACATTATACCCCAAGGTCAAGAGTGGTGGATGAAAAGGATGAATATATACAAGTTCATGTCCTAGAAATCTGCTCTGTACTCTCCACGGATTTGCAAATACACTACTTAGAAGCAGAAATTAAATCCACAGCCTTTCAGCAAAGCAGGAGCAGCACGTTGCTAGTGCTGCTATTCTCTGAACCTCAGAGGGTAACACATCCAACATCCCCGCCCACGCTGGGGGGGATGTGTTAACTCTCTGAATATCCCCGATTAACACAGCTTTATCCCGGTGCTCGTGGCATCTGCAGGGCTGCCGCAGGTTAATGATGTCTTACCCCACCACGGCAGCAGCCTCAATCATTGCCAGTTCCAGGGGGCTGCAGCCAGCAGCGCTGCCAGGGCACGTGGGGACCACCAGGAGCCCCTGCAATTTGTGCCACAGCCAGGCCAGCAGCCAGATCCTGCCTGGCACCTCACAGCCTCTTTAGGGGTGCAACAGAGCCCTGCAGAGCCCAGCAGGTTTTTGGCACCTGAGACTCTGCTTTAACACACCTTGAGTACTTTTGTAACCCCTTGGTGCTGAGAGGTTGTTGTGAGGTTGAATCCAGACTCTCTCTCTTGCCTAAAATCTAAAGGATCTGCTGGCTAAACATTCCTCTGAACAAAGGCTGAAACAGTAGTATTATACAGCTTGGTTGGTAGTAGAGTGGGTGCCACTTACTCTTTTTTACCTACACACCTTCCTCACTTGTCCTCTCCCTTGCAGAACACTAACCTCCTTCTTAAACAAACACATCCTTGTTCTACAAGGAAAGCAATGTTCTGTAATGCAAAGAAAACCTGGGCTCCTTCTTCACGCAGGGGAAATCCTTCAGCAGAGGTAAAGCTGTAGGATGCTTATCTGAATGACCAACTCTGATTTTAGAAATAGTGGCCTAGCAGGACAACATCTGGATGCAGTCACTGCTGGCCCAGCTGCTGCCTCTCCTCCCTCGGCAGAGCCCAGTGTCTGTGGGCTTCTCTGCTGAAGCCTCCCTCCAGTTCTGCATTATGAATGTTTATGAATAGATACTGCCATCAAAATATCCTTCTTTCTGGAGCTTTAGAAGTCTCTCACTGAGTAGGCACCATGAGCATTAATTAATCACTGTGTGGGGGAGATGTGCCAGATCTGTGCCAGTGTCCTTGCAGTGAGAGCTCAGCCTAGGGAGGGAGCACCTGGAACAGCCAGGTGAACCATCCCAGACCAGGGGACTTGAGGATCTTGCTCTTTTGGGTGGGGAGAGCTTTTGGGGTTGTGTTTGTTTTTAACAACTTGCCTTTAAGTTTCTCATACAGTGGCGTCACCTCCCTCTCCTCAGAGCAGAAGCTGACTGTGCTGCTGGGAGGGTTCAGAGCATGTGGCCATTGTGGATGAGAGCAGGGTGTTGTGTGAACACACAGCCCTGAGTGCAAAGTTTATGTCCCTACTGTGTCTTTGCCAGCTGACAGCTTTCTGCACTGCTGTGGCAGCAGGGCAAACCCTGTGAAGGACAGGGAATGAGGGGCTGAGTGAGAGCAGAGGAAAATCAGGAGTTAAAAAGGCTCATGAGATGCCTACAGCCCCTGGTCTCCTGAAAAACTGCAGCACATGCTTGGGAAGGGTTGGGAAAAAACTTCTACATTCCTCTCTGACACTGAATTAAGAAATTCTCCTGCATGCAGAATGAGAGCTCAAACACCCTCCTTTATAGCATTGCTACTCTTCCCACCTGCCTGCTCTGGAAAGTCACTTGGATGCTGGACACTGTGAACTAGAGATCTGTTTTACTTCAGAATGTTGTTAACCATTGTTTTCTTAGTGTGCTACATCTAGAATCTTTCCTTCAGCATGAGCTTGTGGCTTCTCCCTGCAGCACTCTCCATGCCTAGTCTGCCATTTGGTATGAGCAGGAATAAAACGAACCAAGCAGGAATAGAACGAACCAAGCCCAAAACATATTTTCTTTTTGAGATGGCTGCAATGGGAGTGTGGCACAACCTATGGTCCTAGGGAGGAGCATTTGGTTCACTGAGCCCAAGTGTGAAGTTGGAGCCTGTGCACACAGTTCAACATGATGGCCATCAGAGCAGCAGCACAGCTCCCATCTCTGCCTTCCCTTGCTGTGCAGTGGCAGGGTGAGAGGCCAGGGCTCACACTCCAGGGACAGGCTGTGCAGCTGGCACAACTGCCCTGAGAAACAGTGACCCCCAGGCACAGGGCTGGGCAGAGCAGGGGCCTCCCTGGCTGCTCCCAGGGAGCTAGCTCCCTGCAGCCCATCAGCCCCAGCAAACTGTGCATAACTCCTGACACTTGGCACTTGGAATGATTTCTGCTGAACTTCTTCAAAAGGCCTGGCTGGAGGAACACATGGGAATCAGCTCTATTGAGACCCACAATTATATCTGGTTTCTGTGTTTGGGACTGGCTGGTGCTACTCCCTCCTCCATTTGATCCATGGTTTTGGTCCATGATTTTGATCCACAATGGCCCCAACACTGCAGTGCAGAGGTTCCTCAACTCCTCCTGCTCCAGGGGAAATTCAGGACATCCCGTCCCATGTCACTGGAATATTTTCTACTGCATTCTGTGGACCAGGGGTCAGGAAAAGAAGGAGCTCAGCCCAGAGAAGGCAAATTGTCATTCAGTAGAGACCTCACTTGTGTTTTGTGCCAATGTGAGTAGTTCAGGCTGGCTTGCCTTGGAGGGCAGCAAGCAGCTGCTGCTGATGTCCCGTAAGAAAAGACATCAGCATCACTCAGAAAACTTAGGTTTCATTTACCCTTGTTACAACTACTCTCTGTTACGTTCTGCTGCAATCATTTAAAACAAAGGAGTTCATCAACACTTGAATTCTCCAGGTCTCTACATCAGTGTCTGGGAATGGGAATAAATCAGTGCATTTTGTCTTTAAACACCAAAAGAGTGTCAGAAAAGATTAAGTGAATCCCTTCAGAGGAAAGCGCTCACGGATGCGAGTGTCAGCTGGGCTGATGCTGTTTGCCAGTGTAACAAATGAACAGTGGCACCTATCCATGCCCTGAACCTGCCACAGTGGGAGCTGAGCTGCTGCAGCAACGATTGGGCCTTGCACAGTGCCTCCACACAGCAGGTACAAAACAAGGGAGCAGGAAGGAGAGATGGTTCCAGGGCAAAAAGCAGGCTGGTGCAGGTGTGAGCACTACCCATGTTTTGGCTGTTTCTCTACTGCAGCATGAGAGGATTCCCTGACATTCCAACAATTGGGAGTTAGTAGTAAGGGTGGCAATTATCAAAAAGCCTGGACTGGTCAGTGGACCAGGGGAAGTTCTACAGTCCAAACCGAGATGTCCTCACCAGTGAAAATGCCAACTCACCTCAGACCATAAGCAGGGATGAGTTGTTGGGTTTCTTTGATGAACGGCTTTCCTCCAGCTACCACAAAATACAGACACCAGCACTCAGGCCTGTATTGAACACACTGTGCCACTATGACCTTTCCAGTTCACAAATTCAGGTAAAGGAACTGGAAAAAGTACCAGGAAAGGCTGCAAGGCTGACAAATCCTACGGATCAGCGTGTGTTTAACTCCCTCCTTACTGCAAGCTGGAAGGGTGAAGCTGGGCAGGGCTGCTGCATGTGCACTTTCCTTTGAACACCCAGCCCCTGCTCAGACAGGTTCTGCCTTTCAGCCAAAACAAAATGCAGCCACTCCTGTGGTGTTACACCGTATGGGATTGACAAACACTTCTGTTCCTTACTGATAGAAGGCACTTTGCTGATCTTCATGCAAAGAGTGGTTGTACTTCAACCCAGTTCCCAGTTTCTAGGGACCAGGTGCTAAAAATCACCCAACTGAAATGCGTTTTAGGCACCCAACACCTCTGAGTATTTGGGTTGAGTTGTTCCCATGTGCTGATACAAACTCTGTCACATTCAGGATCTGTGTGATTGCTGCAGTACCACCAGACTGGGGGTGCCACTGGAGCAGAGCTCAGGCATTTTTCAAAGCTTGTCATGTTATATTCCACTCAGAGAGCAAAATGGGGAATTTTAGATTTTAATTTGTCACTTTACATGCAAATTAACTGTTGTATATTTTCACAAGTGAATTGAGCCAGTATTTATAATAACAGAAATCTGCTGCTTGGATTGCTAAATGAAAATTCCCCACACTGCTTGTGCTTCCCTGCATGAGCTGTTTCATTTCAGCTTTTCTGTGCTCTCTCTTCTAGAATGCCTAAAAGATTTTGTGGGGGCAAAGAAGCACTGAGGAAAAAAACAAGAATGAGAAATAATTGTTAGGATTACTCAGCAGGATGGCTGGATGACATTTTGTCCCTGTTTTTCATGGGCAAAACCATTGCAGTGCTTAAAATCAAGCCCATGCTTAAGCGTTTTGTTGATCTGAAGCCAGAATACACAAAACTGCATCTCGTTAGTCCCTCCCAACCTGCTGTTAAAGCAGTCACAAAACTGAAGTGCCCCAGCCATCAGCTGAGCTCACTTGGTACAAACACAACCCTTCCCCAGCAAGGAGACTGATTACATTGAGTCCCCTGGAAACCAGGGGATGAAAAGTTAAGTATGTTGACATTTTCTTTCAAGAGCAAAGGAGCTGGAAAAATAAAGCAACGTTCAGGAAATGATGCCTTTCAGGAGCCTAGAAGGACAAGACTCCTCCTGGTCAATCCTGTGTCCCAGGCTTTCACTGCTCCGTGGGCTGGGAGCCACTTGGACAGCTCAGCCTGTAAAGCTGCACAGAGACTGACTGGGTTGTAACCTGTAATGTATTACTTATTTTTTATTTTAATTGCAAGCAGTCTCTGAAACATTATAGAGCATATAGTGCTAGACACAGCAGAAGTAATTAAAGTGAGAGGGCCACATGCAGTCGTCAGTAAAACACCAGATGTAGGCAGCTTAGAAAAAATGTCATTGATTCAGCAGCAGTGGGGCCAGGAGGAGAAGAGGCAGGTTTGAGATTATCAACAACAGATCACACTGAAATCGCAGCAGCATGACTACAGTGTTTAGAGAAAAGCAGCCAAGGGATGTATTGCTGTAGAGCTGCTTCTCAAAGAGGGATGGGGCCGTCAGCTGCTCAAGGTGGTTTCATGAGAGCAAGCCAAGCCTGAGCAATCTGTTCTTCTCCTGGCTCTGCAAGGAACTACCTGGGTTGTGATTTCCCTCACAGGAAAAATGGGATGCTTTCACATCATATTAAAAATAGTCATAATTAACTAAAGGAGGCAGAAAAAGGATCCATGTTTGTTTGAGGTGGATGCCAAGTGATGCAGCTGCTGTACAGCTGCAAGCAAGACCACAGAGCTCTTGTGAGGTGAGCAAGGACACATCCTGCTGTTCAGTTTGTTTATCCAGTGTGTCCTCCAAGACAGGCCCAGGGTGAGAATGACTTCAAAGCGTTAACATCCCTTCACACCCTAATGGGGTGCCACCCTGACTCGTATTAAATGGCATTGACCACTCAATGTAATTGGCCACAGCAAAGGTTAATGATCATTTCTACCTTTAAATAGTTTATGAAGATGTTTGATGTCTTCTAACAAGGCAGATATTGGAACTTGCTGTTCTTTCCACTGACTTGCATATCATTGATCTTTCTTCTTGAAATGATTATCCCCAGGCAACCTATAAATCTCACTTACTCAGGCTCAAAAATGCTGGACAATGTAATGAGGACAATGTAATGCTGGACGACTGGACAACTGTTAGGAGGCCAAAGACAGTTGACAGGGTCACCTGTTATGAGCTGGCAGCATATGTGCTTCAGCCGTGTGCTCAGACCTGCAGGGCCCTGCACACAGCCCAGAGAACCAAGGAAACAGACACCTTGAGGTGTTGCCTAGAGAGGCTGACCTGGGAACAGAGACTAGGCAGAGTAAAAGAATAAAAAGGTATTTATTGAAAGGATCCAACCTGGGCAGTGCAAGAACCCCTTGGGTCTGCACCCCAGCAATCCAGCAATGGTCCCAAAGTGGACACCCAGACACAAGGCCTCACACTTTTATAAGCTCTGGTCCATTTGCACATTGGAGTTAATTGTCCAATTCCAGCCTCAGGTTATGAAGCTCCATCTTCTTTGTTCTTTCTCTCTTCTTCACTGTTGTTTACACTTTTGGGCCTAAAATTTGACTTTGGTCCCCAGCTAGAAAGGACTTGTTTTGTCTCTCTACCCTGTGACGAGAGCTCACCAACCCTTAATATGAAACCCAGAACTATATATTAAAATAGCACAGAGTGTGAAAAAATATAAAAGCTAAAACTTAAGGCATCAGAGGCAGATTTGTAATTAAAGACCATGCAATAATTCCAAGTATATCTGATAGCCTTACATACTAAATCCAGTGGACCTTGCAGCAACTTGGGGTACAACGTCACACCCCAGCATTTAGTTCAAACTCTCCTGGTACAAAAGTACCTCAAGGGCAATTCCTGCCCCATCACCTTCCTTGCACCAAGCTCCTGCAGGTTTGTCAGAGACCAAGAACAGAGAGATTTAAAGCTGCAAGCGTCCAGAGCAGGAAAAGCTTTCATCATGCCCCAAGTCAAAGTGCATAAGGGCTTGAAATTTTTACATAGAAGAGTTTTAATCATTACAAGAGTCTGTAAGGTCCTGTGTGAAAATAAAAGATGCTCATCTGTGAAGCCTCCCCCAACTTCAGGCTGAACTCAAGTGTGTGTGTGTGGGCACATTTGGGAGGAGGGACAGTCAGCATCATCTTTGACAGGGAATGCACTGCCTGGGAGGTAAGCAGTTTAGGGATGTGGAGGTGTTTAGTTCTGCTTCCAGCCACTGAATATCTTCATGTGAGGCTTTTTTGGCAAGTAGAAAAGCTGTTCACCTCCACATATCTGGATATAAGCTTGTCAGTAAGTTGTTTTTTACTGCAGTAAAGCTTGCTTGCATTTCTTTCCTCTGAAGGACCTCTTAGGAGCAGATCTGAGCAGATTTGTTTCACTGCTCCTCAACTCCAGACTTGAGCCAGGTTTGCTATTGAAGCTTGTACTGCTAGGTCCAACACCTCAGCTACCTATACATTTAACCTTTTCTCCAAAGCTAGAGGAAAACAAAGAGTTTTCACAGGTGCTATTGGTCAGAAGAAAGGACCCATGTTTTTATCTATTTTTTTAAATGATTGTTCACAATTATGAAAGATGATTAAAACTGCTAAATGCAGCTCCAGTATAACCACCAGATAAAAAGTGGAACTGCAGGTTCATCCTTTTTTCCTCAATTCATTCAAAGAAGAAAGAAACAAAATCAAGCAATGAAAAGGAAAAAAATCTGTGTCATACCAGTGAAGACAGAACTGAGGGAAATGGAGGCAAAGGCAAGATCCAAGGATAAAACTAGTGTTTCTGCTGCCCACACTCACAGGAGTATGATGAGCTCATTTTACTGTCAGGGCTTCCCAGGAGTTTGGGAGGTTGTTCTGGAACTTTCCACGCCATGTGGCACAGCCTGGTGTGCCCCACTCCTCACCCTGCTGCTGAGGAAAGAGCAGTGCTACAGAGCTGCTCTTCCTCCTCATGGCAATGCAGGACCCAACTGAGTTAACAGGGAAAGGTGTTTATCCACAGCATCATTTATAATGGACCCAAAAAGAAAAAGCATGGGCAGTTCTTAAACCCCAGATAGCAAACACAAATATAAATCTCCCTAGGCAAGGCAGAGTAAAGTCCTGATGCACTTTACAAGCTGTAAACACAGATTTTATTAGCCATTTATGGGCCACTTTGCACAACGCAGCTTTAATATTAAACAATAAAGCTCACAACACACTTACAAAGGAAAACAGTCTCTCTCATTTACTCCTGAATTGCAAGTGTGGCATCTCTTGATCACCTGAAATCAGCAGAAGCAAGGTTATTCAGTTTAGGCTGCATATTTTTTTGTGCTGATGCCCTACACTGGGAGCACTGAGACAGAAGAATTTGGGAGCCACTGGAATCTATGGAAATGAACTTACAGCAAGCATTGAGCAGCCCTGTTACCCACATCAGCATGCACACAGACTTCAAGGAAACTTGTCCTTGTGGTTATAGGTGTTTTTCATTTATAATCTGATACATCAGATGTCTCATGTAAGATAAAGTCTGACTGTACCAGGGACTGCATGCAAAATGCGTGAATTTGTATGCAAAATGAGTAATTTCCTTTTTTTTGAGCCTACAGGCAGAACGGGAAAGGGAAGTACTGCTAATCCTCTGTACAAATGGATAACAGGCCGAGGGGATGAAGTGATTTGGCCAAGACTACACAGGGACCAGAAAGAGAATGAACACTAGCAAAATCTCAGTGAAACATGTGCTGTCCCTCAGCAGCCCATGCAAAGGTTGATTTGTGCCTCTGAAGGATTTTGATGGTTGGCTGGTGTGGGGAATGGTGGACCTGGCCATGTGCCACCCAAATCACAACCGTCCAGGACTTCTAGTGCAAGGAAAAGGAATTGTAATCCCAATGCACCTGCGTGTGCTGCTTTCCCCCCGCAAAAGCCCAAATCTATTCAAGTTTGGCTTGAAGAAGGCCTAAGAAAATCCAGCTGTTCCATTTCCAATTTTCAGCTGGCAGCCTCAGAGATGTCCATACATTTGGCCACACTTCCAAGCCAAACGAGGCCAGGCTGGTGACCAAGGCTTGTAAAAAAATCTTACACCAGATGGGCTAAGTCTCCCTGCATCTGGTATTTGCAAGAGACAGCTCAGACAACCAAAGCAGAGGGACAGAGATTCCCTTCCTGAAGTAAAACCAAGCTCCCAAATGAGTTTATCCATCATACTGCTATGCAAAGATATCCATGAGAAATATCCCAAAATAAGGCTTGTGCCTAGCTTAGACAGCTGGAGGGGAAGACAGAACTAGCAGGCTGAAGATTTGGGCTGTGGAGACAATTGCACTATAGGACACTTTCCATGGGGTTCTTTAAACTGCCAGAAAGCAGGGTTAGATGGGATATTGGGGAGAAATCCTCCCTGTGAGGGTTGGGAGGCCCCAGTACAGGTTACCCAGAGCAGCTGTGGCTGCCCCATCCCTGGAAGCGTCCAAGGCCGGGTTGGATGGGGCTTGGAGCAGCCTGGGACAGTGGAAGGTGGAAGGTGGGAAGTGGAAGGTGGAAGATGGAAGGTGGAAAGTGGGAGGTGGAAGGTGGGAAGTGGAAGGCGGAAGGTATCCTTGCCCAGGTCTCTTCCAAACCAAACCATTCTGTGATTTCTGGAAAGCAGAGTGCACAGTGGTTTGTAAACTTGTTTGAGGTACTTTAACAAAAAATGTTCTAACCAATTAGAATAGCACCCTTAGTGAGAGAAGAAAAGCCTGGCAGAGCGCTGATCCAAATTTTCCCAAATGGGGTGGGGAGTGAGATGCTTTACAAGGATGAGCAGCTGAGTCTGGCAAGCAGCACAAGCAGAGCATGCACCGAGCAGCCCCAAAGCTCAGCCAAGATCAGATTTTTATCTATTGGCTCATTTAATCGGATAATTTACTAAATCACATCAACACCAATTATTATGGAAGAATCTAATGATTTTATAAGGAAACAGTTCTGTAAAAAAAACTCTACTAAAGTCCAAACAGCATTGCAAGGGAGAACAGAAGCTCAGCAAGGCCCCAGGTTCCTTGAGGTCACCCTCACACCCTCAGCAAGTGCTCAGGTACCAGTCTGCACAAGCTGCAGAGGTGGCAGTCAAGAGAGATGCATTCATAGTGCCTGTTCCTGAACACCAGTGCCCTAAGAGGTGCCTTTTGCCCAGGATGCTTCTAGAACTCTTTTACTTTCCACTTGGTTGGCTGCACCCAGGCTGGGTTACCCACCCCACAAGGAAAATTGTCTTCCATTGCCCAATGCCTGTTTACTTTCAGCACTCCACAGACATGCTGCCTCCTCCAAGGCCAGACAGCTGAAGGCACAAACCCCTCCATCACTTACAAACCCTCACTCAGAGGGAGCTGTGCCACTGTGCTGTAAACACCCCCATCTTACCTCCAGCAGTCACATCTCCCTGCAGACCCGAAATAAACGCTCCCAAATGTTCAACCCAGTATTCCCCTTCCTTTTTCCTGATGAATTACTGGCACAGATCGAGCCCCAGTGGCTGTGTCAGCCTCTGGCAGGGTGAGCTGCTGGCACCCAGCAGGGCCGTGTCCCCTGGCACGGCGTCACCAAACACTCGCTGAGCTGTGACCACACACCCAGCAGGTTTGAGCTGTCCTTGGTGGCCAGGGAACAGAGCCTGCTGTTTTCTCAACACAGTGAGTGTGGAAAGCAGCTTGTTTTACATGGATTAAACAATTATTGACTCTGTCACAGAAAAGGGCTTTTGGGTTGTGTGTGCTACAAGAATAATAGAGTGAATAGATTTTTTTTTTCCCCTGAGCTCTCAGAATTTTTAGTAAATGCTGGTTATTAAAGAGGCCTAGAAAAACACTGGGGGAAAAAAAATGAGGAGCATGCAATTAAAACAGTGCCATTCCTAAACGTAGCCACAAATCAGTGACTAGGGAAAGGGGAAACTTGCCATTTAAAGACAAACCGTTCCTATTCAGTTAGCCTAGCAGCTTGAAGCAGCAATTGTCAACAAGAGAATAAGCAATATTGCCCTTGAAAATATAAACAAATTTTAATTACAGTTGACATTTTTCAGACTGGTACTGAGTATTTTCATCAGATGGAAAATTGCTGTCATCTCCCTACCCTTGGGGACACAAACACTTAGTGGAAGTTACTCGAAGTGTAATCCAGGCTCCAACCTGCTTTGTTACTTGCAGTTGGGAAGGAAAATAATTAGTCATAATTAGTGACAAACTCTGTCCATTGAGTAAAACCTCTCCACAACGTGGCAGGGGATGCTAAAATCTTCCAGCAGTGGGTGGAGAGGTCGAGTCTGAGAACTCAGGGGAAGAGGCTCTCTCAGTGCTGCTCCTCCCCTGCCACATCCCTGGCAGCAGGAAGCTCTGCAAAGCAGGGCCTTTGCTCTCCAGAGCATCCTGATGCTTCCAGGGGCTGGATGTTCCAGGGGCTGGATGTGCTGCAGGGAGAAGGGCAGGGTCCTGCCTGGGAGAGGGGATGTGGAGCTGTGCCACAGCCAAGGGAAGGGGCAGCACAGGGCAGTGCCCAGCTCTGCCACTCCTGCCCTGGCAAAACCTCAGGGTGGCACGAGCAGGGCTTCCCCTCCCTGCAGATACATGAAATTCACTCTCTGCATTTCCAATATTGGACAACAAGATTTTGGTGAGGAGTGAGAAGCAGCTGTAAAATTTAAAGCATCAGATCTGCTTTCTAGAAATGGTGCTCTCTGGGCACCTGCCTTCCAGGGCAAACACTGCCTCCTCCATGGACTGACAGGCCTGTGGCCCACTTTTGCCTTCTGGGAACATCTGCTCCATCCAGATGTTCAGAGCTGGCCTGTACCACCACTCTGAGCCAGCACTTGCCACTGCTCAGAGCAAACCTCCCACCTAACACAGGCCTCACAGAAAATCAAACCCTGTGTTTTCTGAGTTCGGCGACCAACGACAGCAACTGACGTTTTGCTGAGGAAGTTCTCTTCCTCAGAGACAGAGCAGGAAGCAGCTCCTTCAGGCCAGGGTGTGATGGAAATTCCTGTCCCCAGTGCTCACAAGGTGCTGTATGGAGAGCAAAGGCAGCTGTGAAGAAAGAGGCAGCACAAAGCAGTGACACGAGATAACAGAGCCAAAATGCAGATTCAGTGTCTGAAGTAAGGACTGATCCCAGCCCTCTCCTCCTCTGCTGTGCCCAGCTCCATGAAAGCCTGAAAGAGGGTAATAATGGGGGGAGAGGGAACCCAACCTAATGCTTTACAAAGTCAACACTGGAATTTCTGTGAGCTGACCCACAGAACTATACATTGAGACAAAAGCTGGGAAATACCAAATTTCTTCTCCAAACAGGAGATGAGTCTGGAAGGAACATTTCTTATTTAATGATGGAAGGAACTGAAACAAAACAGCAGCATCTCTTTTCTTTCTAAAAGCAGCACAAAAGAAGTAAGGGGCTTTGATATTCCTAACAGCCTAAAAGAAATGTGTGTTGTCAGTGAGCACATCCTTCTGAGCCATCAGACAGTTCTCCTGCCTTTCAGCTCTGTCCCTGGGCAGTGTCCCCAGGATCTAACACAAAGTAATTGCCAGTCCATTGTGACTTTGACTGGAAATCCCAGGCTGAGAAGGGAATCTTCTGGGCTTTGATGTAGAGATTTTGGTAGCATCTCTGGCTCCCAGTCTCAGAACACACTCATTTGATGTGTTGTTGAAGAGAGGTATTTGTTATCTTCTCAGAGAACATGCATGTAGCTTGGTAAATCTATTTCCTGACTGCCTTCTAAGACAGATAGTACCAGGGCTGTTTCTGAGGTATCAGTTCATCTGATACAGAGAACAGGCTGGAGACAAATGTAGAGGCCTCCAAAGTGGTGGCATTACATGTCATTTTGAGCTCCCTTTTGGTGCCTTCCAGGCACACTGTGACAGGAAACAGGTTCCCTTCACGCAAATTACAATGTCATTTTTATCCAGCACATGAAGGGGTTGAAGAGACAGTCTCTCCTGGATCAGGAACACACACTGGCAGCAGCAGGAAAGGTCTCTCCAGGACCCACACTGTCTATCAGTACAGGCTGATCCACATCCATGGTGGGATGGACTCATTCCCGTCACCAGTCCCAGCCCTCCCCAATCCAACCAGTACAGGATGAACCTGGTTATCTTTCTGCCACCATTCACCTGCAATAGGTTTTTCTCAGCCTCTGCCAGGCTCCCCCTTTGCTGTGCAAGCAAAGAGCCACACTTGACTGTTCTTCTGTAACCTCAGGAAGCTAAGCCTCTCTAAAGCTGTTTTGGGACACTGCCATGAGCCTCTTAGAAGAATTAAGGCACCGTGCTGAGCAGCACATGACACTGCAGCAAGGCTGTACCACTGTCACTGGGAGGTGGAAGGTCCTTTCCACAGTGTCCCTGCACTTCTGTCTGTGCCAGAGAGACACCAGCAGCTTTTCCAGGAACTTTGAAAGACACTGTACTGAATGCCTCTGGGAAAACCAAGCTCAGGGCATTTCTCTAGAACAGGGAAGGGTTCCAACACACCTGGCCAGGTCCTGGGGTAACCAGCACATCCTCAGTGCTGGACCCTCCTTTGTTGCTGGGCCTCTAACCTAATCCTTTTATGGCGGATTGCTGTGAGGTTTTAATTCCCTGGGTCATCCCTTTATCTCTTTTGAATTATCCTAGCAAGCCTCTAATATTTTACAATTGCTTTTTTTATTTCTCAGGATCCGATCTACTAAGTTCCCTCTCATCCCCAGAGCTGCCATTATCTGGTGTAGGGTTTTGCTGGAGTTTTGTTGTTGTTCTTCCTATGAAGTTTAGAAATGCCCTTCTCTTTCCTGTATTTTAAAATTTGTATCACACAGGTACCTCTACCTTGCCTTGCCATGTAAGAATAATAACGAGCATCAAACAATATATAAATGAGAAGTCCAAGTTATTTCATGAATGCTGTTTAACAGTTTTTTGGTTTTTTTTACAGCTACATCCAGCACACAAGAGGAAACAGGCCCTAGGAAAATGTGGTACCACTTTTTGCAAGGGTAGCTTGTAGCCATCACTCATAACAGACATCAAAATGTCCCTTCCCAGGAAATTATGCAGCCATGCCCACAATTTGAACAATTCCTGTTTGCAATAGGACAAGGCGCCCTAGCTGGCATGCCAGTACACCCAAAGAAATCAGCCTGGCCTTGCCAGGAGAAAAACACCTCTCACAAAGGTACAAAGAGAGCTGAACATGTTTAACATCTTGCTGGATCAGCCTCCTGAAGTGTTTAAACCAATGGAAGAGGAAAGCATGTGTTCCTTTTGGCACAATCTGTGCCTTATAATCAAGTCTAAATGCTCACAATCCGCTCGGATCCTAATGAGGAGAATGACATAAATGGCAGAATGTTCTGCTCTTTCTACAGGTTTACAAAAATGAAATTAAACATAGGGTTTCTATTACAAAACAATAGAAAAATTGAAGACCAATTATGCAAACCCATCAGAGAACCTGGTGAACTGTGGAGAATTTTGCATTTCTGAGGCAGAACGACTTTTTAGATGAAAAAAGCCCTCTACTCCAAGAAATTGAGAACATCTGTGCCATCAAAGAAAGAATGCAGTGAATAATTGGACAATCACAGACAGGCAGCAGTGAATATGAAGCCGTTTGTAGTGTGGCAGTGGAAGGGGAATTACAGAAAGCCAGCGCTGCCTGGCTGTCACTCGCCAGGCTCTCCCTTTGTGCCCCTGTGGCAGTGGTGTGCTCACCTCACAGGGGTCAGCAGCAGGCTCTCCGGGGTTATCTGCTTCATTGTTTGGCACACCACACACCTAATGAACAAGGAGCAGACAGACAGGTCCTTGAGCATTCACTTCCTGCAGCATCTGAGTTTAAATACACCTTTAACGCCCCTGACAGACAGCCCAACCTGCAGCCTCCCACACACAGCTGACAGCAAACGTTCTCCCTGTCAGCTGACAAACTTGGGTGACCCCTTGCCTCAAGCATTACTGTCCTCCTTGTTTCCAGCAGGCAAATCCCACATGGAAGGAGAGGCACATGGAGCCACTTGGCAGCCTGCAGCTCCTTCAGGAATGACTCACAGGAATGACCCACAGGAATGATCCATGGGAGTGACCCGCAGGAGTGACCCATGGGACTGACCCACAAGAGTGACCCACAGGAGGGACCCACAGGAGTGACCCAAAGGAGTGACCCACGGGAGGGACCCACAGGAGTGACCTGCAGGAGTGGCCTGCAGGAGGGACCCACAGGAGAGACCCATGGGAGTAACCCACAAGAGTGACCCACAGGAGTGACCCACAGGAGTGACTCATGGGACTGACCCATGGGAGTGACCCACGGGAGTGACCCATGGGAGTGACCCACAGGAGTGACCCACAGGAGGGACCCACAGGAGCCCTTTCTTGCTCCAGCCAGTGGCATTGACCCACAGCTGGCATCTCCAGCTCGTGGGTAAAGGCCCAAGGGACCCGAGCAGTACCTGGCTCTATCAGATGGAAACAAGATGGGATAGATTCACATTGCCCTGATTTACTGAAGAACACACAGTGGCTGCTGGCCTCAGGGGAAAGGGAAGGAAAATGTATCTGAACACTCACTTTCTTGTCTTGGGTCTAGCTCGGCATTGCTTCACCAGACCACAGCTTCTAGACCAATGCTCTGCGTTTACACACACATTTTTGGCCTTTCTTGAGCTCTTGTCTTTTATCCCCATAATCTTAAAATGCCTGCCAGCATTTGGAGTCCTGTCTTGGCTGTGTTTCCCCAAGCACCCAAGGAGGACATCAATTCCAGCCATTCCAGTTCAGCTCCAGCTCCATCAGCCAGGAGGATCTGCCCCCAGGCAGAGGAGACTGAGGGGGCACACACTGCTCTCAGGAACAGTGAACCTCTTCACCAGCCCCACGGCACTCCTCAGCACCACCCCTCGTGTTGCTCTGTGCTGGGACTTACAACGTGAGGGCAAAATCCTTTAGGATATCTTCCAGGATGAACTAGGCAAAATAAAAGTGATCAGCCTAGTTGTGATTTCATGGCTAGTTGCACAGATATTCATGTGTTACTTTGCACAGTCAGTCTAATAACCAGCTTTCAGAAGGACAGACAGCGTAATGAATGGGTTGTAAAACACGCTCATAAAAACATTATAGCGTGTCTTGGAGCATTTGTTAGCTGTTTGTGATTTACTGGGTCCCCTGTTTTACATTTTCTTATAACTTACACATTTCCCCTGAAAAATAAGCTTTCAATGTGCATGCAATTTATTTTAATTTCCCTCCCCCCTCACGAGATGATAAAACTTTTACAGCCATGCAAGAATGGCAATATTGTAGTCACGAGGTTCATTATACAGTAATTAATACATGTTAATATCCTGTAAATATTATGTTATAATGGCTTTAAGTAAATACATACTGTACATTTGCAGTACCTATTAAGTCAGCGCCACTTAAAATGAAATGTGACTAATTAATCTGTTTAAAAAGTCTAATGTCGACTTGGATATTCTTTAAAAATTACAGTGCAGTGTTGCAAGCTTGAGCAGTTATTCAGTCAGCATTTAATTATGGAACTTTGACATTAATGGTTACTTTCCCGGTTTGTTTAACTGGATTGGACACATGGGCCAGCATTAAAGGAATGAGAGGGGTAGAAGGAAAGTCTCACTGTTATGAGAAGCTCAAAGCCCAAATACTACATCCCAGTACTGTTAGGTTGAGTGGCTGCAGACTTGCCCATGGATTCCTATGGCAGGCTCCCCTTGCAGAAGGCCTGGCAGCCACACAGCAGTGCAGCCCCAGGAACGCTGCCTTCAGAAGGAGCTGGTAGGACTGCACCCTTGGTTTGTCCATTTGAGGCATCACATCTCTATCAAGGGATGGTGCCTGGTGCAGCCACACCGTATCAGCAGCACAGGCTTTGTTCTCTGCTCAGCCACAGCCAGAGCCTTTTGTGCAGCCTTTGTCCTGCACTGTGTTTTCCTTCTCCTCATGACTATCAGCCTTTTAACAATTTCAGTTACTTTCCACTCTCCTAAATACACAAAGGAAAAAAAAAATTCCCCAATTCCTGCTCCCATGAGACACAAATGCAAGACCAGGTGACACACTGAATGAGGAGCCCAGGAAGGGTCGGCTTTTCTTTCACCTATGCACTCAGCCAGAAGTCATGACAGAAAGCAAAATCATTTCCAATGCATCTCATAGATATTAATTTTCTATAGAAGTCTTCATCTTAGGATGCATGTGTCTAAGGAGTGCCTAACAGATTAGATTTTCTCCTTTACTGCAGCCCTGATTGTTCCCAAGGGGTGGGATGCAGGCATTTCAGAGACACACACTAAATCTGAAACAGAGCAAGAGAGCAGCCCCAGCTCTCCCAAAGCCCTTATCAATAACTATAGCCCCAAACAGATCACTGTTCTCCAAAGGTAATTCCAACAAAGCATAATTAAGCAACCAGAGTTCCACCAGAAACAAAGGCATTTTAGGAAGCTTCTCTTCCTTTAATTAAAATTGTTAAAAATTCCAGATATTCAGACATATAGCGAGGACCACGAATGCAAGAAGTCTTGAACTCTTTCTATTTTATTATGGTCAGTTCCTTCAGGTTTTAAAATCAAACTAACTTGCATAAGCTTTCCAACCAGGGCAGTTCTCTAGTCTGTGGTGGAGGTAGCAGTGTGGGAGAAGCATTTTATGAGGTAACTACATCCTTCAGCGTGATGGCTGGAATTGATGTCCTCCTTGGGTGCTTGGGGAAACACAGCCAAGACAGGACTCCAAATGCTGGCAGGCATTTTAAGATTATGGGGATAAAAGACAAGAGCTCAAGAAAGGCCAAAAATGTGTGTGTAAACGCAGAGCATTGGTCTAGAAGCTGTGGTCTGGTGAAGCAATACCAAACTAGACCCAAAACAAGAAAGTGAGTGTGCAGATATGTTTTCCTTCCCTTTCCCCTGAGGCCAGCAGCCACTGTGTGTTCTTCAGTAAATCAGGGCAATGTGAATCTATCCCATCTTGTTTCCATCTGATAAGTGCCAGCTGGAATGCTGGGTGTCATCTGGCTATACTTCTTTCTGGGCAAACCCTTTCCCCAGGCAATTACCCATCCAAAGAGATCACTTCAGGTGTGAAGCAGAGCCTCTGGCTTTGTGGCTGCTCTGCAGTGAGAAAGTGCCCGGCAGCTCTGACACCTGGGTTCTATGTGTTACAGAAGCCCCTGAAATCTTGCATTTTATGTAATGCTTCAGCATTGGCTTTAGAAGAAGGGAGAACAGCAGCATTCCATGGCATGCTGCAAACACAAGAACATGGATAGAGCACCAAGGAGGCAGAGACAGCAGCTGGAGGTGGGAGATTTGCATCCCAGGCTGGGATCTCCCATAGCTTTCCTCAAAGGTAAATCACTTAACGACCCTGTGCCTCAGTCTCCCTACTGCTCAATCACTGTTCATGTTTGGTTACCTCCTAAATCATCTCTGGGCTTATCTAATTAACATTCACAAGACCTCCAGAGATAAAGTACTTTCTTAGGTGTATGTTTTGTAATGTTTTGATGTTCTCACGCAAAAGAGATGTCACAGAGTATGGGAATTTGAAGCAGAGTCCTGAAATCGAAGAGGTAGGCTGGAAATATGACACTCTTACTGATGCACTTTCATGGCATATTCAGATTTAGTTGTCACGTTCATTTCTTTTATATGATAAAATAGTTTACATTCTTTATTGAAGAATAGTCTACCTAATTGGCTACAGTTTTTTGACTTGTCTCTAAACTATTCTACTACTGGCATAAATTACAGACGGGTAAGACAGGGGTCAGGCTACTTCTGCTTTCGTGGCTCTGTCCTTTCAAGGTTATTTCAAGGTTACAGGCCCTTGTAGGCCCTTGCAGGCCTCTGTGAGGCCAAAGCTAAGCCCAGACTGCATTGTCCAAGCTTTCCAGGGGCAGTCCGTGTCCCTGGTCAATAACAAATCCTTCTGCAGGAATTACCCTGGCCGAGCTCTGCTCTGTTGTGCTCTTCACTTCCAAGAGCTCTTCTCTCAGTGACCCCTTCTTTTAGCAGCACATTCACCTCGGCCTCTTGTGGGTGGGAGTGATGTGCAGCAGCCAGACTACCAGCTTCCATGAGCCATGGAAACCTGCTGTTATGGCCAGAGAGAAGGCACCAGCACTATTATTTGGATCATTTGCTGAGGTTTGTAACCTAGAATTAATTTTCATGCTGAGTCCAAATGCTGCCAATTTCACACATATCTGGGTAGCAGACAAGAGCCCTTTTAGCAACAGAAGTAAACAGAGCTACAATCAAGCAGCCCAAGGTACAAACCCTTAATAGTTCAGTAATCAGTAATAATCAACCCTTCTCTTTATGTTCAGGGAAATCCACTAGAACCCAGCCACTCTACAGTGAATACATTTTCATTTATAAGACTAAACGCAAGCACACGTTATCTACTTAATTAAAATCTAAATTCTCTAACTAACCATTTGTTGTTTCTCCTGGGTGCACGTTACATACATTACTGGTGTTTTCCTGCAATCTATTGCTAATGGATTAAAATAACTGGATGAAATGTTTCACTTGCTGCATGCAGTTATGAAAGACCACAAAATACTGTGCACGTAGGGAACTCCACTGTTATCCCAGGACTGCAGCTCCATTTCTCTGTGCTGGCAACCCCAGTCCTTTCCCCAGGTCCTTCTCTGGGGACAGGGAAAATATGACTCTCCCAAACACCAGTGCAACTGTTCAGACTCAGAACTCATCTCATTAGCACTTGGTCAGGAACAGTTTTGGGAACAAAGGTGGGGTCAGAGTGAGGGGATGTCATTAACCATTCAAAGGGTGAGATTTGAGGTCCTGAATGTAAAACTCTACTTCGGGTTTGTCAGACATGACACTGACCCCACGGAGATCTGAACCCTCTTAAACAGCAGCTGAGAACCTGACAGGATGTGCCAGCACATCTCTAATGGCACCAGACCCAGATCTTCAGGAGCAGAAATGCTCCTAAGTGTTCAGTCTCCTGGAAGAGGGAGCACCTTGGAGTATGGGAATCTCTCTGTACATCTGCCAGACATTGGGAAGAAAAGACTGCAGAAATGAATTAACTGCCATTGTTAATCAGAAAGTTGCCCTTGGTAGTTTCCCTTTCTCTGAGTCAATTCTGTTCTTCAAGTCTTTCTGCACAGGAATGTGTGGCTGTGCTGAGTTGGTTCAGTTGTGTGTGGGTCCCTGTGACCCTCAGTTCCTGTGTCTGCACCCCCAGGGTCACAGGAGGCCCCTCAATACTTAAGGACTACATTTTCTCCAGAAAGCTCAAATGTATCCTGTGAAGGTTTGAATGTCATTGCTTCCCTGGTGGTGAAACATTGATTTCCTTGCCACTTTCCCAGGGAATCAGAGAACCTCCACCCACCCTCTGAGGGAGCACAGCTGGCCCCTTCTCTGACAAAAGGCCAATTATGTGTCCAAATTAGGAACATCTTCAAAGGGTCACAATCTTTATTTACCACTGGTGCTAAACCTGGCTCAGTTGCTGTCTCTCTAGTTCCATCTCCTTTGCATAGGTGTTAAATACCATTAGCTGCTTTGAGTGTCATGAAGAATCTCCTCCACAGAATAACAGGGAGGGGGAGAAGAGGGGTGGAGGTGAGGCATTATCAAATTAAGACTGATGGCTACTGCTCATGAATGAAAGGAACCTCCCTACAGCCTCACATCATTACTGCAAATCACATTATTTAGAAAGATGCCACCAGGAATTCTGCTTTGCTTCCAGCAGACACAAAGCAAAAGGGCACCTTTCCAAAGCCATTCAGGCTATTATGCATTATAATTAAAAACAATTTCTATCCTCAATAGGGTTTGATTCAGGTAACTCATTACCCCCAAGAGCCATTTGTGAGACTGAATTGAGAATGCAAATTAATGTCAGCTTTAACAATAATGCTTCTTTTCTTCCTGCTTTCCGCCTCTTTTGCAGGCTTCCATTTTTGGAAGCTTTCTTTGATATCAAGCAGGTGCCTAGAGCAGAGTTGCCGGGGGACAAAGAGGGTTTTATACCTCTCTTATTAGACACTCTTTAGTGCTTAATTGCTGCGGTGCTGGTGGCAGGCAGTGCCAGTGCTACACCTTCAGTCAGAAGCACAGAGCTACCTGCGTGTCCCCATCTCAGCCCTGGCCAGGCTTTTCTCCATCAGCTGAGAGAGTGGAGCTCTTGCTGTGGTTACAGGCAGGAATTCCCCAAACCCCTCCTCACAGTCCTGCCACAAGGAGCAATTGCTCAGGTTATTGCTCTAACTGGAACATCTGTGAATCCTTTGCAAGGAAACCAAAGCTCTCCAACCACGGACACTGCTCCGACTCCACCTGCACTTGTCATGGTTCTCTCTAACTTGCTTTCCTCATGTCATTATAATTGTTTTGCATGCATGTGTCTAACTCCTGGCCTGTATCCAGTCTGATGCTGCCTCAAATCCAGCCCAGCCAAAGGACACCTGATATTCTTCACAAAGAAGAGAGCAGCAAATACAAGAACTGAAAAGTTTTTCTGCAGTTGCTCGCTTAGACAACATGTGACCACAGCAGCAGTGTGGAGTGACACGAGGTTTTGGCTTTGGTTAAAGGGCAGGAGTGTGTGCACAGGGATGATCCAGCACGGCTCACCCATGAACTCACACCAAAAGGGGAGTAAGAGTCCTCTGTGTCTCCCATCAAACACCCACAAAAGGCCAAACAGGTAAAGCTGACCAAATAATTATTGCTAAAAACCGAAGTAAGCCAGCAAGCCCTGAATGGGGATGGCTGGAATACAGAGCAAATTGCTGCTGCTGGTACCTGCTGGTGGCTGTCACAAAAAGGCAAGGTTGTTGTTTACAGTCCTTTATTCGTGTAGCACTTCATGTCTTTAAGGCAGTCTTCAGACAGGAGTTTGATTAAGTGTTCTTACTTCCATTTCACATAGGAGGGAAGAGAGACACAGTCTCCTATTCTCAAAAGGCACTTGAGTTCCTAATGCCCTTGGAAATCAGCTGTACTGGAGCTCTGATACACCAGGGAAAAACACACGGGCCCGAGGCTCATCCAGACTTGCCAATACTGCGAGCTGCACACTGACTGACACCTCCAGAGCCCTGAGATGTGCTGGAGAAATGCCCTGGGGGCCGTGTCTGCCCAGCAGAGAGCAGCTCTCAGGGGCTGAGCTCTGTTGCTGTGGCAACCCCAGGCACAGCTTGCCCTTCCCAGACACCCAGTCACTCCACACAAGGACGTCCTGCTGAAGAAAAGCTGTATCACAAGCACACAGAGCACCAGCAAACTCAGAGCATGGAGGATGTGGGATATGGTTTGGAGCCCTTCTTTCTCCATGGCATAGGTTGAGGAGAGATCCAAGGGATTATTCCTGTTCTACAGCAAGTGAAAGTGTTTTGAAAATCCTCTGACTTATACAGGGGAATCCCAGCTCTGCTCTTAACTTTTCAGTGGCCTTCAGCAAATTATTCTTCATCTTTATGTGTCCCCATCTGGAAGAGTCAGTTACTGGTGCTGGCCACAGATTTGATGGATTAACTTGTTACTAATTCCAGTGTGTTTAACAAGTCCAGAGCATTCCTTCCTAATCAGCAGAAACTTATTAATTCTCATTATGACTGCTTCTCATGTCCTTTCTGATAAAGCTCACTGGGAGATACAATAGTTCTCCAGAACACAGGCACACTCCCATGGAAAAATCTGCAGGAAAAAACAAATCAACCCATTTCTTTACAAAAATAACTTCATATCTCTATGGGAGTTTGCCTCACATTAGATTTCCAGAGGAATTTTCCACTCACTCAATTTCTTAGCTTTTTTCCCCACAGAGAAACTGCCTTTTAAACCCACATTTTCTGGGTAATTGGACTGAAAATGGGTTTTTCATGGCAGAGAATGGAGCTGTCTCTTCCATGGCTGCCAGCCCACACCCCAGAGGCTCTTCACTTTGTCCCCTGAACGTGAAGCTGACACCAGTCTTCCCAGCAGGTTGCCAACAGACGCAAACATCAGTGCTTCCCTGCCAGGACAGTGCCAGACAGGATCCCACAAGGCAGAATTCCTCAGGAAACCCCTTCCTGCAGAGCACCACAGCTGCTCGTGGTTGGGGTGCAGGGAAGCATCTCCTGCTTGTGGAGGTTGCTCTCCACACCCCAGTATAAAGCAGCAAAGCAATCCCAGGATGGAAGTTGTACATCCAAGCTGAAATGAATCCACACAGAGGCAATCCCCTTGCAGTGGCATTTGCAGGATGCAGAGGTGACCTTCACACGCAGGGAGCTCCCACCCTGCATGCCTTGATGGATGCAAGCTCTGCTACCCCTCTGTGCCTCCTTTCCCAAGGACAGGAAAGCAAGGGGAGAAGGAGGTTGCTAATTTTATTTTTTTGGGAGGAGGTGGGGCAGGGAGGGATGTGTGTTTCATTTTTTTTCTGTGCCTCCTTTCCCAAGAGCAGGAACAAGGGGAGAAGGAGGTTGATAATTTTTTTGGAAGGGAGGAGGCAAGGCAGGGAGGGGTNGGGAGGCAAGGGAGGGAGGGGTGGGTGTTTTTTTTTTTTTTTTTTTTTTTTTTTGTTTTTTTTTTTTTGGGGGGTTTTTTTTTTAAGCCTGGGTGGTTTTGTTTTAAACTGTTTATTTCTTTTTTAAGCTGTTGACTTTGAGCTGCTTGGAGCAGCTGCATCTATCGCTGTGCATATTCATGGTGGCCACCATCCTTGCTGACATCAGTCACCTTTGGAGCTGAAACAGTGAACCACCACAACTTGTGAGAGCAAGGGCTCCCACCCTGCCACAAGCACTTTCAAAGCCAAGGGGGCACCTTTCCATATTAGAGAGGGAGTTTTTAGTTTGACCTTCCAAAAATAAAAATTGTAGGCAAGACAATAACCCCACACATTTCTTTCTCATCTTCCGGTGGAAAAAAAAAAAAATCCCTGAAGATTGTATTTTTGGTAAAACAAAGTGTTCATTTGGGGGGATACTGTAGTTCTTTAATGCCTCAGAAAAAGGGCACAAGAATTAAAAAAAAAATTATTGACAGGAAAATCTGATGTTCCACTTTTATTAATTAGTTTCCCATCAGCATGCAAATTGACCTACAAAATTCAGCCCTCAATCTGAATCCATTGATACACAAAACTTTCTTCCTTTTTGCATAGAACTATTACTGAAAATTAATTTTGATTTGGAGTCCAAGTTCTTGGGCAAATCAATAAGCCCAAATTTCAAAAAAAGAGAAAACAACTAAAATCTCAATTTCCTTGAGAATAATAAAATCTTAACAAGTCTCCAGATGATATCACACATCAAAATCTGCCAGAAATTGCTTCCTGAAAGAAAAGATTACTCAATTTATCAAATAACTTGTAAATTCATATGTCTGTCATGAGCAAGACTCAAGGGAGTTTAATGAATTATAACAAAGGACTCTGGCTCTTCGTTGCCCATTTCATTTGAAAGAAATAAATGTCAAAAGAAAGTGGCCTGAAATGTCTTTTGGAATAAGATGTGACTCCCCGTGGTGAATGGAGGGGGACTGGCCAGATTTGGTCCCTAAGGCAGTTTGGCAGGGCAGTGGCAGCAGCTTTGGCCTGTGGAGCTGCTGCCTGGAGCAGCACAGCCCCTTGCAGGCTTCTTGCACCCTCCTGCAGCTCTGTCCTCTCTCCTCTATTGCTGGAACCCAGGGCACAGGAAATATTCCTCTGCCTGTCCTCAGGGGTTTTGTTCCTCAGGAGAGCACAGCCTTTAATCTTTGGCCATGGAGAAAGCTCCCAGGACTTTGGGATGAGTTGAGTTTTGTGAGAGTGTGACGTAGATAGAAGTATAGCTTACCACAGGGTGAAAACTTAGATTCTGGGTTTTTAATATGGAGGTAGGTAAGAGACAAGATGGATGATTTGGGGTGTTGGCTCTGCCTTCTTCTTGTTTTTCATCTGCTCCATTTTCTGCAATGCTGGTGGCACAGAGTGATTGGACAGAAACACCCACATTGCAGGTGTTGTGTGACCACACAAACAATTAATTATTCGTAGTAGAGTAAAAATGAAGTACATTTTAGGTACGTTGTAAGAGTTCATTGGATCTCATATCTGTATAAAAGTTCTTGGAACTGGACATCTTGTGTCTGGCTGGTGCTTTCTCTGAAGTGTGCTAAGCCTGCAGGCCAGCACAATGAACTGTGAAGATAAGAAACATTAAACAACCTGAATACCCAGCTTCCAGGAGTCCTGTTTGTCTCATTTTAATCCCAGCACAGGACTGCTCCGGGGTTTCTCTATCAGGGGACCCCAGGTGGGAGATTTCCTGAACTCTATCACATTTCCATCTGTACCCCTTATCCTTCCCTAGCCCTCCACACATGTACTGCCCACAGTCCCAGTAAGCCCTGCCCTTACCAGTGTCCCTTCTCCTGCAAGGACCCTGCAGGTCATGGAAGAGGCTGCAGGGATGGGATCTAATCCCAGAATGCAGATGCTCCTTCCCCAGGCAGTGCACAACAAAACCAAGAAAACCCTTCAGAAACTCCCTGGGAGTGTTCTGGGTCAGAATGGACGTGGCTGGGCCAGTGAAAGGTGACCCTGCCCATGGCAGGGTGTGGAACCAGAGGAGCTTTAATGTCTGTTCCTACCCAGAGCAGTCTGAGACTCTGTGATATTTCCCTATAACCTGAGCAATCTGCTGCCACCCTGTCAGCCAGCACTGATGAGGGATGGGGTCTCTGATGGGGCAGGAGGAGACCCCAGCATGGGTAGATGCCTGTTCTTGCTGCATCCAGACAGTTCAGAGCGCTGCTGTTTTGAGGGCTGCCAGGATTGTCCCTAAAATGGCAGCCCTTGCCAAATCCCCTCCCCATGCCTGGGTGGGCTGTTTTCAGTCACAGACTCACTGTAGCACAGTATTTTGCCTGCAGCTCAATACACAGGCATGCCAATCGTGTGTCTGAAGAGACATTTAAGTTGTGAGCTGTAGTCTTTCTTAGCTGAAAGAACACCAGTGCACCCATAAAAGTAATATAATCTCAGGAGCAGAGGGAATGCTGCTAGAAGGATTGGTTTGAGCCAGGCTGATTTCTACTCTATTTTCTCAGGAAAAATCTCCAGGACAACTGTGCAAGAACCAGAACCAAGAACCAGAATGTGGCTGCTGGGCTCAGCCTGGCTGCCACCAGGGCTCTTCTGGGTGCCCTCCATTGTCACAAGCACTTCTGTGACTCTGTTCAGTGCTGCCTGAGCCTGGGAGTGTCCTGCCTTGTCATTAGATGCACCATGTGTCCATTCTGATAAAGCACAGCTCTGGGAATCCAAGGACTGTGTTCAGTTCTGTCTGAGACAGTCACTCCGCACAAACTTTGGCAGGAGATTAGATACCAGTGAGCTCCAGTTCACATTCTGTAAAATGGGTAGCACACTGGTTTATCTGTTCAGGCTGTCAGCTCAGTGACCCAGACACTGGATGGATGGGCACACACTGACTGAGGACCCTTAAATGTCACTGCCACACAACTGAACATTATTCTTTAGGAACAGCAAATGGATATCAAAGTCCAGCCACTGTTTAGCCTAAACATTTTGTCTGTAGATTCACAATTTGTGTCTTCATAAGAGCAAACAGAAAGGACATCCTGCTTGGCTAATACATCTGAGAAAACCCATTAAGTCACCCCTGCAATCTAAACCCATGGGGACAGGCTGACAGCCCAGTGCTGCTGTTTCTGCCCTGTCTACACCTCCTGAGCCATCCTCTCCCCTGCAGAACCCCTGCAAGGACACCAGTATTAGCTGTGGTCAGCTGCCAAAGTCACCAGCTCTTTGGGGAGTGTGCAGCCTGCCTGCCCCATGGAGCTCTGGCCTGCAGGATCTCCTGATTCAGCCGTGCTGGCCAGCAGTGTGAGAGAAGCTTGCCCACAGGGAAGGGAGGGCACTGCAGCCCTAGACCGAGTCCTTTGACCGTGGCTGAATCATTTCAGCCTCCTTTGGAGCAGTTACTTGCACAAACCCTAGAAACTGGGAAAGCTCAGAGCTGTACTGCAGGGTGAGTAAGGGAGCAGAAGAATGGCAGCGTTTGTCCACAGCAGAAGTGCCAGGCTCTGTGAGACAGGATTCCATTCCACAAGGCTGTTAAATAACTAAAGTGCTCAGTAACACTCCTGCTTACACCACACATTTTCATGCTGCTGTACCCAGAGAACTTTATCTCTGTGAGAAGCTGTGGTGGCATTTGGAACTAGTAATGCCCATTTCATGGTAGAGATGGGGCACCAGGACACCTCAAAATGAGCTGGGAAAGCCATGGGACCCAGACAGCCTAGGCAGACTTGCATCTGCAGGAACTCACACTTGACTCAACTGAATACAGGACTTACTCAGGATGAGAATCTGAATCAGAACTGCATTTTCCCCAGCTGATAACATTTGGATGAGAGAACAAACAGCTCAAGTCACTAAAAGCCTGAAACAAACATCCACTGTCCTGTGGTGGAGAAAGTATTTTTGTTCTTCAGCATTTGGGGTGGCTCGGGAGCACTGGTGGGGAACCAAAGCCCCTAAGTCTAGACAAGGGAAATAAATCTACAGCTTGTCAAGATAAAGAAAAAAAATCTATATTTGTTTTCTGAATTAATAAAGTTCAGTTTAATCTCTGTTCCACTAGGCTGCAATTCCACAGAGTGTGGTGAATTCTTGCAATGGGAGCAGAGGGTATCCTGCAGGCCCCAAAGCTGTACTTTTGCATGAATTAACAAAAACTCAGTGTTCTGTGCAAACCTCATCTGACTGTAAGCTGAGCTTCCTAATTGAAAAGGCACTTTTTTCTTCAATTAGAGAACCTTCAGAATTCAGCTCTTGAGCCTTCATTCTGAATGACAACATGCCCCATTTCTATCGTAAATCTAGCCTAGGTGCCACGCTGTCTCTGCTCTGCATTAAGCCATGGGCTGTGGTGATGAGGGGAGTGGGATGGCCTAAGAAGAATTGAGTTTCAACATCACCAACACTCAAGGTTTGTCCCAGCTTTCTGCCCACAGGCAGCTCTAAATCTTCCCTGATCAACCACGCACACCCAAGTCATGCCAATTCTTCCACCCCCAGCTTCCCCTTCTCCCAAGTACTGTGCACTGGAAGCACAAACATTCCCAGCTTCAGATGAAAAACCCACTCACTGAACTCACCTGCAGATTTTTATTTTGACCTAATTGTGCCTTGCAGGAGGCAGTGTGATGTCATCTCCCTGCACACAGCTCCTGGAACACACCACATATCCTCCAGAGCAGCCCCACTGGCAACAATAAGCAATAACAAACAGTGATTTCAGCATTCTGCAGGATCTAAATGCATTTTAGGTGCTCCTATTGCTATAAAATGCAGTCATTAGTTTGATCACTCTTTTGGGTTTTGGAGGAAAAAAGCTGGTAAAGAAAATGTACCCTCACCTGCAAGCTGAGTTTGTTCCTTCTCTTCCTACTCATCCCAGCCCTGCACTAGAAAAGCAGCCTAGGGTAAAATCAGGAGAGCAGGGTACCTGGGAGAGAGAAGCAGAGATGAAGAGTTCCTGTCCTCTCCTGAGGATGAAGGAAAGCTTTCTGCTACACCTGAGAAAGGGCAGGAGGGAAGGACTGGTCTCAGGCTATGTATGAGATGGCCTGAAGGGAAATGGTTATGAAAGAAGAAAAGTTTGTGTCCTTAAAAAATTGTGAAACTCATTACTTTTGTTCATGTGGTCTCTGAGTGGCATTACTGTGCATTGTGCTCTGTAAAGAGGGAGGTGCTCTTCTGCTGTGCTTCACACTGGCTATTGAGAGATATTCCAGCCTGCCAAGTCCTTGTATGAAGCTATTTTAGTTTTCTTCAGAGGAAACCAATGCCTTTTCAACAAATAGAGAAAAAAAAGAGAAAAAGAGAAAAAGAGTCCTCTTTTCTTTCTGCCATTATTGCTAGCAATGACAAGGCTGCTCCAGGATGGATCCACAGGCACTATACACAGGATCAGGTCATTGCCTTCAAAGCCTGACTAGTTTATGCCAGTTTGGGACTTGGCCCTGTGTATTCAAGCCCACTTCATCTCTCTCCACATTCTCCCTTGCTATTAACTCTGCTGAGCTGTGGCCCATATCACTGTTTGCTCTGATTTTTCTTGATACTCTCTCTCTCTGACCTCTTTGGGAAGAGCTGGTAACAGCTTGCCTCCTTGAAAGTCGATTCTTTCCTTCAGGTCAAGTGAAAGGTAAGGTCAAGATCCAGCTGCCATGAGCTCATAGCTTTAAAACAATAGCTTGTGGTGGAGATCAAACTAATCTGCTCTGAGCTCTTCTCTGGGGAGGGGTGTGAGGGTGGGTTGAGAAGGGGTCTTTACACCTTCTACTCAAAGCACCCTGCTTTGGTGACAAATGGGGGGAAATAAAGTGCTGGTAAAAGAGATCATGGGGCTGATCACAGAGAGCACACGGGCAGTGTACTGGTTCCCACAAAAACTGAGCCAAGAAAACATTTCTTCAGAGACTAAATGCTTCATTTCTGCAAGAAAAAAAGAAACAACAACTTAAAAATCTATGTATGACACAAGCACTGTATTTGCTTTTGTATTTTATTTTGTATTTGCTTTTGTATTTTATTTTGCTTTTATTTTGTATTTGTTACTTTGCTACTGAGAAAGGGTGGTAAGGCTGGGAGAGCAGGAGATGGGCAGCACAGGCCCCTTCACATTGCTGGTTTCCAACAGGAAAAGATAAAGGTGGGCAAAGTGGATTAAAACACAGTTTATGATGTGACCAAATTCCACTTCCAGGGACTTGGGGAATTATGCTTTAACAAAAGCATAAACAAATCCAGACAAACCAAAAACCCAGGAGAAAGCCCCTGGACCAGGAGCAGCTCAGCAGAGATCAAAACCTAAAGGCCATCACGCTGCTGAGGGACAGCCCAGATTGCTTGCTCAAAGCAGTTTGGCCAGCAGGCACAAGACACTGTGTGAGTGGTAGGAGCTCCTCAGGAAAGGCTCTGGTGACCTTCATGGTGCCAGAACACATTCCACACCTTGGGCTGTTTGTTTGCACCTCACTGCTCCCCACTGAACCTGCTCCCCCACCACCCTGCCAGCAGCAGATTGAGGCATCCTCCCTTTCCACACCAGCTTCTGCTCAGCTGTTCCTGCTCCCTCCAGCCCTGGAAATGAGCCTGAAGGTTTCACTGGGGTGTCTGTGGAGCATAAAGCTAAAGGGATTTGGGACCTCAGCATGAGGCATGATGAGCACATCTCTCATCCAGTCCCTCTCTCAAGGGTCTTTTCACTGGTCCTATAGCCTCAACTTGAAACATTGCCCCTGAGCTGCTGCTGAAAGCCAGCTGTCTACCATTTATATTGTTAATTCATTAAAACCAGTTCTTTATCCTCCCAGGAAATAACGGCAGTCCTGCTTACTGGCAGACAATAACATCGGAGGGCTGCAATCGCTGACAATATCAATTATTTAGTTTTCTGCCAATTCCTATTAGACTTTCCAGGCTAGAGAATTTACACTGTGTTATTGAATTAAAAAACAGCTAAAAGCTTTAGGGAATCCAAACTAATTAGCCAGCATTTGTAAACCCCTTTGTTCATGGTAATTTGTTTGCAAGAGTAGCTCAACCTTTTAATTATGGGCACACTCACAGGCCACATCCTGTACCATTACAGGCAGCTTTTTTTTTTGTTTGGTGCAAGAAGGGCAAAGATGCAGAGGCTAATTTTACTTTAATGAGTTGTGATGACCCCACTTGACACTGGATGACCCTAAAATGAAAGTGTGTCTATAATTATAACTAAGGAAAAACCCACTCTAGATGCTTTGAGGGGACCAGAAATTATCAGCATCCAACAGCGTTGGCAATTCAAGTCCAGAGCCCTGCCTCTCACCCCCTCTCCAGCTTCTGTTACAGATCTCATCTCAAGGCAGTGCTTCACCTTCTTACCTATTCAAATCTATTTGGTTTAACTCATTCTGCCTTAGGCTTGAAACCTGAATGGTTTAGATATTCTAGAACAGGCCACACACTTGTGATGACAACCCTGTCATGACAATTGGTACTTATCACCTGGCAGGGTGTCCTCTCTCTCTGTGCAGTCATTTGTCATCACAACCCATGACTCTGCTCCCCAAACCATGAACATCATCAAAGTTTTACAGGTCCTTTCCCTTTAGCATGAAATAAGGGTTTAGTTTTGGAAGAAATGCTTATGGTTGTGATTGATAGAGGATTTTTAGTCCATTAACCAGGAAGTTGTTTTTAGCAAACTGTTTGCTTTCTCTTTTGATGGCTTTAGCAGACTGAGCTCTGGGGTAGAGCTGTTCCATGGGAACTGGGCAGAAGTGTTTGGTCTGAGGTCCCAGGAGCAGGAGGTTTCCTGCCTGCAGTCTGGGACCATCTCTCCTTGTGCAGCAATGCGTGGACGTACAAATAAGAGAATAATAGCCAGTGCTTCCCCACCGTGTCTATTTTCTTCATGAAAAGCTGTGCAGGGCTACTCAAAACCAACTGTGAAAATCTTGACATTTGCCTTGACATTGAACAGAAATTCTGAATATGTTCATTTCTGAGGTAAGGGATGGAAAACAAGGGAATGAAAATGAAGTGATATTTCTCTCAATGAGGGAATGTGCAGTAGATTACAGGAAAATTGGAATGCAAAGATTGCAGTAAAGTTCTAACTTTATTTTGAATAGTTCCAGGAAAAATGTTCAGATAAAATCTGTATCTGTATTTTTAAAATGAATCAAACTTAACTGAAGGGTGAAAATGCTAATAAAGTGTTTGAAACTGCTTCATCACTGTTAGGTACACAGTGTTTGGGGCATCCATCAGTCTGGTCTAATATGTGGGACACATGAGAGTGAAAAAGCAATGCTTCCACTGATCCCATGGGTGGGACGTGGCCCATGGCAGCCCCCAGTCAGACTCACACAGCACAGGTACAGGGATCCTTTGGACAGCAGGATCTGACCAGAGCACAGGGCACACCACTGTTTCCTCCCAATCTCTGGCACTGGTTTGCCCTTGGCCAGGTTACTTTTACCCTCTGTTGCTCTGTTTTCCAACCTGGAAACTGCTTCCAGCTCACCTTCCATTGTACCCCCAGCGCTGGAATTGTTCAAGGTCAGGCTGCACAAGCTGATCTGGTGGAAGGTGTCCCTGCCCATGGCAGGGGGTTGGAATGAGATGAGTTTTAGGCTCCAACCCAAACCATTCTGAGATGATTCTGTGACTCTGTGTCCCTCAGGCACTCTGGGGTCTGCATGGATATTACAGAGCTCGGTGGCTCTGGGTGTCATCTGACAGCAACACATTTAGCCTTGCTTTAAGGGCAGCTGAACATTATGTTTAGGTAGAGCATCTGATTTAATCTCTTTAGGAATTTTTTTATGAGGCTCAAATAGCATCCATAAAAATGGAGATGGGCACAAGTGTCCCTCAAACATCCAGGTCTTCCGGACCACATTTAGTTAAACTGTGCAGTATGTTTGACAAGAATGTATGACAGCACTAGCCATATGGAAAGCATAAATATTAAATACTGTATATTGCAGCCATTTGCAAGAAACTGCATTAATCCCTTGAAGGTTAATGAGAATTATTCATGTGCATCTGAGGGAGAGAAGTACTTCACTTTAGAAATTGAACAGCTTGACATGCCTGATTTTTCACTTACCAATAAATATGAAAATAGAATATGGATGGACATCTTAGCATTGTGCCTGGATGAGAGGCTCATTGAGCAACTCAGAGGTTTGTTTTTTCAAATCAATATTTTACATAATTAATATTTTCAGTTCCAGGAATCAGTGGAACAATAAATCTTGCCTGATCACAGATGGTTTGCCACTGTGTAGATATTCTTGCAAGAAGGGAAACAAAATGTCAAGGAGTCAAGACAACCCTGGTTTGTTCAGTTAAGTCCTGAGAGTAAGAAGGAGGGATCAATACCTGTGTAGGGCCTGCTGACAGACCCAGGAAAAGAGAAATGAGGCAGAATTATCCTTGATGGCCAAGACCTACCACTGACATCATGGACACCATTCTATTCACATGTTTGAAGCATCTCACCAGAAAATATGGACAGACATTTTAAGAGTTTTGGTGAATAATAGACATGATTTTTTGCAGTAATCCTTCTTGAAATTATTTCCAATGGTTTTGAAACAGCTCTGTTATGGCCTGTTTTGACATGAGCCACCTGCATCAGCAGAGTTATTAAAAACTCAAAATGATAAAATTTCTCTGAATTGATGAAAATCACTTGTTGTCAGTGAAATCTTCATGCTGCTTTGCAAGGAGCAATTTCTAGAGATGGCTGAAATTTGTGGATAATTTTTTTAAATTAAAGTGTGGGTTTATTGTTTTATTTTTTTTTCAATAGCATCCTTCATGATGAAAATACTTTTCCTTCTTTTTTCTCCCACCTTGTACTTTTTTCAGAATACAGTCACCATATTCATGCTGCACACTTTGGCAAATTCCAGTGATGATACCTGTGTGGTTCATGGTAGCTAGAAGAATTTAGTCCCTATGAGCCATGAACATTATCCTATGGAAAACTGGGACATTTAGCTACCTCAGCAAGAGAAAAGCATACTGTGACTAGAAACCACACCTTCTAGAGCATCCAGGGCAGCTTCCAGAACAGATTTTCAGCTGAGGTGAATGACAGGAGCTCTCACAGCTCTAGGAAGCAGCGGGGCTGGATGGATTTCCACCAGCAGAAGATTTAGCTCTGCATTTGCTCCCTTCAGTGCTAAATGTCGTGCTCCAAGCTCATTCCTGCTCAGCCTGAAACAGGCACTGAAAACAGAGGGAGCCGCCAAAGGCACCGTCTCTGCAGAAGCTCCTTGGGAAGCAAAGCCTGTCCACCTGAGGAGGGGCCACTGCAGCTCCAGCTGGCCTGACCCCAGCTGTGCCCTCGCCCCTGGCTCTGTGCGGCTGGTTTGGGCACGGCAGCTTCCCTGGGGGCTGCAGCAGGGGCAGTGCTGGGGCAGGGAGAGCCAATGGGCTGGAGGCCAATGCGGCTGAAGCTGCTCCAGGGGCTGAGCAAAGGGGCTGAGGGTGACAGGGGACACCCTAGAAACAGGGCCAGGGGAGTGAGAGGGAGAGGGAGCTGTCAGATCAGGCACAGTGCTCTGGCTCTGCACAAAGAGCACTGGCAGATGTGTCAGGGCATCCCATCGTACGGGCTTCTCCTTCTCAGATGTCTGGGTTTCCAGTCCTGGTGCTTCAAACGTGGCTTGTGTGAAACCGGTCCAGAGTGCCAGCAGACAGACTGGCACAGCATAGAGCAAGGGATGGGAAGGTACTGGGAGAAATCCCGTGCTGCTGGGCACATCCTGCTCTATTTCTGTTCCAGAGCAGCCCCGTGCTGGTGTGCAGTGATGCATGTGGGCCAGGAGCAATTGCACATACAGGCAGCCCCTGGTCCCACAAAAACCTTACTGAACCACGTGGGATCCACATGCAAACTCAGCACTGTGGTTATCAGGAGCTGCACTTCCAAGGAATTAATGCACTTGATTCCTCTGGCACTGTGTCCAAGGCCAGAAAAGCAGCTGAGGGAGAGTGGTTTGTATTAGAGGTATATTTATGAACAGCTTCTGAAGGGTTAGGTAAAGGGTGTTTGGATAAGTAGCTAATCAATTTGCACAGATTATTAAGAGACCAGCAGAGGCACAGGCTGCTTATGAATGCCTTACAATGTCAGCTCCCATTATGCACATAACGATTTGATACATGTATTAGTCACCACTGTAACTGCTATTACTAAGCATTTATAACAACAGCATTTACCTGGCTCTCCTTACAAAGTCCACAAGACCGGGACTCACTGACCCCAAACAGGCTGCTGAGAAGGAATCAGGTAGGAAGCCTCTCCTTTGTCTGACAGATAGCTTCTCTCTCAAGTGTCTCATTGCCCAGAAATCTGGCAACCTGTGAACTCCAGCAGCAGAATTTTGCTCTGTTTTCAGTGTCAGACACAGCACACAAGCACTGTCAGATTGTAGGAAGGAAAACACAGCTGGTGATTCTGAACTATGCTATGTTTTTATTCTGAGTCATTTACCACCTCTTAAATAATCCCAGAAGCCTCCACAGGGATTTACTTTTACAGCTTCAGATTGCTCTGATCTGTGTCTGTCTCTGGCCTTTTCCTTCTGCTTTTCAATTTCTATTCTGGGCCAGCTTCACTTAAGGAGAGGATGGGCTCAAAGTCATTAAGAGGAACATTTTAAGGCTCTGAGGATGATCCACAACTGATGTAAAGCACAGCAGACCCAGTGGCTTTGGTGAAGCCTTGCACAGTTACACTGGTGGTGCATCTTCAGCTTGCAAAGTTGCACTGATACTGCCTTCCCAGATAAACAAACACAGCTTGGCTGGGCAGGAAATGTCCCATTTCTAAGCCATGGCATGGCATAGTTTGGGCTCTGGCCACATATATCTAGAACATAAATCCATATTTTATCCAATTGATATTGTGTGTTTGACAGCGCTGACTAAAAAATTTAAACGCATGTCTTACAAATACCTAAAGGCTGTTCTCCTTTGCACAAAGGAAAACAACACCTTGAATATTGAGGATGATTTTCTAAAAAGAAATTGGGTGTGAAAGTGTACATGTACTCACTGAAATCTTGTCAGAGTATGTTGTTGCATTGCAGCTGCCAGCGCTGCTGTGTGTCACAGGCTCCCCATGGTATTTGGGTCTCCCTAGGGGTGGAAAAGTATCGGTCAGACAGAGTGCCAGTAGGCTACAGAGTTAAAAGGGGCAATATCCCACTTTTTTCTTTGTGCAGCTGTGGATGGTTTGGGATGTCAATGACCTTAACAAAAAGGTTTAAAGTAGATAGAAGTGCTGTAAAGGCGTTGCACATGAGACACACCAGCCCTTACTGCACCCTGCTTTACACTGTGCTTTGGCACTCCATGAAGCCAGCAGACAAGACTTGTTCTGCCTAAATTTCCTCTGGAAACCCACAGATAGGGGGAAACCAATGAGAAATGGAAGTAAAGCCGTTCCATGCCCTTTTTCTGCTTTACTGCACAGTATTTGCTTAACAAGGTTCACAAGGTATCCCTACCATGAACTGCAAGGTCAGGGCCAACTTTGGGGAATATGTGAATTTTCCACAGCTGTTTAATAGCTATGCTGAGAATAACTTGCCCGAGAAATGTTGTGTCCTTTTTGGCAGAAAGGAAGCAAACAGAAATCATTGAATCATTCAGCCCCTCACTGGCTTTTGGACAGGCTGCCCAGTGTGACCACAAAGGCCAGCATTGGATCTTCCCTCCCCTCTCCCTCTCCCTCTCCCTCTCCCTCTCNAGCACCAGCCTGTTTACACAAGCAAAGCAATTCCTTAGAGCAAATCAGCTTCTCCTTAATGAAGACTTGTTACTCTCAGTAAGTCAGTGCTTTTGGTGAGGAGATTTAACAAACTTCATTCTTCTTCCTCTCATTGTGATAAGTAAATTTAATTTTACTCATATTATTAACAGTATTAAGCATCTCTTGAAAATGTACAATAGGCAATCTGAATAATTTTGTTCAGTATGAAAATCCTCTTTTCTGATACAATATTTGGGTAAATGGAAAACATTCAGTCCCTCATAAGTGGATGTTGAGACAGGGAAGATACACCCAGAAGGTAATTCCAACCCTTAGGAGGGGGACAACAACACAACCACTCATTTCTATTATTGCTGACATTTCCTTTACCTCCAAAAAGGGAAGTACTGAATAAAAAAAGCTGTGTCCTGAATCCACAAATGTAAAATGTTATTTGCAAGCACTTCTGCCCTGCCTCTGTCTGAGCCAGGGCGGGGTCCCCTCAAAGCCCAGAGTTCCCCACTCCCCCAGCCCAGGTAGAGGCTTTGGCTGCAACACCCTTGTCCTCCCAATGCAGTAGTGAACTGCAAAAAATGATGCATTTGGTGTTAGACCACAACGTTTTCTGCTTTCTCACACCCCAAAGCATTCAATCAGCTATGGGACTGTGCAAGGCAGGCACAGAACATCAGCACCACATCTCCACCTTTGCTCTGCCCAGATAACCACGAATGGTTCCTGTCACCAGCCCACAGTCTCCAGCACACATTTTTCCCTGGCGAGTGCTTTCTGGGCCATCACAGCTGCAGATCAGCAGGCAGTGCATTCCTCAGGCTGGCAGCCAGAACAAGGCTGAATGTATGTTAATGAGAGGGAATATTCTCCTTATGCAAAAGGTGAATCAGGGAGATAAATTCAAAAGCTTTCTGTGCCATTACTATAGGCAAGTGCTACAGAGTTTAATCAGGTCTATAGAGAACTTAAAAAGATATGGAAACTAGTCTAAAATAGGCTGTTTCCTACAGAGAACCTGCCCTTTCCTGATGCCTTCCAGCCTGGCCCCAGTACCTGGCTGTCTAAAGATTCTGCACAACCCTTACAAAGGAGCAATTTTATCTCCACTTTGACAATGCATTAGTATAATGCCTTGATCAGCAGATAATCTCCTTTTACGGAACAATAATATTTACAAAGCCTAAAAAAGTATTTTTCTCCCTCCCTTGCTGACCTAACTATCTCCTGGAGTTTCAGAAATAACCAAAGGCTTTTCAGTCACTTTGTGTGTATGAACAATGGAGACTCTGAATGTATCAATTCTTCCCTCTTCAGAGAGACTTTTCAACACCCTTCATTTCTTCCAGACATTCTCTTTTCTCTGAGCATTACTGACACAGACTTGTTCTCCTTACCTCGCCTGTACTAGTCATGCCTTACTGGCTCATTTGGTCCAAACATGATAAATCAATTTCCATCCAATTAGGGTACGCCTGAAGAATTAATTTGATACACTTTAGACTGTAGTATTTTGTATATTTCTAAATGCAATTAGAAAACTTTAATTTAATCTTACATGCCCAATATGATCAGCTGGTACATAAGACAACCCAGTTGCAGCTTGTTCAGCATGCATTTGTAGTTGTAATTGATTAAAATTGTTTTTGCAAGTGTGTCTTGATGTCACGGATAACTTGATTTGCTTTGGGTCTTACTCCTGCGAGCACACAGACACATCAGAAACTTTCTCTGTGTGAGCAGTTCATCAAACCTTGGAGGATTTATGAGCTGAGAAAGGCAGGGACAGGGCTTGCTGCCCCAGAGTAGTGATTCTCTCCTCAAACAGTGATTCCGTGGTTAGAAATGTGAAGATGAGAGGGTAAAGATGACAGATTTTCCAAAAAATAAAGATGCTTAGGCTGACATGTACAGAGGGACCAGCAGGGAGGATCCATCCTCCTTGGTTTCAAAACCCAGCCCAAGTTCTGGGCTCAGTGCCCTGCTCACACCGAGTGCTCCAGTCTGCAATTCTCTTTGTTTCTGGTAACAGTGCAGGGTGACTCCAAGCACAGCTGGGTGTTCTGTGAGGTCAAAGGGGTCCATCAGTCCATGCCCTTGAGCCCACAGTGGTGCTCAGGCCTGTGAGGGATGGATACAGGAGAGGTTAATGCTTGCACCAACCTGCCCCAGGTGGGCTCTGGCAGGGGAAGGGACCCCAGTGCAGCTCTGGCTCCAGGCAGGGCTGCTGCTGCCTCTGGCTGCTCACCCAGACCATCATTGCAACACTGGGCAAGGGCAGGTGTGGTTCTCAGCACTCCTGTCACCTCAGCCTGGCTAATTCTGGGGCTGAACACTGATCACAGAAATCCCACTCCATCGCCCACCAATACATCTAGAGAAAACGATTTCGGCAGAGACCTGGCTATCTAAGTGTGCCCAGAAATCTGTCTAGGCTTCTGTCCTAAAGGCTTATCCAAATCTGGTCCCAGGAAACCAGGCACTATTATAGCTGGATCTAACTTAGGATCTAGCCGTTTCTTAAAAGATTTGGGAGGATATTTCCCTCCTGTAAGACATTCTGCAAAAAGAAGCTGTTTCTTTGAAATATTTCAATAAAGAAACAGCTGCTTAGCTCAGCCAAAAATGACTGGATCAAAAACCCAGTTCCCTATTTTCAGCAGTAGACTACAATGTGAAGGTTGACTGTAACTGGACATGACAGAACCCTAATGCCTTCAATTCTGCTCACCCACTTCTGTGGAGTGTTTATATTTGAAATTATGGTGAGTTAACATGAGTTAAAGGCACATGCTCTCATCTCTCGGTATGTAAGTAATGGATTGTTCCCTGGATAATACCAGGGCTTGTCAGAAATATATAACATAAATACTGATTTCTCACAGCTTGTAGTTCTCACTGTGTCAGTAGGTAAGAGAATTTCAGAGAGGTGAGGAAAAAAATCAGAAGATACAAGATGGAACAATTTTGTGCCATACAAGATATAGAACCTATAAGTTTTTTTCTGATTTATTTTCTCTGTTTTGTTAAGAACAGAAGTCAGAAGGGAATTCCCATGTCACATGTATGATGTACTTTAAGAGACAGGTGGTTTATAAAGTATTAAAGAGCACAATGGAGCATAAAATGCCTATGCCTGGGAAGATAGGTTGGTATGGTGTGGGAAAGAGGAAGAAAACAGCATCCAAATCTGAAAATTACCAAGAATCTGGGCCCTTGCTAAGCTTTTGATTTGGAAAATATAAATACCACATTTGTATGAATTACCACACCACATACTGACAAAAGGAAAAGCAGATGTTAAAATGGAAATGTTTTTCTGCCCAAAGCTTCGCAAGTTCTTCCTTCAAATGAAAGCCAACAAGCTTTTTAACCTTCATTTCATTCTCTGCTGGACTGCCTCAAATGGGAGACTGGCAGAGTGAAGAGCTAAGAGAGGAAGGTTCTTTCAAAGAGAATAGTATTGACATTTAATTAACAACACTTGCACCCAGACCCTGGTGAAGACCATGCTGACACCTTTAGATGTTCCTGACAACGCCGAAGAACAACACACAGCCACGAATATGGAGGTGCCAGCAGTTCTTTTCTCAGCCCAGCATGTAATTGCTACACCCACAATATCCAGGAACATTAAACAAACTTCTTTTTCTCACAGCTTGGTGCTTATCTCTGCAGAAACCTCCCCCACCCTACAGTCTGCCTTGATTTAACCTTCCAGGCCCTCTTTGGGTACCTGTTGTCCCAGGCAAGGTGAACAGCCCCCAGCTGGCTGTGCTGGGCTAATTAACTGCAGCTCCTGTGCTGTGGGTCGTGTCTCCTGCATTGCAGGAAGCAGCCTTGGCAGACAAGCCCTTTCAGAAACAGAGAAGCTTTGTTACAAGACTGGTAAGTGCACATCCCACACTCCTGCTGCTCCAGAACTTCCTTCCTGTGGTAGCCTGTGGTTTCTAGTTTATTGATAGCCAGTCTATACCCATTTCTTCTCTTCACCATCGCAGCATGAACTCCCTTCCTCCCTGTGGACTTAAGAAAGAGCAATCATATCTCTGCTCGGCCACGCTGCCAAAGCTTGCTTTGTTTGACATCTCCTTGCTCCCCCTTAAGAGCCCATCTCTGAGCTGTTGCTGTTTGGGAAGTACAGCCCCTGCAGGCTGGTCCCTGCGACAGGCAGAGCCAGGTTGGTGCAGTGCACCCCCCCAGTGACGGGGTGGCCAGATTGGGAAGAGATTTCAGTTTCTCTTTGTCTCTCTTAAAGGGTGAAAAGCCAGAACTTTCTTTTCTAATTTGGATGTATGCTAATATAGGACACCTCATAGGATCCTCTGGACTTAACCTCAGACTCGAGGCTATCTGGTTGGATGGATGCTAAAAGTTCTGCCTGAGCAATTACTATTAAAAGCATTGAACAAAGGAACCTCATGGCATTTTTGGGGTGTTTTAGCAGAGACAAGGATCTCCTTGCTCTGGCACGGCTTTTAGTTTGTTATCTTTGTCATTAATAAACCTTTTTCTGTTTCCAACACTGCCTTGGATACCATCCCACTTATTTTTATGCCATTGGGGATTGCAGGACAAAACCCAAAAGTGATAACTCTCTGAGAGCTCCTAACACCTGGCTCAAAGAGTATTTTATCACCACGTCACTTTTCTTTCTTTCTTTCCGTATCATCAACACCATGCCCTTCACACGTCTTAATGTCCAAGGGAATGGCTGGAGCTGTGCCAGGGGAGGTTTAGGTTGGATTTTAGGGAAAGGTTCTTCCCCAGAGGGGGCTGGCACTGCTCAGGCTCCCCAGGGAACGGGCACGGCCCCGAGGCTGCCAGAGCTCCAGGAGCCTTTGGGCAGCGCTGCCAGGGTGGGATTGCAGGGGGTCTGTGCAGGACCAGGAACTGAACTCATTGAACTCATTGATTCCTGTGGGTCCTTCCATCCCAGGATATCCTGTGACTCTGTGATTTTATGAAAACATGCTTGAAATTATTTTGCTGCCATTTTAGGGTCAAACTGACAAGATGGTGCAATTCATTGCAGTGACCCCTGCAGGCTGCCCACAACCACAGGGCAGAAATCTCCTCCCTGCTGTCCCACTCACCTGCACAAGAGCAAAACCAGAGCAGCTCTGGATGCCTCTGTATGTGCTGGAAGCACATGTCCTGGCTGCAGAGTAAGTCAGTCCTAAATAGCTATTTCAGCAGCATATATGTAAGTATATAACAGCTCTTTATTCAGTCATATGGTCCACACTGATCCTGCTCAACAAAACTTGTGCACTGGATGTCCTATTTCTGGGAAATTCCATCGCTAAAAGGATTTTTTAAAACAGACATCACTGGGCAAAAAGAGACAATAGATTAAGCTGGTTCTCCCACATATGTGGTAATCAGCAGTGGGTATGCCGGGGGAAAAAAAGGGAAGAAACAGGCATAGTACTGCAGGAATTTTCAAAAATCCTTTCCAGTAAAGTGTGTAAGTGTATTCCTGACACTGAGCCCTGCACTGGAATAATTGCACTGAAGCATCTTGGTTGGATTTCCACAGGTGAGCACGTCCAGCCATGACAGAGCCAGGGTCAGGCCACATACCTGGTGCTATCACAGAGTGAATTAGTGGCATGTTTTCCAGAATTTGGACCATGTCTTTTCTGTTCCTTTTAATTATAGCAGGTGTTAATATATCAGGTGCCTCAAACTGTACCTTTAAAATATTCATTTTTCCCAAATATTACATTTCCAGTCATATTATTTAAATCTATCAGGAAACCTTCAACTAAATCTTTTAATCCCATTTGATCTACAAACAGAGCTGCGACATGACAGCTTGGATTAATGCATCTGGCATTTGTGAAATTATAAACCTCACGCAGCAAACAGACAGCAACTGCTGCTGCTCTTTCCCTTCTGCTTTTGTAGCACCAGGCTAAAACAAACCCTTTCCCTTCATCTACATTTGACTGAAAGACATGCACGAAAGGGTGAAGTATCCTAAGTGATGGGCTCAGTGGGATATTGAATTTATGTCTACGCTCTGATGCTTCTGGGTTTCGTTTTCTGCTCCTGAGTAGAATTAATTCTGTTCCCCACAGGAGTCAGTTCGGTATTTTACATAACCCCCCCCATTTTATTGTTTTAAATCCTACTTTAGGGTAAAGACAAGAGGTCAAGAAGAGACAGAAGGAATGAAAAGTGGAGAGGGGACCTTTTACAGCACAAATGCCATTAAGGCCCTTTTTAATATCCTAAGCCCCATTTTGTCTGTCTTGGTTTCAAAAAGAGACAAGAAACTCTTTTAAAGAGGCCCTGTATCCTCATTTCCAATTCCATGTCCTCCCTGACAACCCTTTACTTTGTGTTCTTGACAGTTACAGCACTGACAGCATTACCTTTCTCCTTATGCTCCACAGCAAGAGCCAGAATCAAGGTAGCCTGTGCCCTGCAGGGCCTGATCCAACATCCCCAAATCCAACAGGGAAACCCCCCTGGCTCTGCCCCCACGCTCCTGGGCTGGCTTTGGGAAATGGGGGGAGCTCTCCCAAAAACCCCTGAACCAACAAAATGCTGTCAAAGCTTCCAGAGACTCATCAGCATTCAGAGCTGCCACTCCACACCACACAGGACAGTTCAAAGAGTGCAAAAGCACAAGTATATATATGGAACAAAGCAATAAAAGGGAACTAAACAGGTGGAGGAAGAAAAGGACTGCTACAAACGAAGGGCTTTGTCTGGAAATTTGCTTCCTGACAGCCTGTGCCCTGCTTGCAACATCATGCTGCTCCAGACTTTTCAGCAGTCTGAATGCTGAGCTGCTGGTCAGCTACACAACATAAACATCCAAGTTTCCAAGCGCAGCAGAAGCATTCCTCATCCTGCAGTTACACAAAACCTAAGTCAGCCTCACTTAAAACTCTTAAAATGCTTAAAACTCTTCCAGGGGTGCATCCCTGTGCTACGAAGGGACATTTCACACGTGTCCATCTACCTTCCAACACCATTCCACCAGACATTTCCCTGACAACCTGAAGTGCCCAGGGCTCACACCAGGAAGGTGCTGAACCCGTTGGCCCCAGCGCAGTGTCCTTGCCCATCTCCACATCAAGGCATCATGGCAGAGATGTCCCCCACCCTTCACCAACTAGGGCAGAGGGTCCCAAAGAGCAATGCCACAACCTAGACCTCAAATCTGGGCCAAGTTCGCATCTCCTGAGAAGGACAGCTGCCAGTTCTGAAGTTCTTAAGTGAGATTTGAAAGCTAAGGACCCAAATATAACCAATATTTACCTTCGGCTGAGCTTGCAGATAGGTTGACACAAAACCTATGACCTACAGCAAATTCAAACTGTGCTTTCCTTTGAAATCTACTGTTCTCTTGATATTTCACCAGCAAGGCCCTCCTTTGAAGAAGGATAAATCCTCCCTCAGAAGCAACACAGAAATCCCTGCAGAAGCCACAGCCCACAGGGGACCCACATCACACAGGCATTGACTGACTGACCCTTCCTTCTCAAGCGGGGATGTACTGATGGCTCAGGCAGTCAGTAATGTTCATATTGGGCCCAGATTTGTTTATTCCAGGGCCTCAGATACTTTAATGCAGACCTACTTACAGCCTGCAATGTGCGAGTGACTCGCTGCTATTTTGGCACTAATATTGTCAAATGGCATTAATTAAAACAAATCACTCATAAAACAGGCTGGATTCATCAACAATAAGTGAGGAGATATTTTTTTCTTTGCCTTTTTTTTTTTAAGGATTTTAATGAATAAACAGCAATTCCTATTCATTATTTATCTACTTCTGAATTTTAATGAATAGTTCCCAGCGCTCATTAACAAATCTCTGTATTTATGGAAAACTGGCACTTCATAAATATCAAATTGTGCTATTTTATGTGCTGGTTTTATATAAATATAGAAATTCTGTAATTATCACTCGAACTGATCATTAAAATTCAAAAGCAGTTAAATAAACCCAAGCTTCCTGCTTTATTATTCTGATAAAACCTCTCTATTTTCTTTTCAATATGGTTCCCTTTTCCCCCACATGTCACACCCTTTCCTTGGGGTGGCACACAGTCACTGCTCACGGTGCAGGTGGCACTTTCTGCTGTGTTATTCTGAGGTTTCTGCCCTGTGCCAGCAGCAGGGGCTCTTTCTCCCAGCATCCCCTCTCTAGGTTGTGAGATTCCTGGTAGGCATTCTCATTCTACACTGATCTGTCCTTTTTTCCCCTCAACACTGTTATTGACTTTTGTATTATCACAGCATAAACCATTAGCCATTTTATGCAAATCCCTGTGTTGAATGAAATCTGTGTCAATCCATAAAATCAAATTCCAGCATGCTGAGCCACATAAGTGTCTGGAGCTGCCTTTGTTCAGGACTGCTGGGAGGAAACCCCCCAGTCCATCCAAATAAAGCCAACCACTGCAGTCTGCTCTGCCCTTGAGCCCTCCCATCTCTGGAGTACAGAGTAGGGCCTGATCCCAGGGTAAGAGGGAACCTGAAGCACCACTGCTGCTGTCCTGGAAGCTGTCTCGGTTTTACACCACTTCATTTCAGATTAGTGCTTGAACCAGTGCTTATTCCATGGGAAGAAAATGAGAGTTAACTTCACGTTAACACATGAACAGCAGATCAGCCTCCTGCACTTGGGCTTGCTTCACTCAGGCTGCGTGTAGCCAAACCCACAGAGCACACCAACACCCTCTGGATATGTGGTGGGGCTCCCATCCCGAAGCACAAGGAGCTGAAGAAGGTAAAAGATGTGCCCAGAGGCACAGGGGGGTCTGGCTCAGAGACAGTACCACAGTGCCCACTCAAGGGGAAGGGCAAACGTATTTGAAAGGCAGACAAAACTGTGACTCTTGAAAAGCAAAATCTGTATTAGCCTAAAAATCCCAGAGATTCTGCAGGGCACTGCAGCAGATGTGTTGCATTAATGGTTATTCCTTTAAAAAATCAGTCCAATGAAGGCATTTGAAGTCAGGGAAATCTTGTGTTTCCTGACTGCATTAGGCCATGAAACCAAGGGCTGCCCAGGCTCCACCTCTCTCTTTAGAGAAGTCTGTGTGCAATATTTTCCCCAGTTTTTTTACATTATGCTGTGTCCTTGCCACAGTGCTGGAGATGTTTGTGACAATTGATAAAAAAGAGATGTGGTTAGCAAATGGAAGAACTATGACTTCTTTCAATTAAAATTCTTGGGTTTTCCTTTGTTTAAAAAGTCCTCATCACCCTGGTGTTTTGCATGTCAATGCACCTGTAATGAAACAGACTTTGGATCTCAAAGACTGTGGCTATTGACCATCAGGTCATTTATCAGGTTGGCAATGGGAAAATTGTTTTCCAGTTTGCTGACTAGGTGTAAGTGGTTCATAGCAACTTAATCCAAAACTCCCCTTGTGCCATAACTGGCATTTCTGTGCTCCCCAGAGGTAAATCAGACCAACACTCTTCCAAATTACAGTCAACTGAGTCAACACTCCTTATACCACCTGTGAGAAGAAATGACACTTTTATCCTTTTTTAGTCCATTTAACTGTAGAAGAGTGAAGTTTAGCAAAAGTGTTGATTTTGATGAGTTTTAAGCCTACCTTTCCCTCTTGACATTAAGGAAGACAGGTGGTACAGCAGCACTTCATTTCTTTCACCTGCTTTCCTTTGCTTTACATAAACTTTACCTTTTCTCTTACCCAGCAACTGTACCCACTCTGGGGCAGGAGGAATGTGTTCAGTCTCTGCTGGCAATGCCACCCCACATCATGAGCCTCTGCTTGCCCAGAAGGAAAGATGGGACAAACATGAGGATGGATTAGCTCTGGCCCTTCCCTGCAGCCATCACAGAGGGGCCAGTCCCTGGAGAATGCACTGAAATCCCTGTGCACAAACCTCCTCTCCCAGAACCATGCCTTTCCCAACATAGAATGCTGCAATCAGCTGTTACCAAAGGCAAAAAAAAAAACCCCACTACTTTTCCTCCTACACTCTTGTTGTTCCCCTTATTTCTACCACTTTTTAAGTCCAGTTCCACTTTTTCAGTCTGACCCTTCTTCTATTGTGCCGAGCTTCTCCTCAGTGCAAGGCAGCAGGGTTGAAGGTTTCATTAGAGCAAAGCCCTCCCAATGCTGAGCATTGTGCGTGGCTCAGCAGCACAGTCATCAATCCTCTCCCACCACCTCCTGCCACACTGGGGAGCTTCTCCTCCCAGACACAGATCCCCTTGGTGTGACATGTTGAGAGCCAGGAGTTTCTGAAATATTTTTGAATTTATTATCACGGTTGCAGCAACAGATACATTTGACTTTTCTGTCTAAATCAATACAGGGTTCTTTCTCTTTTTTTTTCTTTTCCTTTTTTTTTTCTTTTAGGACATGCCTACACAACAGCTTCACTGCCAAGCTCTTCACAAAGGGCAAGCAGAGGAAGAGCTGTCGGATCATTCTGGCTGTAATTTCAGTGCATCTTTCAATTGTCCAGTATAAGAGGGTCAGTCTTGTACTTTTTGACCACATTTCCCGTCCATCCAGGTTTGATGTTGACCTACTTTCCCATGCTACAATTCACTAATATTCCCTTCAGCATCCAGATAATAAAGTGAGAGGAAAAATCCAAATCCGACTTGCACTAAGCAATTATTTTCACGTCCATATGTATTCACTGTGTTAGTGCCAGGGTTTTGTTAATGCACAATAGAGGATAATGAGATCACTTTCTAATTCTCCATCTTCTTCCATCTGAAGCTCTGGGAGCTCTGAGGAAAGACAAAAGCTGTCATGTTTTACCAGGGTAATGCTTCAAACTGCAGCACCTCACAGTGATTATAGCCATGTGTTTACACAAAGGTGTAAAAATAAGTGGATGAATAAATAAATGAATGAAACCCCTCAGGTTAAACAGCTGACACAAATTAAATAACACGTCAGGCTATTTGTTTCCCTTTGCAAATACTGCTCCTTTAATCCAAGTCCTCAGGTAAGCCCCAGACAAACCAGAAGCACAGGTGGGGAGATGAAGCTGTGAGGGAAACAGATGGGATTATCTTACAAATAGCCTGAGCTGTACAAATGAAAACACAGCTCTGAGAAACATGACACTACACAAAATCACTGTCCCTGGGGGAAGAAGCCTTCTCCTGTCACTGAACGTGTGAGCTCCTGGCCTGGTGCCCTCCCCAGGATCATCTCACCCCTGTGTGTGCCACTGAACTGGGCACCGGAGAAGTCTCCAAAACTGTTCCAGGAGCTGCAGAGCCGCCCTGGTCAGGCACAGCCTGGCCCCCACACCAGGAGTGGACGGGGACTGAGAGGCCTCAGGGCCAGGGGAGCCCATGGTGGGCTGAGCCCAGCCTGGCTCCACAGCCACAGTGTGCTGTGAATGTGTCACAAACGTGTCACAGATGTGTCACAGACGTGTCACATACAGCACAGGGCACTGCAGGCTCACAGCCAGCTGCTCTGAGCACCCTCTGAGCCTGCTCCCCCAGAGAGGCCCTCGGGATGTGTATTGCATGCTGGAGCAAAATAAGAAGGACCTCAACAATAAACAGTGGCCTCTCGAGTATATCACACATGCAGTATGTGCTGTGCTGCTTTTTCCTGTTTTCCTGCCTTTTAGGGTGGCTGTATTCCAGAGCTAGCTGGAGTTTGCTCTCCACGGTGAAACACGACAAAGTGTCCTCACCATCTGCTTCATGGAAATCTCTCCAAAGCTCCCTTTCCAGGAGAAGATGTACATGAGAATCTGGTTCTGCAGCAAAGCCTCACTAGGACTCCAGTGTGACAAACACAAGGGCTGAAGGACATAGCGGCCACATTCAGATCAAAGCATTTGGAGTGCACATGATCTCCTCTGCTCCCAGCCACAAATGGGGGGTTTATAAATAATATCCAAATACGATCTGGCCAACACTAGAAGCCTTTGACATAGAAGCAGAAGTTTTCCAAATTATGCTTCTTTTAAAACACGATAAATTTTGGCTAGTAAAATTGGGATTCAGAGAATCCCAAAATATGCTTAACATAAGGCAGAAATAACTAAATAAACTTTCAGACCAGATGTTTGATCATATTCCAGAAATAATACTCTTGATCTACAAAATAAATTACTAAAGAAAGCTCTGAGTAAATGTAATTGAAGCAACTCTGTTGCCTTCAGTAGAACTGGGTCATCTATCTACAGCAGGATCAAACCTGGTGCACACATTGTGACTGTTCTTACAGACAGAACAGCTTCTGCCTTCCTGAACTCTAGGAAATCTCCCAGAGTACAAATTGCAGGGCTAGGCAGAGAAACACCACTTCAGAGGGTGTCCTAAGTAACATGAGAGCCAACATGACCACGTCTCATCAAAAACAGATTATGAAAAGGAAACTTTTAACTTTTAGACCAAAACACAGGGTTGCTTTTTTTTAAAGCAGGAGGCATTTTGTGATTGCCAGGTTATTATAAATGCAATATATCCCATTTTTTTTACAAATGTTACTTTTCTCTGGTGAACTGATTACGAAGACTCCTGGTGGTTTTTTTATACCCAAATGTTAACTATGGGTTAATTGTATGCCATATAATTAACTTGTAATTACACTCTCTATCAAGGTGATATTATGGGGCCTGATAGTTTCTGGTGTGTATCTGCAGGCTGCACTATTGGGAGAATTTTGTTCCAGCTTCACAAATGCCTCTGAGAGTTTTAACTGACTGGACCCATAGATGGATAACATATATTTAGTTTTGGGAAAAATTTTGTTTGAGCAGATAAGTAGCTGGTACCTTACAGCAAGGAAAGAAAAATCAATAATTATGTATGTGAGTGTTATATGTACATAAAAATATTTTAAATAGAAGAAGTAATCTCCTCCAGACATATTCAGTGACAAGGTAATAAACTCAGCTCCAAAATCACGGTACAAGTTCACAGCAAAATTGGGGTTTTGCAGTTGGTACCCTTTCAGCCATGTCTAAATATAGTGAAATAGAACCTCCCAGATGCTGGGAAGTGGCTGGGGGATGAGGAGACTCATCCTCAGCTGTGTCCACAGCCACAGCTGGACTGGAGCCCCCTGAGCCTTGCAGCTGCCCAGCTGGTGTGGGTGTCTGAGCTGATCTCCTCCTGAGGCCAGCAGGAGAGGCTGGGAGAACCAGCCTGGGCTTCTCCACAGCTCTGACTTCTGCCACAGCCCCTGGCTCATCCTTTGTGAGTAGCAAGAGCACAGACAGGCAGCCAGCCCAAACACAGGCTGGAGAGAAATGCCCCCTGACCAGATGGAATATTTCAAGAGAGACATCAGGAAGGGGCCATAGGAGCCAGAAACCCAAATCTCATTAACTGTGTCCGTGCTGTACTTGACCTGGATGGCTCTGAGGTCCTGGTACCTGACTCCTGTGCCAGCCTGTGCTGGTGTATCCCCCCTCCCCGGCCATATTGTGACCTCATAAATGCTCATTAGGCCTTGTTCTTGATGAACAGCCCCTGGGCTCAGCTCCTCTCGAGCTTACCAGAAACTCTGTCAGCTCCCAGGAACTGCTGCTGTCAGGATGGAAAATGCCAGTGCCCAAAGCCCATCTCTATTCCCCCACAAACAGCAGAGCCCGGGGGGCCTCTGGAGCTCTCCTGGGCTGCAGCAGCTGCTCCAGCGACCTCCCTCTGCTGGGGCCTCTCCCAGCTCAGGAAATCTCAGCTTTGCTGCCCTTGGAGCCCTGCTGGACGGCAGTGATGGATCCTGGGCTGATCCCCCACTGCCCGAGGCTCAAGCCTTTGCCTGTTGGGAAGATCCAAAGGCTTTCCATGGGAGCATTCACTGAATTCAAGAGGAATTCTTTCACAGGTTCCTTCCTTGTACAGCCTCCTTANGGGGCTCAGCTTGGCAGGGGGGCCCACTCTGAACCTTTTGCCTCAACCAGAGGGTCTCTAATATTCCTTTCTAGCCCCACCCTACCTATCCTCACCCTTCACCTCTCTGTCCCCACCCTCCACCCCACAACCTTCACTGAGAAAATTTTGGGGCTGATTCTGATTTTAGATTGATTGATTTTAGATTTTACTTTTTTCTGTGTGTTTATCCACCTAGTAAGTTGTAAAGAGAACCTTGGCCATAAACTTTGTCATGCTTTCTCTTTTATATTGAACCTGCTTTTGCCAATACCTTTGTTGGTGATGCTTTAGTGACCTAAAACACTCATTTGTGACACAGCCCCATCAGCAGCTTGCACACAGCTTTATGACAGCTTGACTTTTCACTGCCTGTAAATCCCTTTTGGAAAGACAGATTCCTCTGTGAAAGTAATTTTTTTCTGTCTAACATGATTGCTACAGGGGAGATCAAACAGCTGGAGACTGCAAGTGATGGACCATGCCAGTGAAACCCGTTTTCAGGATACTGTAACTAGTGGATGGACCTTGGAAATGAGGTTTTGCCTCAGGAATGTAAACTACAACCTGCCAGACTACCAGGATAGATCCAGGAGGTGATGAGTGATGAGGGAAATAGATGTAAGTGGGGGCAGAGGTGATCCACCATCACCAGCACACAGCTGTGCTTCAGCAGCAGTGCACCTCCACATCCCCTGGGTGAAGCTGATCCCAGGGTGAATGTTAACACCTCCCTGTGACCCCAGAGCCCTCACATTGTTCTGTGCATTTATCTGGAAACAGACACCTTTATGAAAAGAGATCAATTGTATCTTGAGCCCTGCAACAGCCATCCCAGGCAGGCACAGATCTGCATTGGATTTCTGACATTTCCACTAGGCTGGAAGTGAATTAAGCTCTACAAATGAACAGATCTGCCCAGACTGACAGACATGGCAGGAGGTGGAATCAGGAGCTGTCAGCTGCTGCTGAGTCACTTGGGCAGAAAACCCTCCTCTGAAGTTTTATGTGTGGCTTTGTGGAGCTTACAGCTGCTTTCTCATCTCCCTTGTCAGGAGCAACTGAATAGTTCGATGATATTGTTAACCCTGTGCAAAGGAAAATATATCCTGCCTGAAGCAGATTTTGCAGACCCAGGATATTTTACCATTTCTGTGAATTTGGAAATGTTGCTGTCTGGTCACATTTTCCTCCCTATCAACCTGGGCAGTGTGATTTGTTGCCCTAGAAGAAAATCACTATTATGTTAGCAGCACACAGCAGCAACAGTTCTAACATCTGACACAGCAGCAGTAAGTTCCTGACCTGACATTTCGAAGAGACTTTTCCTGACTCTGGTGTGCTTTGGAGTAAAGCCCTAAAGACCTTGCCCATGCTTTACCCCAGTAGTCTTCCTTGTGATCAGCACTTGACTCTTCATCTGCTGAGGCTCCTGGGGTCTCTTTATTATCTCTGAACATTCAGCTACAGTCAAATGTCAGCTACTCAAAAATAAGTGGTGGCTTGTGGTTAAGGAATGGGAAGAAGAGGGCTTGGTTAATTCCCAGCTTGACCACAGATATCCCAAGTGAGGTTAGCCAGATTGCTCAGTCTGATTTATTCCAGAAGCACTGAATTCAGTTGCTACCCAGTGGAACTTTTATGTGCTTGGCACTTAAAACCTCTACTAACACCCACAGCTGTAGGGCAGGGACAATCCCACCACCTTTCTCTCACTTAATGAAAGCTGGAAGCTCAGTACCAGGCTCTTCACACTGAAATATTTGTACAGCACTGAGCACAGGGAGCTCCAGGGGCTCTAAAAGAATAAAAAGCCGAGGAACAGAGACCCTCCCTGTGAGAGGGTCAGCAGAAGGGGTTTCTCCCATACCCCAGGAAGATGATCAGAATATGCCAGAGGGAAAAAAAAAATAAAAAATTGTCTCAAACTCTCAGATTACACAGGTTGACTCACTCATGGGCACATGCAATGAGTTTCTAGCAGAGTGATTTTACCTCCTCATTTGAACCAATCAAAATGAAGGCAGAATTTTAGTCACACAGAAATTACATCAAAAGGAAAAGCCAGATGTTTTGTGAATCTCACCACTAATGAGCTACAAGTGCTGTTTTTTCCATTGTACAAGAAAATGATGAATTTTTAAACATATACAAAACAAATTGTTTGTGATTACATTAGACCTTCAAAAGAAAGAAGGAACATAAATTCAGAGATGAATAGCATAATATTGGATGCTTGCCTCAGAGCTCGACTTCAATAACTTATCTCAATAAATCCCCCTCCAGAAAGCATCCTATGTACTTCAAGCCTGGAGAAGATGAGACATGAATGCTGGAGGAATTACAAGACAGGGGCATTCTTGCAACAGTGAACAAGCTGAAAATTACAAGGTAATGGAAACTCAGCGGGAGGCAGCCGTACCCTGCCATTAGCTAACTCCTCCAATGATTGCTGCAGAAATCACTCTGCTTATGTAAGCACTGTACACTGCTGCTGCACTTTGCATCTCTCTCCACCTAAGCACACAGACAATTTAATTAGGCAAGAAGAGATACCTGAGCAGCAGGGCCTTTGGCTTGCAGATGAAACGGGGCTGCAGCACAGCCCTTTGTCCCAGCACGGCCAGCTGCCTGCCTCTTCTTTGTGGCACTTTGACACCAGCTGCACAGATCCGGTTATTAAAGCATTTATCATTTCTAAGCCAATATAGCCCTGACCTCCTCAAACTGCTCTACTACCGTGACTGTGGAGATCAGGAAAATGAGGACTTAACAGCAGGAGAGTATTAGGCCTGAGTTCCTTAAAGGGCAATTAGTGCCTGTCCTTCATGCTTCTTCCCACAGTCTCATCCCATAGATATCCTTGTTATTGCAGTCTTGGATAATAAGTCAGCTTCATATAAACATGTCTGTGCTGTGGTTCTTATTTTACCAATCAGGAGGTTAATGAGAGTAAGACACATTTACAGTATTGGAAAGGAAGGAAAAAAATCCAGTCTGGCAGGCGCAATATGGCAGAACAAAGTGGGAAATGCACTTACAAAAAAAGCACAAGAAACCTGGAAAGGAGAAAATACTTCCTCCAAGCTGATGCACCACAGAAACAGAAGAAATCTGCTGAAAAGTTTGGCACATAAAGGAGACACTGGAGAGATCATGTTAAGCTTTCCAAGAACTGGAAAGGACAGAGCAGCAGTAATGGCTAAGAGGGCATCCCTGTGTATTTAGGAAATGACAGTGGTGCCCTGAGGGGACTCACAGTGCACAACAAGGGGGCTCAGCGGTCAGGACTGTGGAGCAGGGGCCTTGATCACACACTGCAAAAAGACCCTCCAAGTCAAACACAGGTGTGCCCCAAATTTTACCCTCTAAGCTTTCTCCCACCCTCTTGTATGCTGTCACCTCACAAAGGCATGAGCAATCTGTCCCCAGTCCTGCAGGTTAAGCGTGGCTTGGTCTCAGAAGAACCACAGGAATGAGACGCCCATGCCAGCCCAGCCTTCCTGCTTCCCACCCCTCCCTGCAATGATGAACCCCATGAGACCCAGGCTCTGTGCCACTGGCCAGCTCTGACCTTTCCCCAGCTGGGTTCCAGAGACACAGCAGACAGCTTCTCCTCCAGGGACACAGAAAGAGGCTTCACTCATCACAGCAGAGAGAAGACACAGGAGATCAAACCTGCAGCCTGATTTTTGATCTTAGGTGCTTAAAAGATAGGCATCTAAATCCATATTAAGGTGCTTACTTGTCTCAGTGAAGTATTTTGGGGCATGACAGCAAAAAGCTTGACTCTCTGGCAGTTCAGCCAGACATGACTGCTGTCACATCATGTGGACAGGCCCAGCCTGGCCTGACGTCCCCACAGCCTCCTCTGCAGGGAGGCCAGACTCCAGCCCAGCCTGGGGCAGGTTTATCATGTCTGACTGGCAGGTTTATCAGTTTGACTGGGAACTCCTGCTCTGCCTCTGTCATTCTTTGGCTCTGCTTCAGCCCTGGAGTTACCTCCCCCCATTGTGCCCCATCCTTGCTGTCAGCATGTGCTGTAACTATCAGCAGCTCCTTTGATACACACTGCTTGAATTTAAACTCAGCCCTCCTCCAGTGTTTTCCAATCAATATCCCCTGCCAGGATTTCTGAGATACCTTGGTATTTTCCAGTAACTATGACAGAAAATGTGAGATATATTGCAAATGCCACCAAAGCCACTAGATGACATTTATTTCTGTGCCAGGCTTCAAATTTGGTGAGATAGATTTCATTTTGAGTTGGAGGAGGGATGTATTTCACCCTGTGTGTCTTGAGATGCTTTCATGATGGTGACTGTTACATTCCTGGTATGAAATATGCAATTATAAAACAATGTCTATAACTATTACTAAAAAAATAAAATCTTTAAAATAAGATGCTAGGTATTAACTGTTAAATATTCTTGGATTTATTCTGTATCCAGAGAAAAGAAAATTTAGAAACATTGGTACTCAGTGTGTGGAAGAGACTCTCAGATCCCAGAACGTGCTTTGGTTTTTATGGGTTTCATTTCAGGAGTTGAACTTTTAACTCAAATCAATAAAATGCATGGGTGCACTTACACGCTCATCCAGCTTTCCTGGACATGTTAGAAGATTATCAAGCTTGCCTGATTCTAATTAAAAACAGACTAGTGGGCAATTAATTTAACTTGTACCAACTTGTAATTACATTTGCTGTACAACTCTACAAATACAGGTGGCAAGGGGGGAAAGGCTTCTCTGGGATTTTTGCAGTGTTGGTTTGAAAAACCTCAGAGGAAATCACTTGTGTTTTAGTGTGAGACCTGCATTGTTTAAAAATCATTTCAACTACCTTATGCAAAAGTAAAATGGAAGATGTGAGAAATTAAAAAATGCAACGTTCTCCATGAATCCCCACTCATGCCATTGCTCCCAATGCTTGACCAGTTACTCCCTTGATGAGCTGTGTCCCCTGTTTTTCAGTCTGACCTTTTGTTTGCCTCTTCCAGGTGGTTATGTAAGCAAATCTCTCTTTGCTGCACCTACTTGACCATTCAAAAGGGGAATTTCATCCACTTCTGCCTTTCCATTTTCTCCATCACTGTTCAGGCTGCAATGAGAGTGAGAAATACCATCAAATTCTTCAGCTCCGTAACCACCCTTCCCTTCTGAACAGATTTTTTTATTAAAAGGCTTCCTGAGGACTTATGCTGCTACCAAGGCAGATTTAACAGCAAACAGACTCTTTTCCTCCTCTTTTGTAGAGCCAAGGACTACTTTCAGCCTCAGTGGAACATTCTGGCAAGACAATGTTTCCTGTGCAATGGAGAAAAGCTGAAATGCTTCCTTTCCCCATCACCATATGATGTTATGTCCTTTTCCCATACCCAGCAGGAGAAATCCATTGACACATTCCCCTAATTCAAGCTGTCAATTAAATTACAACAAATAAATGACAACTTTATTGTCACTTCACTAAAATGACTCTGCAATAATTTTTGCTTTATTGCTCAATTGTGTCCTATCAAGTAACAATCACACAGCTCTGAAAAATATCCCCAGAAGAAGGAAAAGGGAAAAAAAAAAAAGAAATAATGGAGGAAGGAAGGAAAACTAGTGAAAGAAGAAGCCAGAAACTGCTTTCTGATGTTGGGTTTACATGGTTCATCTCTTCTCTCAGACTGGCACAGCTCAGTGGAGCTGTTGAGGTGACTGGTACATACTTAGAGCAAAGGTGGCCTTCCAGAGCAATTCACATTTCCATCTTTTATTTGTCATGCCAGGACATGAGATTGCCAGACACTGAGTCAGTGCTTGGTTTTCAGAGAAAAATATATACAGTTCAAACTTGAGATGTAATGATCTGAAGTACTGCATTGCCCCTGCTCCCTTGGTGATACCTGATGCATAGGAAACCAAATTACTTACTGTTGACATGGACTTGTTTCACTGAGGATTCTTATTGGTTCTGAATGATCTTCAAGCTCTGGAGAGTGTTAAATGACTCCAGACAATGTTCATGATGGTAGTTATTTGTCATACATTCTCTCACTGCTGATTGTCTGTGGGATAGAAACAAAACCAGTGAATAATTCAGGTGGGAAGGGACCTTGGAAGCCTTTAGGCTAACCTCCTACTCAGAGCTGTCTCAGTTAGATTAGACTGCCAAGGACCTGACGTAGTTTCAATATCTCCACTCATAGAGACCCCATAAACTCTCTGGTCCTCTGGTCATGTCTAATCACTCTCATGATGACACTGTTTTCTTAATATCTGCAAAGGTATATCCAGAATGGTTTCATACCTGAAAATGTCTCCTTATTCCTCTTCCCTTCTATCTCTGCAATATCCTGCACTGAACACGGGATTTGTTTTCTTTTCTCCTAGCAGAGGTAAAGCCGGAATCAAGCTGTGTGGAGACCTCTGGCAGCATCAAGACTGTGCAATATTCGTAACAAGCAGGTCCAGTGCTCACATCCTCAGATGTGTTAAGTCTTGCTCAGATCTAAGGTCTAACTCTGCAGTTACTAAAGTTAATGAGGTTCTCCCATCAATGATAGCTGACATCCTGTGGTGTAAATGGTCAACAACATTTCTACATTATAAATGAAGACTCCAGTGAAGTCACTGCTAGCTGGGGTTTTGCTGGGTTATTGTATATGCTGCAGTAACTGGTACTGTCATCCAAATACAATTTTTCACAAAAATTGTGAAGTGAAGGAGGAACAGTGAGTTTACCAGAATGCCTGGAGCCCATCAGCACACGAGACATGACAGCAAGGGAGCTGCTATCAGCAGCTGAAGCATTGAGTCAGTGGGCTGTAAGCTGCTCTGCCTGGTCCTTTGCTTATCATGAAGTACAAAGTTGTTTGGTTTCTCTCCCAATATTTGCTGCCGGAGACCTCAAACAGAACTTTCTGAAGAGAAAGCATTGCACAGCTGAATCAGTTCCACTTGCCACAAAGGCAAACTTATCTGCTTTGTAATTGATTTTCCACAGACAATTGATTTAAACTTTTCAAACCCCTCCTGATGGCGGGATTAGAGCTGAGTCTGAACAGTTTGCAGGGCAAGCTTGGAGCTACATTTCTCTTTCACAGAGTTCTGTTTAATTGGACGAAGGGGACAGAGTTCAAGGACGAGCCAACAGAAGGTATTTTATTTAAACATAGCCTTAAAGTACCTATAATGAGAAAGCATGCCTCTCACTCCCATGTATAAATGACAGAAGAGATGTTTCAATTTCATTTCCCTCTCTTGGCTCAGTGGCTAACACAGGAACCTGATGCATTTGATCCTCCAGCATTAGTTCAGGGAAATGTGTTTATTATGAGTTCCATTATAATATACTTAGCACAGTCCTTTCAAGTGATGATTAGAGGTTTATTTAGGAACTAATTCAGCACCAGCTACAGTTAAAAAGCTTTCACATGCCAGTGGAAACTGCATTGGATCTTTACTGACACTTACAGTTAAAAATAATCAGTAATGGAGCTGAAGGAAAGCGATTAAACATTTTTACATGCAGCTTATTGGCATAATCAGCATTACTTCCCCCAGTGCATTCTTGTTTCCAGTAAGTTTTCTTATTAGGATAGGTGGAAAACACCAAACCTCCACAGCTGCTGTGAAAATGTTTCCTTATGAAAAAAGTTCCAGTTTGGCATTCCAGAACCAGGAATTCCCAACAGCCACTTGGAAATGTTTTCACTCATACTAGAATACCCAAGCAGCAGTGCCCATCATGGTTTTATGAGGGGATAAAAAGACTAAAGTCTACCTCAATTTGAAGAATATTCTGTTTTTCACAGTCCAGTGATGAGTTCCACTCACCAACTCTGCCTGTCCTCCAGGGGAGAGGAGGTACTGTCCCCACAGGCCTGAGTTCTTCCCCTGCTGTATTTGCTGGCTGGACCAGAAAGGAGGAGCAGTTCACAGCAGAGAGGTTTTAGAACATATTTTAGACCAGTTAATAATGTCTGAGGTTCTCAGGCTAAGAAAGAAAAAACAGAGATTTGGGATTTAGTGCCTGGCAAAGCTGACAACCATATACAGTAAACACTGACTGTCTTTATAAGCTCTTTATGTTTTGAATGCAGTATACAATGTAAAATGACCAGTATTGAATTGAATTTTCTGTATACAATGAAAATGTCTTAAAAATTGTACTGTAAACTCGCCGAGAAACACTGCAGTGACAGCAACTGAGGCGGTCACATCTCTGTGCTCCATCTGCCCAGACCTCTCCTAGGACACCCAGTGAGGTTTTCTGTACACAGGAAACAGAACTAACAGCTTTTCTTTTCACAGTCCTCAGGAGTGCAGATAAGATTAGGGTTCCCACTGTGTTCCTGTGGCATAGATGCCTTTCCTGAAAGCTTTCTCTTGAAGCAGTGCTCAGCAGCTTGCTGGAGTGCAGGCAGCTGGGATATCTAGGAAGCTTTTCTATGTGCCACTGCCAGGCTGCTGTCCCTGAGCCACAGTCACCAGCTCCCTGCCACTCTCTGAGCCCTTCCCATGCTTGGCTTGCTCTGGTCCTGACTCAAAGGTCTCTCTCAAACACCTCCAGCACATTCTGGATAGGAGCAGCCTCATGTCCTTCTCCAGGGTCAAGCCTGACCCAGTATCTCCCTCTTTGAAGGCAGATTGGATCAAGGACATATAAACATAATTACTACAAACACACATTTCTCTTTTCCTGTCACTCTCTTTTCTCTGAATAACTCAACCCCATTTCCCCTATGGAATGGGAGCACAAGCCTGATGAGGAGGAGCTGAGGGAACTGGGAAGGGGCTCAGCCTGGAGAAAAGGAGGCTCAGGGGGGACCTTGTGGCTCTGCACAACTCCCTGCCAGGAGGGGACAGCCGGGGGGGTGTCGGGCTCTGCTCCCAGGGAACAGGGACAGGAGGAGAGGGAACGGCCTCAGGCTGGGCCAGGGGAAGTTTAGATTGGATATTAGGGGAAAAATCTTTACCAAAAGGCCTGCCAGTCACTGGAACAACTCCACCAGAAGTGGTGGAGTCACCATCCCTGGAAAGATTGAAAAGATCTGTAGATGTGGCCCTTAGGGATGTGGTTCACTGATAGACTTGGCAATGCTGAGATACCAGTTAGACTTGATGATCTTATGGGCCTTTTTCAAACTAAACAATTCTATAATTCTATGATTTCACATTAGAATGACAAGTTTTTTAATAGACTGTAAGTGTCCTTAATCACCCAGGCTAAACAGCACTAGGCACAAGTTCAAGGTGACTCCAGCAGCTCTATTAAAAATCTGCGTTTTCATCTTGCTTAGATTAATTCACATTTTAATTGCTCATATCATTGAAGTGATAGAGAAGGAAGCACTTTCATTCCTTTGATCTCCTGCCTTTAACACACACAGGCAATGTTGGACATCAGGCAAACCTTCAAAATTGCTCTGTTTCAGAGTAAAGCACAAGGCACAAGTGTGGAATGACCAAAACCACAGAGCATGAGTGGCAGCAAGGCCTGGGGACAGGCCACCTCGTGCTTCTCCTGTTATCCCAAACATTTTATCTGCTTATAACACTACCAAAACAAGAGAGCCTTCATTAATTTATCAAAAATGGAACCTGGAAGGTACATGAAGACTCCTTGCCAATGCCCATCCCAGGGTCATGTGGTCTGTCCCTCTTGCCACTGGCAATGGGTGGTCATGGCCCTGAGTGTCCCATCCTCCACATGGAGTTAAACCAATTAACAAAATACCTCTTCATACAGAAAAAACAGGTAAGCCACTGCTTTACAATGGGGACAAACAGGAATGGATCACACCACAAAGAAATATAAATTTGAGAAAGGCTCTATGAGACCTTTAGTTCTTGCCACAGCACACCAGTGAGGAGCTTCCAAGGAGGCTGAAAGAACAAAAATTCAAAGCCACAAGAATAAATATTTTTTTCTCTGATTAGCCTACAGCACTCATTGACATGGGATGCTCCTGAAGGAAAAGCAAAAAGATTTTAAAAGGTGTTGGAAATACATGTGCCCATCATGGCTGTCCAAAGTCAGTGGCTGTCAAAATGGGGGAAGGGAGCTGAAAATTTCCTTTCAGTGTGGGCTCCTGGGAGGTGTTTGCTCCTCGTCTGTCTATCGGGGGTTTCAACACTCCTGGTCTCAGGTATCTGCTCCTGATTCCTGTCAGGGAGAAGACCCTGAGCTGGAGCCACTGCTGGTACAGCCTGGATGCTTCTCTGTAGCTGATGAGGACTGATGTCAGCAACAGCTCTTGCTGCTTAGCACAAGCACCAGCCGAGCCATCAACATATTAAAAAAACCCACAAAAACACCACCGCCACAAAAAAATATCCAAACAAAAATATCCAAGCAAATGTTGCCTTTTTCACTCAGAAAAGCTAAGTACAACTCTGTTTTTAACCTTTATTTTTCTGTTTGTCCAGGTAGTTGTCCTAGGTTACAATGTAAAAATATTCCAGAAGGTCTGTATTCTATCTCTATCTTCATGAACTGTTAAAATCAGGAGGGGCAGTGTTTTCCTTACCTCCTCCCCCGGACCATCTCCTGTTAATGGGCCATTAACACCTTGCCTTATGAGTCATAGATAACTCCCTCCGGGAGCCATTTCCTGTTTAATGGGCCATTAAGGACCCACCCCATGACTCATAGAATGACATCAGCCCATTGTGAGAAGCTCTGCCCAGGGGGAGGAGCCAAAAATTCCCACTGGGATATAATCTGGGCATTTGGACAGAACAGGCATCTGCCTTCTACTGGATTCCCAGAGGAGCAGCCTTCTCTCCCACTGGATTCCCAGAGGAAGGACCAGACCCTTCAACATCACCACTGGACCATTGGAGGGAAACTCTGCCCTTCTACAGGATCTCTGCTTCAGCAGAACCATCTGTCACTCCAGGAGCACTACTGGAGCCACCATTCCAACTGGACTGCTACCAACACCCTGACTGACAGGGTGTCAGGTTGTATTCTAACTGTCAGGGTTTGTCTTTTTGTTTAATACTGCATCTTGTTCTAATTTTCCTATTAGGTTGTAGTTTGTTGGTTTTTGTTTTATTTTATTTTGTTTATACATATTAAAGAACTGTTATTCTTACCCTCATATCTTTGCCTGAGAGCCCCTTTAAATAATTTGGCGGGAGGGGGTTTGCATTTTCTTCTATTCCAAGAGAAGCTCCTGCCTTCCTTGGCAGGCACCTGTCTTTCAAAACCAAGACAGTAGTGTAGCCTCCAAGGGGTTTCCACTGAGGATGTGAGCATACCCCTTGGCAAGAGAAGCCTGATAAATTCCGAAAAATATATTGTTGGTTCAAACCATGATGTTTTGGTGTTAAGAGGAGGTTTTGCACCAAGCACTATGTGCATAAGCTATTTCTGCACCTTTCAAAGCCCCCCTGAAGGTGTACATGTCAGCAAGAGCCCTCAGGTTGTAGACATGTGGACAGCAGTGGGGCACAGTCTGTCCCTGCACTGGGACAATCCCTTTGGTGAGGAGCTGTTGATGCCCCTGGAATTTTCCCTGCCCTGTCCTCCTTTCAGCTGTGCAGAAGATCCTTTACACCAGCCTGTCACCTTCCTCCTGCCAGACCAGTTTGTCCAACTTCAGATTTGCAATTCCTCCTTTAATTTGATTAGTGACAGCTGCTATTATCTGAGAAAATCTAAATTGTCTCTTCCTGTGTTAATGAATCACTGTACAATGTGTGTGGGGATTAGGGAGCAAGATGGATTTATTAATACACTTCTAATTAAAGGGACAGATCTACTGTTCCAGGGGCTTTTGGTGAAGAGGTTGTAGCAGGTTTTGGAGGTGGAGAGAACAGCCACAGGTTGTCACTGCTAATCAAAAAAGCCACAGCTGGGGTCTGACTGAGGCTAAGTACTCTTACCTAGGATTTTTGACCTACAATTGCTGAAGCCTCTAGCATCACAGTCTCTAATGGTTTTGTCTTAAGGGTAACTGGGCACTTGAAAAATCACCAGGCAGTTTGTAAAATGCTAGTGAAAGATTTTGTAAACTAAGCCTAATTACAGCAACAACAGACCTGTCTGCAAGAAGCTGTGACCTGAATACTGAACCCCTGAAGAATAACACTCATTTACTCTTCTTGGGAGTGCAACTTCAAGAAAAAGGCCTTTTACATATTCTTCTTCTCTCATAACTTATGCCAGGAACTCTGAGGGGTTCCCAGCTTCTCTTTAACAAATTCAACACATCAATTTGTCCCCTACTGTACAGCAGAGAATGGGACTGGCCAGGAATGGCACTGCACTCCTTTCACAACCACAGCCCAATCCAACATCCTGAAACTCCACAGAGAAAAAGCACAGGGAAAAAGAAAGTCCAAATATACTCCTGCATCACATCCCAAACCAGGTCATGTTTTTGGAGAGGAGAATGATCTGGTGTGGCCATTCTTACACAATTAAATTTGTGTGGGGAAGATTAACATCTTCATGGGATCAGCCACCAAGGAATTCTCTTAGAGAAAACTGAGGAAGAACTTTCTTCTTGCCCTCCTCTCCACTTTTAGTCTAATTCTTTTGGCCCTGATTTACCTCAATATCAACACAGTATTGGGATACAGACAGAACACATGAGTAAAGCACCTCGAGGGAGATGAGGTGCTCAGCTGTTCCAGGAGGGCTCAGGAGAGCAATATTCACACTTAGGAATACTGGGGGTCAGGAGGCTGAGATGTGGGAGTGTATAGACTGGAAATCTCAATCCACTGAAATCACCTGAAGTCTCTTCATGGACTTGATCTGTCTTTGGATCAGAGCTGGATCTTCAGCAGATGGAAATCCCTGCATCTCCACTCAAGTCACACAAGTATGCCTGGTGAGCTCAGCTGATGCTCCTGCCCTTTCTCTCCACATTAATTCAACATGCATAGCTGCCTGCAAAAGCATTTGCTGACAACAGCCTTCTCTCAAATGAACTACTTCCCCTGCATTCCCAGGTTCTACATCTTCCCTAATAATGTCTTACTCTAGGTGGATTATCCATCACCATAAAGTCATTTATTCTTTCAGACACTGTTAATTTTAGTGAGGCTGGCATGAATTAACAAGCCATTGATCCACATTTACAGATACAGTAAACAACTCTTGATTTCTTTCAGTTCCTACACTTGAGCATGCTAAGTAGTTCCAGCCAAAGCTGCACGCTGGACACACGCCCATCTTGTTACTGAGAGATACCCAAACCTTTCCTACAAGGTTATCACTGTACACTCTCCTGCAGAGGAAGAGAAACACAGAGTTTATTGATATGAACAGACCTGCAGGATATCTTGATTTCCTGCAGTCATTTCAAATAAATCAGCAAGATTTTGGGTTTCTGCTCTAACTTTGTAAAGATTATTCATCGTTCCAGTAAAAGCCTAAAGAAAACAAAATGCTTTTTATTGTGGATTCTCTCTTTTATTGGTGGTTAAAAGATGAGGGGTGCCCAGACTGTTGTTACAATGGAAGAAGAAACAGTCCCCAGCTTGACCTCAGCTAATTTTGCTGTTGGGGAGCTCACTGCAGTGCTCAGTGGTAGCTCACATCGATGGCAGCAAAACCAGACAGAGAGTCCCAAGCCCAAAGTTTCTATTCAAAACATAAAAAGAAAATAAATCCTTCAAACATTCAGAGCTACCTGGCCCTAACCAGCATGCTCCATGCTCCTTTCAATTTAGATGCCTGAATTTAGCCTGCCAAAGTGCAGGGGGTGCTCCACAGAGCTGTCACCAGAGCTGTGGATACGCTGGACCCCGTCACACCCAAAGCAGTCTGGAGGGGGCCCTAAGAACAGCCCCAGGTACCAGGGGTGGTGAGCCCCAGGCTCTCCCCGCAGTTTGCACAGGAAGGACCTGCCAGGGCATCTGCAGTGTTAAATCGGCTCCTTAATTGGCATGGAATTCTATTCTATCATATTTTCTCCTCTCCTCCCCTCAAATGAAAGAAAGCAGGATAAGAAACAGACTACTTTATATTCAGGGCTCCAATAACCAACACTGTAGGATATATCACTATCAGAGGGTACGGAAAGGGAAAATGAATCTAAACCATGGTATTATTAAATGCAAAACACAAAAACATTTAAAGTGACACCTTCCTGAAGAGAGCTTTTAAATTATTCACAGTCAATGCAATACAATCCACAGCTAATTACAGTCTATACATGCAAGTGAAAGTAATGATAATCATAATTACTTTGCACTTACATACTGTAGCAATTTTCATCTGAAGACCTCAAAGTCTTTATAAACATTAATTAATCCCATCACCCTGCTGTGGCAACTGTTACCATAATTCTCACTTTAGGGACAGGTAAACGGGGGTTCAGATGTTAAGTGGTTTGCTCGTTGCTCCATTTTGGCACGGCAGGTGGGATTGATTGATTCCCCCTCAGCACTCCTGGTAACAGGTGTTGGGGCCATGGGAGGAGAAGGGTGCAGGGCACTGAGGCAAAGGGCAGATTCTCCAGCTGAGGAACAAGACTTTGACAAAAAAAACCTTCACTTACACTCCTACAAAGACAGGAGTGTGTTTATAGCCCACCATGGTGTGCTAGCTCCACTGCTGAGATCGATGCATTGACCTAGAAGCATTGACACTAATTTTAAGGTTTGATTTTGCCTTCTGTAGAGTTGCTTTATTTTCTTTTTCTTTTGTTTCTTCACATAAAATAGTATCATGAAACTTTGTGTTCAAGACAGGTTTGAAGAGAAAACAGCAAATACCAGAATCGCTGCTGTTATCAGACCTTTTTTTTTGATTTTGAAAATGCAAAGTGAGAGGACATGGAAACAGGGCTAAATTTACAAAGCTTTTCAGGCACATGAGCTCCAATTAAGCCAACCAAGCCAGTCCTGTGCCTTCTAATTTCTGTACAGAGCCTCCAAGCCTCAAGAACGCTGCACTACTGTCTAATGGCAAGCACAGGAGTTAAGACAATTTGAGCCAGATGCACCTGGTGAGCAGACACCTGTGGGCTTCACAAGTTAGGTATCCATTTCCCACTGATATTCCATTAAATTTTGAGACTATGGAGGAAAAAACCATTTATATGGGGCTTGTGACATCTTGGCTGGTATGAGCCATCATGCAGTCAGCAGGCCCAGGCAGCAACCATCCCCTGCACTGGTGAGGACATGCCTTGAGTGCTGCACTCAGTTCTGGGCCACTCACTTTAAAAAGGACATGGAGACGCTTGGGTGTGTCAGGGAAGGGAAACAAGACTCCTGAAGGGTGTAGAAAACAAGTCTGATGAGGAACAGCCAAGGGAGCTGGGTTTGTTTAGTCTTGAGGAGGCACAGGGGGGACCTCTCTGTTTTCTACAACTGCCTGGAAAGTTGTAGTGAGGAGGGGCTGCTCTCCTCTGCCGTGCCTGCAGTGAGAGGGTGAGAGGAAATGGTCTTTACCTGAGACGGGAGATTCAGGATAAATGCTAGAAAGAAAATTTTCACTGTTGAAAGTGGGTGTCACTGTTGAAAGGGGGTCAGGGCACTGGAATAGTTTGACTGGGGAGGTGGTGAAATCATCACCCTTGGATTTGTTGACATCTGGATCTGGCTCTGTGGTTCAGTGGTTTAAGGGTCCAGTGGCAGTGCTGGGTGAGTGGCTGGGCTGGATGATCTGGTCTATTCCAGCCTTGACGGTTCTATGATTCTGCAGCATCTACCCTAGAGCAGCATTGAAACATGCTACCACTTTAAAAAAAAATTAAAAACAAAAAAAAACAGAAAACAAAACAAACAACCCCCAAGAAAACAAACAAACAAACAAATCCAAACAGAAAAAACAAACAAAACAAAACAAAAAACTAAACAAAACAAACAAACAAACAAAAAAACAAAAAAACCAAAACCCACACAAAAAAACCAAACCAAAACAACCAAAAAAACCCCAACCAAAACAAAAAAAAATTAGCTTTATACCACATAGGCCTCCCAGGACAGGGAGTTCCTTCTTGGGCTAATGATTCAAGTCACATGATGCAAAAGACGAATGGACGTGAAAAAATCCCCTCGGCAGAATATCTGACAGTCCAAGAGACAGCAAAACTTAACTTCAAACTCCTCTCACCTGTAATTACTTTTCCGGATTTGCATCCATGGCTCAGGAAAGGCACTCAGATTTTGTCCTTACCCCCAATCTCCAAAGGCTGTTGGGTGTTAATCATTGTCTGCTGCCATAAAACACAACAGCCATCAATATCAAGGCTGCCAACTTAAGAGACTCTTGTGATGGGAACGTTTCTAAAGACCTACACAATAAGCCTAATTGCATGGGCTTGCTGTAAAAGCCAGAGGTCGTTTGATTACTGGCTGTTTTGTACCATGAAAGTGTACATTAATTATTTAAAAGATGGACTTATAATTATTGCAAGCTCTAAGTAATTACCTATAATTTTGGCAAGTGTTAGAAAAACTGATAGTCTAGCAAATTCAGGTTTTAGTCATTAGTAAGCTACTAATTACATTTAAATTGTAAAATGAGAATTATGCAATTTATCTCCCCAATAATGCATAAACATTACAGTGATTGTGGGTTTTAATGGACTATATTATTACTATAAAAAGCAGAGCAGTGATGGGCAGTGAGGGGCAATTTGAGTTCATTGCTGTTATTTTACATGATAATTGCTTATCAGTGACTGCACAGTGATGGGTCTTCTTGATTAACGTGGGCTAAGTCCATTCCACCCATCAAACTGTACTGGAAAATAACAAAACTTACTGAAGAGTCACTAAAAAGAGTTAATTAATCTTTTATCAATACAGGACTAATTGCTGTAGGTAAACAATCTAGAAATCACGGGGTTTTTTCTCTATCGCTTAAGAAAAGCTGAATCCCCAAGTCATACTGTCTTGGCCAGGGCTGCTTTTTCATTTTGACTTCTCAGGATCTTATTCACTCCCTACCTATCCCTGAGGCTACTCAGTGCTACTCCACCACTTCTAAGGAACAAGAATGAATAGAAATATGCCACCAAGTAGTACATGCACATGAGGATTTTTCAAATGCTGATATTCCAAAGCAGCCTCTGTCCACCTAATATCCCAGCATGCCAATGGCAAAATCCATTTCAACATGAGAAAAGCAGTATAAGGACTAGATTACCAGACAACAGACCAGGTCTGAAACAGTAAATTGTTCAGCGTCATTCCATAAAGAGGAAAAAAAAAAAAAAAAAAAA